>CM058235.1:26936710-27411882 GCA_030180135.1 Orychophragmus violaceus
AGAGAGAGAGAGAGAGAGAGAGAGAGAGAGAGAGAGAGAGAGAGAGAGAGATTCTCCACGTCACTTGTAGCCCAAAACTCTCCTTCTAAAAAAATAAAACATCGCAAATACTTTTCAAAACTCACGAATGAGTGGATTATAATCCATCGCCTAACCTACCACGATGGCATTATCATAGAGACAACATAGTATACAAACTCAAGATCTCAACCGTTGCTAGCCAGTTTCGCGAATCCGACGGCTAAGAAACTGTGAACTCCTAAAGCTCATGATCCTACCGCATGCACAGTTTCGTTCTTCACCGGAACAACATTTGCGATTTGAAAGGAAAGCACTAATAAAGGAAGACGAGGTTTTAAAGAAATGACAAATTTGGAAGACAATACTCCGGAGTCAAAACTGTCAGTCAGTGAGTACTCTTGAATCTCAATTTAGCGTTTTTTTTTTGTTTTTCTCCAACTGTTCTTTCTCAATTGCGGTTGTTACCTGCTGAATTTGATTATAATCTCAGTTTTCTTGTTGAACAATCATGTTTCTGTAGTTAGGGTTGAGATATAGGATAACAAAAATCCGATAACATGTTTGGGGGAAAACCTGAAGACGATTTTGGTCTAAGTTCATTCGAGAAACTTCTGAAAGTTTCGATTTTTTTAGTCGGGTTAGATTCAGATAAGACTCATCTTCAGTGTGCGTGTCTCTGTGACTGTTGATTCCAATTCTAGATCCTTTCATGGATTGTTTCTTGATGGGTTTTTTGAAACTTTTGGTACATAGTGAATTGTGATTCTCATGTGCTTCTTTCTGAGAATTTGCAGAATTTACATATTTTTCTGATCACTTCAGGACTTTTGATGGATGAAACAACAGAACGCCCACCTGTTTCATTTTCATATTCAAATTGGGTTACGAATGTCAAGAAATCGACACAAGAAGCTTATGATTCAAAGCCTCTTTCACATTGGATTCTATTGATTCTTAGTGGTGCGTCAATGCTCATAGCCTTCCCAGCTTCTAGTCTATTGTCTCGTCTTTACTTCTCCAACGGTGGCAAAAGCAAATGGATCATCTCTTGGGTTGCTGTTGCTGGATGGCCAACCACTTGTCTCATATTACTTCCTACATACATCTTTCGAAGGATCAAACCGACACCTCTCAGCCCAAAGCTTGTTCTTTCTTACATCGTGATCGGTTTCTTGAGTGCTGCGGATAACCTTATGTACGCTTATGCCTACGCCTACCTCCCTGCATCAACTTCCTCGCTTCTTGCATCTTCTTCGCTTGCCTTCTCTGCTTTGTTTGGCTATCTCATTGTGAAAAACCCAATGAACCCTTCGGTTATTAACTCCATCGTGATAATAACAGTGGCTATGGCTATAATAGCGCTGGATTCAAGCTCTGATCGGTACGATTATGTTAGCAACCGCCAATACTTTGCAGGTTTCTTTTGGGATGTAATGGGATCTGCGCTTCACGGGCTCATTTTCGCCTTATCCGAGCTTGTCTTTGTTAAACTGCTAGGAAGAAGGTTCTTCCACGTCGCTTTGGAGCAGCAAGTCATGGTTTCGCTCGTGGCTTTTGCGTTTACAACTCTCGGGATGGTGTTAAGCAAAGATCTCCAAGGGATGGCTCATGAAGCTAAGAGTTTCAAAGGTGGCGAGTCTCAGTACATTCAGGTTCTTGTGTGGAGCGCAGTCACATTTCAGTTGGGTGTTCTTGGGGCGACTGCTGTCTTGTTTTTGGCATCCACAGTAATGGCAGGAGTCCTTAATGCTGTTAGAGTGCCCATCACGAGCATAGCTGCTGTCATATTGTTGCATGATCCGATGAGCGGCTTCAAGATTCTGTCTTTGCTCTTGACGTTCTGGGGATTTTGCTCTTACATCTACGGAAGCTCGAGCTCAAACTCAAGTACTCAAGCTTCCTCCTCTTCCTAATTTGCTGCTTTTTCCTCTGTTTCTATTCCTTGAATCTGATCAAAACACAGATTCATGTAATATATCATTCTATTGCGGCCAAAGTTGTAAACTGCTGGGTCTCATGATCCCATTGTGGAACAAGTTTAATGTGAAGCAAGAACATTAGATATAGATATAAAAGCAAACAAGCCCATATATACAATGGATACACATGAAACAACCATGAAAAGAGCAACACAGTTTAAAAAGAGGCGCCAAGAAAATAAACTTTAAAGGGAAATGAAAATTTTGCAGATTTTCGGAATGTGATCATGTTTCACTGATTAGGGTTTGGTTCGATGTCTTTAAGAAGACCAACTACTTGCTGCATACTTGGGCGCTTTGAAGGAAGATCAGCCGTGCAGAGGTATCCAATCTTGAGAGCTTCTTCCATTTGATCTTCTGAGCCTGTCTCTTGGATTTTCGGATCAATAGCTTTTGATCCTTGATTCTTCCTAACCAAACCTCTAACCCAACTCACCAAGTCGGTATCTTTCTCATCAAGATAGTCATCTTCAATCGGCTTTTTCCCTGTGATCAGCTCAAACAGAACAACCCCAAAGCAATAGACATCAGATTTTGGTGTAGGCAGTTCATGTTCAGGTTGCAAGAACTCAGGAGGGAGATAACCGGGTGAGCCGTTGGTGATTTCATTGTCTAATCCGCTTCCAAAGACTTTAGCTAAACCGAAATCAGATAATCTTGGTTCCCAGTTCTGGTCAAGATAAACACTACTAGCTTTCACATCCCTATGGATCATTGGCGGTGAACAACCGTGGTGAAGGAAGGCCAATGCTCGGGCCGTTCCAAGTGCTATCATGTGCCTAAATATCCACGTCGCAATCGAGCCTTCAGGCCCTATGTTTTGGATTCCACTGTCACCTTCTTCTTCCCATGTATCCGTGCTCCAGTCATCTGTTGTCTGAACTCCAAACGGCAGATCTTGAAGCAGGTTTTGCAAGTTACCGTTCTCCATGTACTCGTAAATGGCGATTCTTTGATCACCGGCTATGCAATATCCAGTTAAAGGAACAAGATTTGGGTGCTTGATTCTTCCAAGAAACTCGAGCTCTCTTGCTGCTTCTTGGTCACTAAGAGTTGAGCCGTGGACCAAAACTTTTACAGCTACATGAATCCCACCGGGGAGGAAGCCTCTATAAACAGGACCAAACTTACCGTCTGCTAAGAGAGTGTCTCTGTCGAAATGGGAAGTTGCAGACAAGAGATCCGAAAACGTGATGTTCAGCAATGGCTTCTCAAAGATAACCACGGGAACTGCATTTGCCTGCTTGACATCAGCCACCCATGTAATGGAATCTGTTTGGAAAGAAAATGGACCGGAAATGCTTTGTTCTTCCTTAACTGAGACATCTTTGGCTTCACCGGATTTGGGTTTCCTTCTGCGGCCAAATATTACAAAAACCAATGCTGCTACGAGTAAGAACATAGCAGAAAGCGTCACTGCCAAAGCCAGCTTGAGTACTCCAGTGGCTGATCGTCTTCTCTTGAAGAGCGCCGGGTTTGCAGCGATAGGGCAACTGCTTGTAGAACCAAAGAAGGATCTGAGCAGAGTTTCAGTCGAGAATTTTCCGGTACAAAATGTTAAGTTGTTGTAAGAAAAGTTGAAACTCTCCATCCAAGGGAGCTTCTCAAGGATAGACATTGGTATATCTCCAGTTAAATTGTTCCTCGAAACATCGAAAGCCACGAGGTTCTTGATACTCAACACCGGAATACGTCCTGATAGATGGTTTCTCGAAACATCGAATGTGCTCAAATCACTCAGCTCTGAGATCTCTCTTGGTATGTGACCAGAACGATTTGTATTAGACAAGTTAAGATACTCTAAACCAGTAAGCATCTCGATCCTCGGAAACATCCCTCTGTTGAATCTATTCCAAGCTAGATTTAAGTGCTTAAGCTTCTTTAGTAGTGTCAGATTCTTAAGGATATCTCCACTGAGCTCATTCTCAGACAAGTCAAGATAAATCAAACTAACCCAGTTGGAGTCTACCTGAGAGATATTACCTTGAAACCGGTTTTTGCTGAGATCAGCCACCTCAAGAGTCTCCTTGAATAAACTTGTTACGGAACCTTCAAACAGATTCCCTGAAATGTTGAGAGAAGTGATGGACTTCATATCAGAAAAATCTCTATCACTGCCATGAATCTTGTTTCCTGCAAGGTTCAAAGTTTTGAGCTTTGGAAATGCAGAGCCAAACCCATCAGGGAGAGACCCTTTAAGCTGGTTAGAGGAGAGATCAATGGAAACCAGAGATTGACAACCAAGAAGTCCTCTTGGGATAGACATCTGAAACCCATTGTGATCAAGTTTCAAGACTCTCAAGCTAACAAGAGCAGCTTCAGGGATTTGACCAGAGAAATTGTTGTGAGAGATATCAAGGGACTCAAGCTGCCCAAAATTCCCAACATTGCTAGGGAAAGACCCAGAGATCTGGTTGAAAGAGAGGTTGAGATTCTTCAAAGTGTTCAAACTCCAGAAATCAGATGGTAAAGCAGAGATTTTGTTGTTGCTGAGATCCAAAGATTGAAGCTTGCTGAGTTTACCAATGGTTGTGTCAGGGATTGGACCAGATAAACCCACTCCAGAGGCAATTAACACAATGACATGCTCATTTTGGGAATCACAGAACAAGCCTTGCCATGAACAAAAGGGAGCAGAGAAGTTGTAAGTTTGAGCAGAGCTTAAACCCATTTGTTTGAAGAATTCAGAGACAAAGAAACCATCTGTGTTTGGTTCTTGGCAATAAAATTGCTTCAAGAACAGAGGAAGAATTAATGCATAACCCCAAAAACCAAGACCCATTTTTGAGAAATCTCTGAAATTAAGAAGTAAACAACAACAAAAAAGCTCTCTCCCTAGAAAAGTGTTAAAGAAAGCAAAATCTCACTAAAGCTACTTTTGGGTCTTCATGCAAAAACCCAGAAAGCTCATCAAGCAGTTGAAGACAAGATATTGAGAAGAGATCTGGAGATAGAAAAAGTGTTTATCTCAGTCTGTGGTGCTTCTCAAGTACACGAGAAACCAAAAGAACATAAAATCAAGAAAAAAGAGCATTTTTGTCACTGCATAACATCATGGATAAGTAAACTTTAAGTAGATTATAATATTTTTCCTCTACCTCTGACTGTGACAAGACTATTTATTTTAATTGGGAATTCTACAATGTCCACAGAGAGACAGTTCGGAGCAGAAAGGAGTTGAAGCTTTTTCATAAATGAGATTTTTTTTTTTTTTAGAGAATCATAAATGTGAATTCATTCCCTTTTATTTCAGCAACTGTATCATTGGTTTCTTTTTCTAGTTGAAAAAGCCATTGATTCTTCTCACTGGATACCCGTTTTCTTTCTTTTATGTAAATTCGTTTCTACTTTTTTTTTTTTTTTCTCTAGCTACAAAGTTTTAGAAGACAAAAAAAAACAAAGTTTCTTTCAAAGTATTTGTAAAAGAACATCTCCCGACGCCGTTCAGATAAACTTTGTTGGAAATATTTAATTTATGACAATTTATTTTTAAAAGCCTGAGAAAATATTTCCAACTTCTTTTTTTTTTTTGAACATCATTTCCAAATTCTTAATACGCTAAAAATGGATAACATGCAATTATTAAAGTTAGGGTCATCTAAGAATGTTTTTCTATACCAAAAGAAAAAAAAACACTTTCTTAATTAGATAAAAGTTCTTTTTTCTTTTTTTTTTTCCTGGAAAGATCTCCCTCTTGCACTTAATTGTAAAATCTATCTCCAATGATGGTTAAGCATGTCATGCCATTAAAGGTGTGTACAAAGTATGTTCTTTATCTTTTTAGATTGTCGGTTGTTATCTTTCTATATCTTTCTTAGCAAGCTGCCTTTTTTAACGTATGATAAGTTTGTTATTTCTCACAAATGAAATGTGAAACACCCTATCCTGGTCATAAAGCCTAGAAGGATGCCTCCTAATATATATGTTCTACCTTGAGGTTCAATGCGTTCATTAAGTCTTAATTTCCAGACTATTTGATCTATTTATTCATTCTATTAACCTAGATCTAAGGCAATGAGTATAAGCATAAGATAAGATAAACATACATTTTATTAATCAAACCAAGGTACTGAATACAATGTAGAGTATGCTCAATATGCTAGTTTAATTGTTCAAGTCCTAAATATCTGTCTATCAAAACACTCATCTCAAAGGTCATGTGTCTGCATCTTAGGCTTGATCATCCCCACGATTAACCTCATGTCCTACAATCATAAAACGTATAAGTGATCTATCTAGATCATGCATGAATCCATCAACCTAACACAGCCATTCTATATGCAATATGATTCCTCCATCAACCGCAAACACTCCTAATCCGTTCCAAGTTCTCTAATCGGCCTAAGTCCCTATTCGGTCGATCAACAACCGAACCGGTCATGAACACTGGGTCGTATCATGCACCGCGGACAGGTGCTATTGCCGTGGTAATACCGAGTATTATCGAGCTATACTTATCCGCTTGGATCGTATCGATCCTTACCGCGAACGAGCCGACCCAGGGTCGTCATCCATCGGCAATCGGTTCCGTCACACAGACGTACCGTTTGGTCCACACGCGACCCGCCCTGAATCCATTTGCACCCGTTCCGCGGTCCGCGGTACAAGTCCATGATCTTGGCCCATGGCCGATCAAGGTTTCCCTTGGGACTTACCCGGTCATTCTACAGGATAACAACCTAATATCCGGTTTTAATCAGAAAGGTAGAGAGTGAGAAAATGGTTCCATCCGACCCATCCGATCGCACCATCGACCAAGCGGTTGTGCCGCGGTCGCGGTTCGCCCGGTGACCTGTTACACACCTTAAATGTTGTGGCGGATTTGCCCTGATCCTTGGCTGTTTATGTAGCCATTCTGAATCCTCTTAGAAGCCTTTTTCCGCCTTGAATAGCCTTCTCCTTTGCCGGCGATCTCCCTTAAGAAATCCGGCCAAAACTCCCTTTCTCTCCTTTGAATCTATCTAAATTTTGCCTTAGAATTTTCTGGGTTTTCCCCTGATGTGTGATGCACAAATGAAGCTTCATGTGGGGTATTTATAAGCCCCACACCCGCTTAGAAACCGTCCCTAACGAATGGATGCCAATGGTTGGCCGAATGGATGCCAACCCATTGGTTTCCATTCGCCAATAACTTCCCATGGCCAGCTATTGTCACTAGCTAACCTTAGACCACCAGCTGACCCAAGTGGATGACATTAGGACGAGCTGAGTTGAGCTAGTTGCCAGCTGACCTAGCTGACCAGCTCGACCATTCAGATCATTTGAGCTGAACACTCTCGGTTCAGCTCCCTTCTCCTTAACCAAGCTCCTTTTCAGCTTAAGCATGGTTTTCTTATGAATATGGAAAACTCCTATTAGTCTCCCTTGACCGTTTGTTCATCCTTCTGGTCCCATAGTCAGTCCCAACGACCCTAGGCAAGGTAGGGGATGTTACAAATCTCCCCCCTTGAAAGGGATTCGTCCCAGAATCCGACTCAAGGTTCCCATTTCGTGCAAACTCCATGAACCACTTTCGGTAATCGGCCTTCTTTGTTTCTGAAGTGATCTCATTAAGTCCATTGCAGATCCATTCCACCTTAACCATCTGTATCACCTTCTTCCTTGTTTCTTTTTCCATCATGTCCAAAATTCGTAAGGGTCTAGCCTCCATGGTCAAGTTTGCCTTAAGATCTTTGGGTATCTCAGGCATAACTACATCCTGATCCGACAGGCACTTGCACAATTGAGAGACATGGAACACATTGTGGAACGCGTCCATCTCATTTGGCAAATCCAACTTCTATGCGACCGCCCCCACTCTCTCTAAGATTCGGAACGTCCCCAAGTACCTCGGATCTAACTTTCCTCGTTTGGAAACTCTTGCCCTTCCTTTGAAGGTGATCGTCTTCAGATAGACCCGGTCTCCAACTTTAAATTCCAAGTCTTTCCTTCTTTTGTCTGCGTAACTCTTTTGGCGATCTTGTGCTTCCTTCATTTCGGCCCTTAGGAACCGGATTTACCCGGTAGTATCTGCAATGATATCTGGTCCAATCACATTGGACTCCCCCACTTGTGTCCAACATAATGGGGTTCGACAAGGCACCCATACAAGGCCTCATAAGGTGACATTCCTATAATTGCTTGATAACTATTATTATAAGCAAATTAGGTCAAAGGTAAGTACCTCTCCCAGGAGTCACCCCAATCTAGAATACATGATCAAAACATGTCTTCCAAGGTCTGTATGGTTCTTTCTGATTGTCAATCCTTCTATGGATGATACGCCATGCTCATGTTCACTCTTGTTCCCAGGGATTTTTGAAAAGCTTGCTAGAAATAAGAAGTGAACCGGCCGTATCTGTCTGAGACTATACTTGCTGGAACTCCATGCAGCCTCACGATTTCCTCAATATACTTCTCAACAAGTTTTCCCACTCCATCAGTCTTCTTAATGGCCAAGAAGTGTGCAGACTTGGTTAACCTGTCCACCACAACCCAAATTGTGTCCTTCCTTAATCTGGTCGCAGGCAGTCCGGTTACGAAGTCCATTGTGATGTGATCCCATTCTCATTATGGAATGGGTAGACTTTGTAGCAAGCCGCTTGGGACCTGGTGTTCTATCTTGACCAGTTAACAGGTTTGGCACTTAGCCATCCACTCAGCAATGTCTCGTTTCATTCCGACCTAGTGATAGTACCATTTGAGGTCACGGTACATCTTGGTCTGTCCGGGATGAATAGAGAACTTAGGCTGATGTGCCTCCTTTAGGATTTCCTCCTTTATTTCCTTCACATCAGGTACACGGACCCGCTCATTCACCACAATCGTTCCATTGTTGGAGAATTGGTACTCTGTGTTGTTGTTGTTGACCGCCTTGATCAACTCTTCATCATGTTCCTGAGCCAATCGGACCCTTGTTAGTATGTCCACTTGGTCTGATGCTCCCAAGCCTAGTGGCTCATTGTCCACTGCCAATGCATTGAGATGCTAAGACCTAACCAATCCGACCAAGGTCTCTGCGTCTCGTTCTACCGCCACTTTGGTCCTCTTTCTGCTCAACGCGTATGCTACCAAGTTTTCCTTTCCATGATGGTAAGCGATGCCCAGATCATAATCCGCCACTAATTACATCCATCTCAGTTGCCTCGGGTTCAGCTCGGGCTGAGTGAAAACATACTACAAGCTCTTGTAGTTGGTAAATAGTTCACTTTAGCTCCGTAGAGATAATATCGCTAGATCTTAAGTGCAAATATAACCGCTGCCATTTCAATATCATGAGTAGGGTAGTTACCCCCATGTTTCCTTAGTTGCCTCGAGGCATAGGAAATCACCTTCCCTTTCTGCATCAAGCACATCGCAATCCATTTATGGATGCTTATATATATACCACATAGGGTATATGATTCTCTGGCAGGGTCAGTGTAACGCCCCCTTCCCGTTTTTCGCTGACCAACGAGCTGGCCGGTCAACAATCAAACAAGAATATGACTGATCGAACCCGATCAGCCATACGAGAAGAGTTTGTCACAATACGAAGCCAAAGACAGCCCGGTTTGAGTCAATGGATCGAACCAAACCATCCTTTACTCCGTTTACCTTGTTTCCACGATACAAGGCTTTTCAACATGTACCGCTTCTACGATTTGTGTTCGGTTCGGACTAAACTGTATATCAGGGAATTATTCCGTTTTAATTACTTAAAAATTATAAATCTTATTCTTAACAATTTACGGTTTTATACAAATCATTTAGTGGGGTCTCCACAAAATCCGAAGCCAAGTCAAAATGCGTAAACAAACTGATGCCAAATGCCAACCCAAGACTACCCCGAGTATCCAACACGTCCGCCGAGCTAAGACAAACCTGAAAAACATAAAAATAGTCTAATGAGTAATCTAATATTACCCAGCGAGTCGGCTACCCACTAAACATGCTGCTAAAGAATCTAATAATCCCGCCCCAAACCCAAAATAACAATCAAGAAAAAATAGCTAATCACGTGCTACCAAGACGTGATGAGCTCCACAAAAATCATTCAATTAACAACACACAACAACAAAGGTAACCATGGAAATCGAGAACATTGCGGCACATGCTCTCGATTAGACTTGATCTATCTAATGTGGCACTAACACTAACTCCACACCATCTGGGCCCACTATGCGAACTCGGTAACTTCCACGGGAACACTTAGATACCCCCATGGTAACTAAAACCTCCCACGACTCCTAGACGTAAACACAAAGTCCTACGACCTAGGACACCGTTCTTTGTCCATCGATACGCTGTGACTCGGGCTACCCCTAGATAACCTAAGATTCCAACAGTCCGGCCCTAGGACGCGACCCCGTATTCTCCGGAATACACATCTACAGACGTCACTTCATAGGTTAACTCCTGCCATAACCACCACCGAGGGTACGTGATCTGACCATGTTTTCAGCTCCCGAGGATCCAATCGGGCCGGAAGTACCAGAACACCATCTCTAGACTTGCGGGATCTAACGCACCCTATATAGTTCTAATAACAACACTGTAAACAAGCAGACTCATTGAGACTCTATCACGCAAGACCAATGAGGTAAATAGAAATACTAACTCAATCCCCAATCTATCCCGCAAGTCCTATCACCAACCTTCATATCACCCGACCTTATCCGGTTTCATACCGGATTAGGCATCTATCCAAACTTACCCGATTCCGTACCAAGGTAAGTATCAACAACACGGTCTATCCGGCCTAACACTGGAATAGACTAAACACCACACAAACAACGATCTACCTGGCCCGATACCAAAGTAAACAAACAATCACACAACA
The DNA here is from genome assembly GCA_030180135.1 of Orychophragmus violaceus. NCBI lineage: Eukaryota > Viridiplantae > Streptophyta > Magnoliopsida > Brassicales > Brassicaceae > Orychophragmus > Orychophragmus violaceus. The sequence goes on from CM058235.1 coordinate 26,947,511, forward strand.
ATAATCACAACAACACTCAAACAATTAATGAGGTTTATTAGTATTTAATATTTTCTTAACCTTAACTAATTCAATCCGCTACATTGGGATTAGTAAACTTACTAATCTTGTAGACGGTTTAATCCAGATTCTAATTATTAATTCTTATTTCCTTAATTCTTATTCTTAATTTCTTCGATCCGTCAGCTTGTGATTAGTAAACTTACTAATCTTCTGACTTCACATTATTCTTTAATTAATTCATTTAATCCGTTAACCCCGACTGTTGACAATTAGCCCACTCTGTTAGTATATTATAAGGTTCGTTATATGTTTTAACCGTACTTTAATCAACTCATACTTTCCCGTATATAGATTCATTTAGATATGTCCTTATAACATAATATAGATGCATGTATGTCCTAGCATGCCATTCTAAATGTATGCAACACCCAATCAAACAATCAACAATATGTCCTAGTGATTATTCTTTATCCATTTTAGTTAATTACCCGAGTTATTTAATCAACATAAACCGATCTATCATATTCCAACTACGTGTATGCATTCTAATTCTATGGTTAATGAATCCAGGGTCTATATGACCTAATCTATATGCATCAACAATTGAACCGACTCACAGTGCGTATAGAAGTGACAGATGGATGATCTGACTGAGCAATGAACCCTGAGACCGAGCTAAACCCCTCTTGAACCCTTCCCAAACTAATGAACTGAAACCCGAACTAGACCGGCTTTGACCCGAAGCTTTTACCATTAAACCGAGTGTTGACCCTACCTCTGACTTGCGTTGACCACCCTTTGACCCATAAACGTTGACCGGCGAGTGAGAGATGACGTGACTAGCGTTGATCGGCAAGAACTGACCGGCGGTGAAGACTCCAATGGTTGACCGGCTTGACCAACAAACGGCCGGCGAGAGAGATAGACCGGCGAGAGGCTACACCAGCGAGAGCTAACCGATGGCGAGAACTTGGCCGGCGGTAAGGCTTCTTTGGAAATGCCAACAACTTCGGAAACTTCTCTGGTGAGGAAGAGAAGTCCGGCGACGGCGTAACAAGGTGGAGGAGAGAGAAACGGCTGAGAAGGAACAATGGCGGAGGAGATCAGTGGAGCTTCGGCGGTGGTGGTGGATTCCGGCGGTTCTTCGGCGACACTCCAGCGAGATCCCCGGTGGTTCTAACCGGCGATTGATGGGCTTCACACCTACTTTACATATCTTTAGATGATTTAAGAAGGTTCCACAAGAATCAAAGCGAAAGATAATAGCTTGGACAACAAGTAAACAAAGGAGAGGAGGAGAGGTGGTTTCGCCGGCGGCTCTCCGGCGATAGCAAGGCTTCTCCGGCGGATTAAAGAGGTGATAGGTTCTAAGTTTTACCCTATTCTAAACTGCAAGTGAACAGCAATGTCAAGTAGTATATAGGGTTATCGAATCCACAGGGACACTTGGTCTCAATAGAAACAGAAACGTAGAGATTAAACTAGAAATAAAGCAAGTAGTGAAGTAAATAATTTGCGTTGCAAGAAAGTAAACAGTAGCAGGAATCGGTTTTGTAAGCAATAAACTAAAAGCGTCAAGCCTAGGGTATTCTCAGGAAATCAGACAAGCAGACAAGCTAATCAGTCAGGATCAAATTAAACTCAGTTCTAGAACTCAAATCACGGAAATAGAGTCAACCAAATCTCTTTGCGAAAACTCTCTAAGCCTAAGTGCAGTAACCCAAAACTCTTTGCAATTACTAACAGATTAAACTAGCATTAAGTTCAAGTTCGATATGTTCACAATTAAACTAAGCCAAATCTCTTTGCGAATAATTTAATTGCTCAACCTAAATAGTTCAGATTCCTAAACCCCACTCTCGTGACGTATTTAGCAACCTAAGATCTAGATTCTAATTGATCAGGTTAGAACTAGCTTTAAGCACAATTTAGTTTGAAGAACATTCTAATCATGTGAATCCTAACTGAATTAAACAAGTCTAGCAAGTCATCAAACCCTAATGAGAAACCCTAAACTCAACTATGGATCTACTCAGACATGATTAATGAAAACATAATCAAAGAAATAATAGATTGCATATAAGAAATTAAATAGATAAAGGGGTTCGAAATCTTCTCCAAAATAAGTGAATACAGGAAATAGATCAGCCCCAAAAGCTCTAAAAATCTCTTAGCTCTAAGTATGAAAGCGTAACTAAATAAAACACCAAAAACTAGTATATATAGGCATAATCTCGGATGGGGCTTCTGTGTAAATACTGGAACTATCTTGGGCTTCTTTGCAAATCTTCATAACTTCATTAAACCGACGTGTACTGCCCATCTCGGTAGTGTGTCGACCGATGCACAAGGTGTGTCGGTCGATGCATGATCAATAAATCAGGCAGTGACTTCAGCTCTCGGCCAAAACGTCCCAAAAGTCCCAAAATGCTCCAAATATCTCCAATTAGCTCCAAACTTGATTAAACCTGTAAAAGACTCTAAACGAATACAAAAGACACTAAAAACACATCTATATCATGGTCTAAACTGGGTAAAAACCATGATATATCAACTCCCCCACACTTAGCCTTTGCTTGCCCTCAAGCAAAACAGAGAACTAAAATGTAGTGAAGAGGTTTGAAAACTCTTCAGAAACTCATTTTGTCCTAGAAGCAGCAGCATTCAGATTCCCCTTAGTAATCCACATGAAAGAATCAATCTACAGACATCAAGACCAACATATACTTCCCCCACACTTAGCAACTGTCCTAAGTAAACTCCACAATCACATTCAAGCATTCAAATTCTCCCTACTGACTTCTGCAAGTATTAATGTGCGGTCTCACCTAAGGAGTATCGATCAAAGGGCACATGGGTTCTTACTTTGCCAGCTCTAGACCACCATACTATCTTTCTCTAGTCCCTTTCTTCTCTTTCCCTTCCTTAACAACTGATTTTTCCCCATTGGGTATCATTTTATTTTTTTTATCAGTGTTCTTCCCGTTATGGGGTGTACTTTGGACACATTCCATGGATACACAGGATATGAGAGTTTTAGCTACCATTCCCATGACCACTTCGGAGTTACTAACTCATCCTCAGTTTATTATCTTTTTTTTTTTACTTTATGGAAGGGGAGAAGGGAACTAGATAGGACAGGTTTACAAGCTGTGTCAGAACTAGCAAAGGAACCCGACACAAAGTATACCAAGCCCTTAGGTGAGAAAATCTAAGTCAGTATTAGGGGTGAAGTCAGTAAAAGGATCCTCTGATACCTGAAGTGATGTGGGTGTCCTCAGTAGGTTGATCCGTGATAGGGTTTTCTAATAGTCATAGATTAATCTGCAGCTTCATCTCAATGGTCACTTAAGTTCCTGCAAATGCTGCTAATCTTCTCAAAAAATCATTGTTTCCTACTTAAACAAATTTTGACTCGAAAAACAAATTTTTTTTTTTTTTTAAATTTAACTGACTCTTAAGAAAACAAAAGAAAGTAATTAGTAGAACCTCCCCCACACTTAAGACACACTGTCCCCAGTAGTGTCAAGCAAGGGATTGGTTAAAAGAAAGAAAACAAAAATTAGTGAATTGAATGGTTAGTTCTCTCGGGTTTTACCTCTGTCGCAGTCAGGCATCGATCGTTGCACTAGGTGCACCGACCGTTGCTGTGCGATTTTCGTTGGGGATCGATCGTTGCTCAGGACCGCAACGATCGCTGCAATGCGATTCTTTCGTATTGTGACGATCGACACAATGGTGTGTCGATCGACGCACTGCGTTTTTCACGAACAGTCAGCAAGTTAGCAGGTTAATCCGTCGGTTTATGTCAATTTTCAATCCTGCAAGCTGAAAACACTAGAAACAGAGTAAAACTGAAACAACAAATGTATCAAATCATGCCAAACCATCCAAACACAATAGAATCCTAAGAAAATAAGAAAAGAGAAAGAAAAATGCAATAAAAGATAAAAAGGTCAGAATACAGAACCGAATGTCTGAAAATGGTGACTACGCTCACTCGCTATCATCATCTATACCGGCATAAGGATCAGCACCGGGGTCTTCTGGAGATCGCTGTCGACGACGTCGGTTAGTTACGGGCTCATGGACCTGTGGTGGCCTCCTGCAGCTGAAAGTGCGCATGAAGTTCCAAACAACTCGAAACATACCATCTGATCTCTCTCTCCACTCGGCCTCAGAATATGCACCGTAAGGCATCGTAGGCTCGGGAAAAGGACCCACATCGTCGACTAGGGCGGGCGCTGGCGCAGGAGTAGGGGCGGCAGAAGTCGAAGCTCGTGAGGAAGGCTCTCCCAGCGGATGAGCCATAGAAGGAATCCCACGCTGCGCAGACTCAGGAGGCTGAAATCTCAGTGCCTCTAATGTGTCAATCTGTGTCCATCTGGCAGCAGGAAGCTCTATACCAGTCCTCCCAGTGGTCGGATCGGTGTAAACCCAAATGCGCCCCTCCTTGAGCCAAGTAGCGCTCTGCAAATAGCTCAGATCCAAGAACTCCCGGGATGTATCACGCTCTGTACCATGAAGAGGAATCCCACAGTACTCAAAAATGGGAGTAAGCAAACTCCCTACCGTCTCAGTACCAGCTCCATCGAAAGGCTTCGTCTGCAGATCAACTAAATGCTGTGCGAAAATAGCTCCCAAGTTGAGACCCGTAGTAGGATCTCTCACGCCAGAACATCTGAACTGGTCTCTCAGTCCCATAAACAGCAGCTCCATCTCATATTTGCGCATCTTGTTTGCCTCGAACTTGCAAAGCAAGCTCCAGCACAAGATACGCGAGACATATCGCAGCACCGGATGTCTCATCTGCACTACCGGTGTGATCCTGGAGTTGTATCGACCACTGCCAACACACTCCCAGAACAGTCTGGCCTCATCTGCGTCCCACTCTAGTGGCATGGCAATGCGCCTCGGCCCAGTACTGAACCCGTAGATCCTGCAAAGATCAAGTAGAGTAATCCGATACCTGACTCCCCAACTCATGAATGTAAATGTCCCAACTGTAGCGCTCCGGTTGTTGGGATCCGAGTAAACCACTCTGCAAGTGGCCATCAGCTGCCTGACCAGCTCAGGGTAGAGATCATGAGGTTGCATCGGCATTGTCCCTAGACCAATGCCTCTGCACACAGCGAGCACCTGCTCATCAATCCCAAGAGTCCTGCAGGTGGAGTAGTCAGCGAACTTGGTCGGCTTGAAGATCATCCCACACCAACCACTGTAGAGAAACGAGTCATACTCGTCCCATGAACTGAGCAATGGCCGCTCTGTGAACTCGGCAGACTTGAAGAAGGTTTTAAGATCCTCCGGCCACTGTCTAGTAGTCTGAAATGGCGTGTTATCTGCTCTGGGCCAAGGCAAAGCAACCGGTGGCCCATATCTCTGGTATGGTGCGGGTGGCTCTGACTCTCTGCTAAGCCACTCTGGTGGTGGGATGTGTTGTCTCGTAGCTGTAGAAGATGTGGCTCGTCTCTTGCGGGATTGCCTTTGAGTTGCCATCTGCAAAAGAAACAAATTTCAAACAATTATAAGTCTCGGCAATTCTCTGTGAAATCGCGAAGCAACGACCGTTGCATCTAAGGCATCGATCGTTGCAAGGCGATTTCAGCTCGTCGAACATTTCCCAAAATCGCAAAGCAACGACCGTTGCTCAAGAGCAACGACCGTTGCAAGGCGATTTTGCCGCAAACAAATCATCAAAATCAGTTCAAATCCAAGCCACATTGCCTCTAATCTGTTCAAATTCATAATCCATCACCCTAAATCGTCCTAATTTAGCATGCATCATCAATTTTTCAGTTCCAAAAATCTCAAACCCTAAAACCCTAGAATTCAATCCGAAAATTTGAGAAATAGAAGTCCATTACCTCGGATTCTTGAGATATGAGTGATAGACAAAGGTTTAGAGTGTTGAGGTAGGAAGATTAAGCAGTTGAAACAAAGAAAAATGATGAGGAAATTTGAATTTTGGGTGTGGAACCGTCGGTGTACGGAAAATCAGAAATGAGGAAGAAAAGAGAAGAGAAAGGGTTTAAGGCACTAACCTTGTCGTGGGTGCAACGACCGTTGCATAGGGGCAGCGATCGTTGCTTAGTAAACCGAAATCGATTTCGCGGTTTAAGCACGTACTTAATTTTAGCAATTGAACCACTTGCAACGACCGTTGCTTCGAAGCAACGATCGTCACAATGCGATTACCCCTCTTCGTCGAATTCACCTTGCAACGACCGGTGCACAAGTGCATCGATCGTCACACATCTCCAGACTCGAGCTCTGTATCTGAACTTAGCAAAAACAAAAACGAAAACGTGAAATCCTAACAAAAACACCAAAAATAAGAAATTAAAATAACTAAACCTAACAGTGGGTTGCCTCCCACTCAGCGCTTGTTTAAGGTCAATAGCTTGACCGGACGCACAAGATTTTTCAGGCTCTAGAAGATCCTGACAGAGACTTGTTCTGTCTCTGTTCAAGTCTCCTCATCCATGGTGGAGAATAGGCTGTTGCAGAATGCTTTAGTCCAAGAAAGGTGGGAGTAAAATGTGCTCTAGGGTCTAGAATCACTGTATCATCCGGCTGCCCATCATCTGCTTCCATGATTGTGAATGTCTGCCCTTCTACCAGTGGCTTCCGCAGCTTCTCCATTTCATACCGCAGCGGTTCATCTCCCAGATGGAGGTCTATTAGACTCTGTCTAACATCAATCACAGCCCCTGCTGTCGCCAAGAATGGTCTTCCAAGCAGCAATGCTTCATCAGGATCGCAGTCATATTTCAGCACAAGGAAATCTGTCGGAACTAAATAGTTTCCAACTCTCACTGGGATGTCCTTTAAGAGTCATTCCGGAACTCGTATAGACTGATCAGCTAGGACAAGACGGGTCCCAGTAGGAGAAAAATCCAGCAGTCCCAGCTGTTCCGCTACGGAATAAGGCATCATGCTTCCAGCAGCTCCTAAATCACACAGAGAGCGTCTAAAATTGTCTTCAAAGATAGAGCAATCTAGTATAAAGACTCCGGGATCAGGTAACTTCTTTGGAATCTTGTTTATCAGAACATCACTGATATGTTGGGGAACTATAATCACCCATTCTCGCAGCTCATCATCCAAAGGCAGCATCTTGTTCAAGTACCTCTGTACACAGGGATGATAAGGTGGATCATCAGACGGTGGAAGTTCTTCCAAGTCTTCACCACTTTCTTCTAGCTTCTTCAGCTCTTCAATCTCCTGTTTAATTACCTCAGACACCTTGGGATATTTCCTAGTTGCTTGTGCATAAATCTCCTCCTGAGTAATTTCAGATATATCGGGGAATAGGCGGGCCAGTTCTGCATCAGTCTCATTATCATCCGACAATACTGTCTGCTCACGACCTGCATCGACCGACACAAGGTGTGTGTCGGTCGTTGCAATGCGATTTTCACAATTTCCACCCGAGAGTTTTTCACTCAAATCCGAAAATTCTTCTTCATCCACCAACTCAGCTGTACTTAGCTCAAATTTCTCACCTAGATGAGATCCATCATTAATGAGTACAGACCAGGCCTTAATATGAGTATCTGTGACTCCTTTTCCCTTCATGGAACCTGAAATCTGATTTACCTGAGTGTCCAGTTGCTTCATATGAGTGTTCATAGACTCAATCTTTCCATTGAGATCCCCATACATAGCATCAATTTTCTTGTTGCAGTCCACAGAAGTCTTGACTTGGCTTTCCAGCAACTGTTCCATCATTGTCTCCATCTTAGTCTCGAAAGTAGTGGGTGTAGGAGGTGTCTGATAAGATGAAGATCCGTAGGTCCTCTGAGCATTCTGTCCATAAGGCTTCTGAAAATTATTGGTCTGTCCATAGCTCGATGAGTTCTGATTGCCTGTGTAGGCACTTTTCTGTCCTCCACCGGAAAATCTGTTTCCAGATTGATATCCAAATCTGTTTCCTTGGAAACCAGATCCTCCGATGTAATTCACATCCTCTTCCTGAGTGTCCTCCTCAGTCTGAATTACCTCTACCTCTTGAGCAAAGTGGACAGCCTTCTTTTCACCTAGAAGAGTGCAGATTTTGTCCATCCTGGATCTCAGTTCAGCCATCTCTGAGTTATCAACACTTCCACTAGGTTTCTTCCTCCTTTCATCCATAGTCTTGCAGCTGTTGCTGCCAATTAGATTCTCAATCAACTGCTTAGCCTGTGTAGGAGTCCTGGTGTTGAAGTTGGCATTACTGGAATTGTCCAGCGCAGACTGATATGGAAGATCTATTCCTCTGAAGAAAATACCAATCAGCTGAACTTCAGTGAATCCATGGTGTGGGCAGTCACGCTGATACTGCTTAAATCTTATCCAGGCAGTCTTTAAAGGCTCCACAGCTCCTTGGGAGAAAGTGAGTATGTCCTGTCTGGACTGGTCTGAACGCGCATCATCGTAGAAGTGACGCAGGAACTCACTCTTTAAAGCTGCCCAAGTGGTATACTGGCCAGGTGCCAGCTGCCTCAGCCATACACTAGCGTCTCCAGCAAGACTGTGTGGAAATAACTTAAGGAACAGATAGTCCGGGCACACTCCCTCATACTTCATGCCAGTAACTATGTCCTCAAACCAATCAATGTGATCCATAGGCTGCTCCGCTTGGTGACCATGAAAAGCAATCTGTCTCATCAGCTGGTAGTAGATGGTCTTGACCTCAAAGTCATTCCTCTCAAAGGCAGGAAGCACTAAAGCTGCTCGGTTTGCATGAAACTCATCAGGTCTGTTGTAGTCAGCTAGTGTCCTCTCATGAACCACCATCCGTCTATCTTGAGCTTGTCTTTGACCCTGGTTTTGTTCCTGTTGCAGTTGCTCAGGAGGGTCAGGGATGACATTCCCTTCAGCATCAACCCTTTGCCCAGCAGCATTGTAAGGATTGTTCTCCGGATCCCTCAGGGTACCCTCAGCATCTGGTATCAAGATCAAACGTTCTCGTACCATTCTCTCTCTTCTTTCTCTTCTGTTAGCTCTTTCTAAACGTCCAAGTTCCTCTAGATTGAGATTAACCAAGCTCGAGTTCGGATTACTTCGAGTTTTCTGTGTTGGCATAAACTGTCTGTAATCGTCCAGCAACGATCGATGCTATCAGTGCAACGATCGATTCAATCTCAGAATCGCCTAGTGTCGATCGACGCAAGGTGTGCAACGGTCGACGCAAGGCGAGAGTCGTACCTGCGACAGAAAGAAACAGAGAAAAAGTTAGCAAAATCAAAAAATAAAAACAAAAAAGAACAAAAACAAAAAGAAAAATTTCTAGTAAAAACCCTAAGTTCGGTCCTATCGAAGACTCAAAGAGTCCCCGGCAACGGCGCCAAAAACTTGATAGGTTCTAAGTTTTACCCTATTCTAAACTGCAAGTGAACAGCAATGTCAAGTAGTATATAGGGTTATCGAATCCACAGGGACACTTGGTCTCAATAGAAACAGAAACATAGAGATTAAACTAGAAATAAAGCAAGTAGTGAAGTAAATAATTTGCGTTGCAAGAAAGTAAACAGTAGCAGGAATCGGTTTTGTAAGCAATAAACTAAAAGCGTCAAGCCTAGGGTATTCTCAGGAAATCAGACAAGCAGACAAGCTAATCAGTCAGGATCAAATTAAACTCAGTTCTAGAACTCAAATCACAGAAATAGAGTCAACCAAATCTCTTTGCGAAAACTATCTAAGCCTAAGTGCAGTAACCCAAATCTCTTTGCAATTACTAACAGATTAAACTAGCATTAAGTTCAAGTTCGATATGTTCACAATTAAACTAAGCCAAATCTCTTTGCGAATAATTTAATTGCTCAACCTAAATAGTTCAGATTCCTAAACCCCACTCTCGTGACGTATTTAGCAACCTAAGATCTAGATTCTAATTGATCAGGTTAGAACTAGCTTTAAGCACAATTTAGTTTGAAGAACATTCTAATCATGTGAATCCTAACTGAATTAAACAAGTCTAGCAAGTCATCAAACCCTAATGAGAAACCCTAAACTCAACTATGGATCTACTCAGACATGATTAATGAAAACATAATCAAAGAAATAATAGATTGCATATAAGAAATTAAATAGATAAAGGGGTTCGAAATCTTCTCCAAAATAAGTGAATACAGGAAATAGATCAGCCCCAAAAGCTCTAAAAATCCCTTAGCTCTAAGTATGAAAGCGTAACTAAATAAAACACCAAAAACTAGTATATATAGGCATAATCTCGGATGGGGCTTCTGTGTAAATACTGGAACTATCTTGGGCTTCTTTGCAAATCTTCATAACTTCATTAAACCGACGTGTACTGCCCATCTCGGTAGTGTGTCGACCGATGCACAAGGTGTGTCGGTCGATGCATGATCAATAAATCAGGCAGTGACTTCAGCTCTCGGCCAAAACGTCCCAAAAGTCCCAAAATGCTCCAAATATCTCCAATTAGCTCCAAACTTGATTAAACCTGTAAAAGACTCTAAACGAATACAAAAGACACTAAAAACACATCTATATCATGGTCTAAACTGGGTAAAAACCATGATATATCAAGAGGCAGTTAAAGGGTTAAACACCAATGTTACAGATCTGAGGGTGATTCATGGATTTAACACCAATTCAAGAAACAAAGTGACTTGGGGAGCAAGTTATTATGTAAACACAAGGGAGGAGGAGAAATGGAGGTGGTGGGAAAGGAGAGAGGGAAGAGGAGACGGTGGCCATGGTTTATGGGAGAGGGAGGAGTTTTTATTGTGTTTGTGTTGCTCAATGGATGGAGAAGAATGGCGAGGATGGGGCTTTTTATAAGGAGAAGATTCATGAATCTTTAAGGTTCATCGCATCTAAAAGAGTAAAGGAGAATGTATGTTGCTAGTTTCTTGACATCTATGAGGCTTGCGTGTCTGCACCAAATGGAGTTTAAGGTGAGCTGCATCTGAATATCAAAGGGAGATGAACCTCTTCTTTGTACATTGCATCCAAAAAAAAAGAACCATGTGTCACTCCAATGACCTCTTCAATTGGCACCTATAGTTACAGGTGTTTCTTCCCCATTTCCTTCTGAGTATTCAGTGAATCTAGCAATCTCCAAAATTCTTTGAATCTCACATGAGCCAATCGGCGAATACTTAGCGATCTCGGTTTATTCCTCTCCAAAATTACGTAGCTTCTGAAATAAATCCTCAAGCTTCTTTTAAAAATTACTAGACTCTTTTAGAAGCATTTTTCAAGTCTTTTCATTCAATTCGGCTTTTCGTAGCTCTCGCAATGAATTTTACAAGTTTTATCGGTTGTGTCAGTTTCCTTTCCCGATAGTCCGTAAAACCCGTTTTAAGTTTGTTTCCACCATTTCTTGTCTTCTAAATATTTTCTTTACTTAAAAAGAGAAACTTTTGGCCCTCTTAGCTTACATCTCGTAATTTGGCAAAATTATCAAAATGCCCTCAAATCTTGGAAAAATTACAAAACTGCCACTATTGACTTTTTCTTCTGCCCGTTGACCCATTTTTTTGTGAAACAGGGTATTACAGTCAGGAAAGGTGCTTTGGTTAGCAAGTCCTTTAGTTCTGAGAAACTCCTCTCGGCCGCATCCGTTCATTCGAACTTTGTTCTTCCCGGTTGGTCGAGTCATGGCCCGTGCCTTACTCGCGAACCCTTGGAAGAACCGCCTGTAGTAGCCGGTTAGTTCGAGGAAAATCCTAACCTCCGTAGCGTTCCTCGGCCTCGGCATTCCTCGATCGACCTGATATTCTCTGGGTCGACCGAGACACCTTTGTCTAACATAATGTGTCCGAGGTACCCGGTCCTTCTTTTCCAGAGGCCTAGGAGGATGCCTCCTAACCTACCCGTTATTTCTTGAGGTTCAATGCGTTCACTAAGTCCTAATTTCCAGACTATTCGATCTATCCACTCATTCATTCCATTCACCTAGATTTAAGGCAATGAGTATAAGCATAAGAAAAGATAAATAGACATTTTATTAATCAAACCAAGGTACTGAATACAATGTAGAGTATGCTCAATAGGCTAGTTTAATTGTTCAAGTCCTAACTATATGTCTATCACACCACTCGTCCTAAATGTCTTGTGTACGCGTCCTAGGCATGATCATCCCCACGATCAACTCATGTCCTGCAATCATAAAACGTATAAGTGATCTATCTAGATCATGCATGAATCCATCAACCTAACGCAGCCATTCTATATGCAATATGATTCCCCATCAACCGCAAACACTTCTAATCCGTTCTAAGTTCTCTAATGGCCTAAGTCTCTATTCGGTCGATCAACACCCGAACCGGTCATGAACACTGGGTCGTGTCATGCACTGCAGACAGGTGCTATCGTTGTGGTAATATCGAGTATTACCGAGTGATACTCGGACAGACCGTGATCGTCCAAATCGTTCTGATCCGTACCAATCATGTTAAGTGTGACCATGCACCCGTTCAACCACAACCGCTTAGATCGTATTGATCCTTACCGCGAACGAGCCAACCCAGGGTCGCCATCCGTCGGCCATCGGTTCCATCCCATGGACGTACCGATTTGTCCGCACGCAACCCTCCTTGAATCCATTTGCACCCATTCCGCGGTCGACCATCATCGACCCAAACACTCGTACAAGTCCATGATCTTGGCCCATGGCCGATCAAGGTTTCCCTTAGGACTTAGCCGGTCATTTTACAGGATAACAACCTAATATCCGGTTCTAATCAGAAAGGTAGAGAGTGAGAAAATGGTTCCATCCGACCCAGTCGATCGCACCATCGACCAAGCGGTTGTGCCGCGGTCACGGTTCGCCCGGTGACCTGGTACACACCTTAGATATGGTGGTGGATTTGCCCTGATCCTTGGTTGTTTATGTAGCCATTCTGAATCCTCTTAGAATCCTTTATCCACCTTGAATAGCCTTCTCCTTTGGTGGCAATCTCCCTTAAGAAATCCGGCCAAAACTCCCTTTCTCTCCTTTGAATCTCTCTCGATTTTGCCTTAGGATTTTCTGGGTTTGCCCCTGATGTGTGATGCGCAAATGAGGCTTCATGTGGGGTATTTATAAGCCCCACACCTGCCTAGAAACCTCCCCTAACGAATGGATGGCAATGGTTGGCCGAGTGGGTGCCAACCCATTGGTGTATATTCGCCAATAACTTCCCATGGTTAGCTAGTGTCACTAGCTGACCTTAGACCACCAGCTGACCCAAGTGGATGACATTAGGACCAGCTGAGTTGAGCTAGTTGCCAGCTAACATAGCTGACCAGCTCGACCATTCAACTCATTTGAGTTGAATAGTCCCGGTTCAGATGCCTTCTCCTTAACCAAACTCCTTTTCAGCTCAAGCTTGGCTTTCTTATTACTATGGAAAACTCCTCTTTGTCTCTCTTGACCGCCTGTTCATCCTTCCGGTCCCATAGTCAGTCTCAACGACCCTTAGGCAGGGTCGGAGATGTTACAAAATGGATTTGCATTGAAATGTGATTTTTCAATACGACATTCATTTGTGAAAAGTTTACTTAAGATTTTAAACAGTGGTATAAGACAAGGCGGACTAATCTCCTAATGGGAAAAGCACTAATTCCCCTTTTGTAAAAAGGATTAAAAAAAATTAGTATGTTTTAGCATATGTTTGGTGAAGATCTCCTCGATTTTTCTCTTTAAAAAGTTTTCAGTTCGTCCTAGATTAAATATTCTGATCCTCCGTCGGTGGTGAGCCATCGTCGGCGTCTGGCTTCACCGCCGGCGTATCTCGATGGCTTACCACCCATATTGTCATTTCTCTTGTTTGTAAAGTTTCTCCAGCCTTGCTTCCTCTGTTTTCTTCGGGTCTCTTTGATGTCGGTGAGTGTCGCTCTCTTTGTCGGCAATCTTCGGTGACTCTTGGGTGGCACTCGTTTTGTGGCAGCTCGTGTGTGTCTCATTACTTTGAGTTGCGATTCAGATCCTAGGTTTGGTTTAGTGTTTTTTAATTCTGCTCTCGGTTTTATTAGTAGTCTTGTGGGCTATCTGTTATTTGTTTATCTAGTTAGCTCTTGGGTCTTTGGGTTTAAGTGTGTGTTGTTGCATTGTGTGGGCTAGGTTAGTCTCCAGTTTTTCTTTTATCTCGTGAATCCTAGAAATTTTTATCCTTCCACCGTATTTTACTTTAGTTGAATATTTAGGTTTCTCCTAAGGTCTTCCATGGTATGTTCTAGTAAGATTAATCATGTGTGGGGGTGCATATTTCATGATTTAGACTCTCTAGATGAAATTTAGGTGGATAGAATTTATATTCTCATGTGTGATTATTGGTTTGTTAATCATTGTAGTTAGGTTCTTTCGCAGTCTATCCCAGCCCTCGGATTTTCTTCCCTCTTGGGTAGTTTATCCATCTGTTTGCAACTTTTGAGCGCGCAGTCCCCTGTATGTTTCTCATCATTGTGGTTCCCGTTGTATCTGTGAGTTTATCTGGTTTATCAGATCTCCGGCTAGCCCTGTTAGATTCTTTTCAGTTGTAGTTGTTCGTCCTTGTTTGTATGTTTTCTTTGGTTCCGGAGGTTTAGATTTATCGACTTCGGCTTCCCTTACTCTTCTAGGGTGTGTTCCTCGATAAAACTCTCGAGATTTGTTTCTGGTTTGTTCCAGCATTGTATTCTAATTTATAATTTTTACGTTTAATATAATGAAAAACATATGTTTGGTGAAGAAAGAAATATCAAAATATTAGTGGGTTAGCGTTTGTTTCAAAAAGTATTTATGTAACTACAAAGATGATAATTTCTCTCCTCGGATCAAACACTTTCACCTCTATCTTCCCCGTTTCACACCGCCGTTCAGTATTTTTGTCACTAATCTCCTTCTCATATGGTTGATTTTTCTCACTGCCACCGTAAAAGAGACCCTCTCAACTTCCTCTTCATTTCGGCCTTCTTTCTGATCGGGGTCTCTGCAGGTGGCTTTAGATCTGGGTCCATTTTTATTCGGCTGGGACTAGATCCGAAAGTCGTTCGCAGGTTGTGCTTTGCCAGTTCGGGAAGCAGTTTCTTTGTGCTCGTCTTGTGGTTGCTAAGTTTCTCTCTGTCTGGATCTCCTCAGCAACACAAATTATGAAAGATTGCTATGTGTCACCTAAATTTTTGGTGTTTATTTTTATTTAAATCTCCAACATTAATGTATTCATTAATTTTTTACTTATTAATTAGTTTTACATGCATATATATTTTTCAAGATAATATATTACATTTTGACCATAACCAAGATGATATATCAATGAAAATAAAATTTAAACATATTTAATAATATAATATAGAGAGATTTTTAGAACATATATTTGTTTTCTTCCATATGTCCCACATAGTTTTTAATTATTTTTCTATATCTTTTTTTAAAGAAAAAAAAAAAGAAATAGAGTTTGTTTGTTTTTTGTCGAGAAATAATTCATTCATGAACTAAGAGTTTGTGCCCAAAGGGCTTAACATACAGAGAGCTGATTTTGCAAGTCCATCAGCGATAACATTCTCCAAACGAGGAACAAAATGAAAAGATAGAGAATCGAAAGATAAGGCAAGGCACCTAATGTCACTGAAGATACCTGCAATTTATGTCAACTCTGACCCTAAAGAGAGGGTATTGCATAGAATCTCAGAGTCTGAGCATAGCTGAAGACTCAAGATACCAGCATTAAGAGACGAAGTGATTCCCGATTTAGCTGCTAAAGCTTCTGCGACCAGTGCTGAGGAGATGAAGGATCTACTTGACGAGTCTTTGGAGATGATCGTCCCCTGTTCATCTAGTAGTTCCCAGCCATTTCCTCCTGATTTTGTCTTTGCGTCCCAAGCCCCATCAGTAAAACAGGAGGCCATACCCGAAGCTTTTTTGATGGCAGCTTCTTTTTGACTAAGGATTGCTCTTAATTTGCTGCATCGCACCTTCCCAGTCCTTTGCGTTGTTGATTGCCTTGAGACATACGTCCCTAGCATCATACATAACACTTTTCGAACACTAATTTATTACAAGCTGTCCAGATTCCCCAGATGATCCAGGGGTACATAGGAGCTGCAACCAACTCAATCGCAAGCAGAGTGATGAGATAAGTACAGTCGAGTAACAATCCATGAATGTTTCTCGTATGAGCAGCTTGTTCTGGGAGTCTATTTAACGGAGCAAGAGCCCATACTGTGCTCGCAAACGGACAGGAGAACAGAGTATGCTCAATAGTTTCCAGACTTCCACAGAATTTACAGTCCGTAGCATTGGTGATACCTCTGATGGTGAGAAGATTCCCTACAGGAAGGGAAAAGTTTGCGGCTCTCCACAAGAAGTGTAATTTTTGGCATTGTGTGTACTGCCTTGACCGTCTTGTTCCAGTCAAATTTAGGTGCCTGAGGAGATGATGACATGCCTTTAGCTAAATTGTATACATATTTTGTCGACTAAGAGCCTGATCTTTCACCGAGCCATACTCTATTATCTGACGGAACACTTCTGTTGGGGATGATACACCGGATAAACTCCTTATAATGAGGTACATAATGTTGAATTACCTCGATGTTCCACTTTTTGGATATCGGATCAATGAGCTCATCCACCTTGAGATGTTGACCGTCTTCAGTAGGAGGGCCCATAGGTCTTTGTGGATGAGCTGATGACAACCAAGAATCATTCCATACTTCCACCGAATCGCGGTTACCAATGGTCCAGCCCATCCCCTTTTTTAGCAGTTTTATCCCCGCAAGAATGCCTTGCCACCCATGGGAAGTCATACAATCCAATAAGGAGCAGTCCGAGCAGTACTTCCCTAACAATACTTGGCCGAGTAAGGAGTCCGGGTTCTTCAATAGACGCCAACCTAACTTGGCTTGCAAAGCAATGTTAAAGAGTTCAATATCTCTAAAACCAAGACCTCCCAATTTCTTGGGTAAAGTTAACTTGTCCCATGCGACCCAAGATAGTTTCCTCTTGTCGGGTGAGACATCCCACCAAAACCGGGTTAAGATCGATTGGATTCTCTTGAAAAGAGAGGATTCTCTTACAAAGAGAGGGAGGGATTTTAAAGCAGGACATTGTGTACGTCGGGAAAGCCGAAAGGACTGTTTTGAGAAGAACTTGCTTTCCCGCTCCGGACAAGAACTTGGTGGTCCAGCTATGGGACTTTTGCCTTAATCTGTCCACTAACCTTCTTTGTCAATACCTAGAGCGAGTTTGACTCGATCCCTGATTTCTTGTGGTGTCTTTTTAGAGAAAGTGACCGTTGATTTAGCTGAGTTGATACGCTGTCCATAGCATAGTTCATACCGGTGTAAAATCTCCATAAGGGACCGACAATAACTCACACTTGTTCTCCCAAAGAACATCGTGTCTTTGGCAAAGAGTTAATGGTTGATATAAGGGGATTTACGAGCCACTTTGATACCTTTCAGCTTGCCTGATGCTTGTGCCTTAGTACATAAACCGTAGAGAACTTCCGTACAAAGGATAAAAAGGTATTGAGAGAGAGGGTCTCCTTGACGTAACCCTCGCGATGGAAGAATCCGGCCGTGGGGAGCACCATTAATAAGGAAGGGATAAGAGACTGTTTTAACACATCCCATTATCCATCTGATCCAAATCTCTTTGAATCCAAGCTGAGAAGAACCCTTTCAAGAAAACCCCATTCAATCTGATCGTACGCTTTAATCATGTCTGTTTTTACCGCCATCGAACAGCTTTTAGTCGCTTCCGAGTTTTTCAGAAAATGTAACATCTCGTGACTGATGAGGACGTTATCCGAGATAGCCCTTCCTGGAACAAAAGCTGATTAGTGAGGTGAAATGAGGCAATGGAGGTGCGGCTGCAGACGATGAGTGAGAATTTTTACGATGATTTTGTAACGCACGTTACATAATGCAATCGGCCTATAATCACCGGGGGAGTTTTGAGAAGTTCCTTTGGGCAGGAGGCAGATATGAGTGTCATTAAGATACTCTTTCATCTTCTCGGTGCTAAA
Source organism: Orychophragmus violaceus (assembly GCA_030180135.1). Classification (NCBI taxonomy): domain Eukaryota; kingdom Viridiplantae; phylum Streptophyta; class Magnoliopsida; order Brassicales; family Brassicaceae; genus Orychophragmus; species Orychophragmus violaceus. The sequence continues at coordinate 26,965,459 of CM058235.1, forward strand.
GCTTACATATGTCGTCACTTAAAATGCTCCAAAACAATTGGTAAAATCCGGCTGAAAACCCGTCAGGGACGGGAGCCTTATCCGAGTGTATATCAAACACTGCCTTCCTTATCTCATCTCTATCCGGGATGGAGCAAAGGCTGTCATTCATCGTCGGAGTGACTTTCCGTGATAGAACCTCGGAGATTGCACTGAAATCCGAATTTCCATTTGATGTGAAGATATCTTGGTAATACCTTTCAAAAGCTAGGCCGATCATTTCTTCCTCAAACACAGCGTTACCATCCGGGTCTTTGATGACCGTAATATGATTTATGGCCCTTCTTGTCTTGGTAACGGAATGGAAGAAGCTAGAGTTTCGGTCCCTACTTCGTTGTCGCCAGTAGTTCTCCTCCTTTTTATAGGCTAGGTCCAGCTGCATTGTGAGTTCCCGAATCACAGATTGGTCCGGAGGCGAGTTAAATAGTGCATTCTCAAGAGCCGCTTGGAACTCGAGAATAGCTTGGCACTATTCTCCTTCTGCTCCTTCGACCATTTTATCAAACCCTGACGGCATCTCTTGATTTTTGTTGCTACTCTTTCACTTATTCCTTTTTGCAAAGCATTTTCTACTATTTTCCGAGCTTCGTCGTCTTGGCATGCGGATCTGTCATACCGAAACGGTCGTCTCCTCTTTAGCTTCGCGGTATTGAGGTAGGTAAGGACGGGTCGATGATCGGATCCCTCACAACGGAGATATTCACATCGCTCGGAGGGAAAAGCATCGATCCACTCACAATTGGAGAGGACTCTATCAAGACGTTCCTGAATAAAATGGGTTTGCCATTTCCCTCGCCATGATAACGCATTTCCAGAATGCTTAACATCCCACAATCCATTAGTGGAAATAAAACTGCAAAACAGGATGAAAGACCCTTCACAACGGGTAGCTGCTCCGATTTTCTCGGAATTATCTAAAATATCATTGAAATCCCCAGCTAGCATCCAAGCCTCTCCTCTAGTTTCTCCCAACGTCGTTAAAACTTCCCAAAAAGCTGCTCTGTGTTCAATGGCATGAGGGCCATAAACTCCAGTAAAATAAATCTTGCTGCCTTGGAAGGAAATGTGAGAGTCGATAAAATTTTGAGAGGAACTTTCGATTTATAATAATACATCTGCTTTCCAGAATAAATCAAGGCCTCCGCTCAAACCAATGGAAGGAACTAGAAAATAATTGTGAAATCCCAATTCATGGGCAGTTTTAACAACAAAAGGGTCTTGATTTTTTGTTTCTGATAAGAAGATGACATCCGGATTTAGAGACTTCTTCATTTCCTGGAGTCTAGGAACTTTCAACTCTCCTCCTATTCCTTGACAGTTCCAAGCTAATATGGCTAAGGAATCTGGTTTGGTGGATTTTGAAAATCCGCCTGCTTCTTCATAATAGTCAGTATGAGCCGAGTCTGCGGTTCTTGGTTTTTGCTCCCAATTTCATCAATATGAGCATTTTCCCGATCAGTAACAAGTTTCCTCCTGGAGGTTGAGCCAATACGAGATGACAGTTGTTTGCTCAATTTAGATCCCTGCAGAGGACTTCTTTGTGCTCGAGTTTTAACAGGAGGTTTTGTTACTTTCCTCTTTCCTGCCGCTTTGGAGAGAGGAGGCGGACCGCTAATTGGTTTTTTGGAACCTCTCTTTCTATTTTGTTCTGCTGGTGTACCCAAGCGCAGGATCGCTGGGACCCGATCTTCTGAGGCTGGAGAGGCTCTAGAGCTCTCAAGATGCTCTTTCTGACCCGATAAAGATTTCCTTTCTGAAACTTCTCCATGCAGGAGTAATGGTGAATTTTTCACCTCGTAATGCACTACAACGTCTTGAAGTCTAGATAGTATGGAGCTTGACAAGCCAGAGGGATGGTTTACTTGTTGAGATGACGCAGGATCAAAGATCCTTTCAAGCGTTGAGCGTCTCTCTTTGGCCGAGCTGTTTTCCTCGCCACTGGCTCTACTACGGGGGTTGCTCATTTCTCTCGGGTTGGGTTTGGTGGAGGGGTTCTAGAGCTCTGAGTTTTATGGTGCGAGGAAGAGTCTCTGAGTTGTGGGACCGAGTCAACTATGTTGTTCATTCGAGGGGGCTTCCCAAGTGGCCTTGATTACGGTCATGGTCAGGTCGTGACACATGTGACCAGTGTGACCTTCCAGCATTAGTGTCATAGTTTCTTATACCTTCCGCCTGTGAGATTCTATCAAAGACTCTGTTTGATGGCACATAATCCCTTCCCAGCGAACTTCCTCTGTGATAATTATAGCTTGAGGATCGAACAAGGTTATAACGATAATCTTTATTGGAGTGACCTCGTCTGATTGGCCCTGAGGAGCCTTGGTTTTGGTAAGTCCTCTTGGAGTCTTAGAGCATTCTTCTCTCTTCAAGTTTTTGTAGAGTATTTTGTTGGTTTATTCATGGCTGGAGACTTGAGTTTCCTTCTTTTTTTACCTTAGAAGGGCAGGTACTGTCCTCATGAAAGAGGAAATGGCAAGTAAAACAATGTTTTCCAGATTTTTGTATTCCACATCAACCGTAATGATTTTTTTCCAACAGTAATCTGATGGGAAGCTTCATTTCCAACGGTTTGAGTCCATTTACTTGAACCCGAACTCGTCCTTGGGATAGGTATTTGTCCACCACTTTACCCAATTCACTCCCAATCGTTTCCAAACTAATTTATTCCAGAAGTACAATGGCAGCCCCTAAAAAGCTATCGAGAAGGTGATGGAATTCGGGAAGTTATTGGAAATGATTGGTTCCCAAGATTGGAGGATTAACATCCATCGCTTATAATGGAAAGGAGATCTGCGCATTATCAGTGCCATGTCTTCTTCATATTGGAATTGAACATGAATAACTCAGGCCCTAGAGCTTTTCTTGTAACTTCGACACTCTGGCTCCATAACTGAGTTAACCCCTCCACCACCCACTTTGGTTTTGGAACTGTGGGTTTGTGACCCTACCAATGAGGGTATACTTTTGTTCCTCTATTAGATTGGAGGTATCACTGCTTGGATATTTATTGGCTGCCTTCTCTTGGGCTGGTTTGGAATTTCCACCCATTTACCTTTCTCTTGCTTCGTATAGTGTCGAGACATTTTGGTGAGACTCAACCAACAAAACACTGACTGGAAAGCCTCACACCGATGTATCGTGTGTGGGATCTTGACTATCCAACTAAGACCCCAGTTCCTCACTAAGAGGTACACAGAACAAAAACGTTCCAAGCTTTAGAAAGAGATCCTCACACAGGAGGTAAAAAATGTATCGAGACAGGAGATATAAGCTCCTTTGTTCTTTCAGTCACTACCCATCAAGAGTGTTCGTGAGGGATCACTTTACGGTCTCAACGGCTTGAGTAATGCTTGAACATTGTGGGAACAGCAGCAAAACTCTAACTTGGGTAAGAGCAAGCCAGAAACAGAGAACCAGTTCATTACCCAGCGGACAAAAACATTTGCGAGAGACTGAACAGGAGAAATGGAGCCCGGGTAAGGAACTGCTGGCTTGTACTGAACCACACACCTAGACGCTAGAATCTCTGTAGTAAGGCCACCGGAGAAGAAGGTCGGGACAAACTAAACTCCGACGAGGTGGTGGTATTGGAGATTACTGAGTTGACCGTAACAGAGGCTAGAGCACGGGAGTAGCCAAACTGAGAGCATGAAGCTTACCAGAGGACGCCGGCGGACCCTCCGACGACCGTCGAGGTGGAACCTCCGTGAAGTTCGCTTCCCTAGGTAGTTTGGTAGAAGTCAACTTTCTTTATATGGTTAAAACAGGGTAGATATGTTCAAATTAGAAAGTAAAACCAGACATGAGCAGCTAAAAGGGGGTAAAACCAGATTGGTTAACCTGCCTATGGAACTGTGCCTAAGAGAAAAAATTTGGACACAAACAGAACGCTTATAACTCTAGTTCTTATGAACCCAAAATATTAGTATGTCTTAAAAAATTGGACAAAGATTAATAATTATTTAGATGAGAGTTTGTTTTTTATTATTAGTTTTAGACATATAGTTAGATAAGGAGTATGATCTAAAAAATAAGAACCAAATTATTTATGTATTAGGATATTATATTCAAACTTTTGAAACCAATCAATTATTATATTGTAAAACTTTTTTACGTTTCTACGTTAATAAAGAAAAATAATCAACATATTTACTTCAAACGTTTAATTTTAGAAGTATACAAAATGATATGTAACTTTCAAAAGATCCAGATAAATAAAGTCATATTCATTTTTTTTTTTAAAAACATAAAACTTTAACTGAATATTTTAAAATACTAAAATTAGAAGTATTATATTTTATATTGTTTTACTAAATTTTTTACTACTTAAAAAATTGGACAAAGATTAATACTTATTTAGATGAGAGTTTGTTTTTTATTCTTAGTTTTAGACATATAGTTAGATAAGGAGTATGATCTAAAAAATAAGAGGGAAATATGAATCTATAGCAACGGATAATGCTGAAATTAGTTCTCTCTCATCTAACACTATTCATTCACCCTATTCACTTACAAAAAAACCAGTTCTACCCCTACTTTTACTAAAAACCTACATACCTATCTCTCTCTCTTTTACACTTTTACTAAAAATTAAATTACATACCTCTCTCTCTCTCTCTCTCTCTCTCTCTCTCTCTCTCTCTCTCTCTCTCTCTCTCTCTCTCTCTCTCTCTCTCTCTCTCTCTCTCTCTCTCTCTCTCTCTCTCTCTCCCTCTCTCTCCTCTCTCTCTCTCTCTCTCTCTCTCTCTCCTCTCTCTCTCTCTCTCCTTTTCTTGTCGGGAGAATGGAAAGAAGAAACCAAAAAAATGAAAAATAAGAAGAAGATGGAGACAGAAAGCAAGAAGATGTAAAAACGAAAATGAAAAAAAAAAGAACTAAATTTGTAGTTATTAAAAATGGATGATGACGTGGTTAGAAGAAGGTGAAGTTGTGAAAAGTTTTTTTATAGAATAAACCATGGGGATAAACCATGAATGCTAATGAAGAAGAAGATGAATAGTCCACAACAACTCATTTATCATATATGTATGATAGCATATAACTGAGTTAGTTGTAAATTATCCATAAATTTTGCAAAATCAACTACGGTAACAAAGTTGCTTACGCAACAAAATATTTTTAAATTATATGATAACTTGGTTAACATGTTAATGTGTATATATTTACATTTTTCTCTTGCCTCGAATCTACACGATAATTGTATTGTATGTTAAACATAATTATACCAATTATTGTGATATATGATAACAAAGTTGCTTACGCAACAACACACTTTTTAATTATATGATAACTTAGTTAACATGTTAATGTGTATATATTTACATTTTTCTCTTACATCGAGTTTAAACGATAATTTTATTATATGTTAAACATAGTTATACTAATAATTTTGATATGATAAGTGGGTTAACTTTCAAATTTTTATGATTTGATTTGGGATTTAGGCTTTAATGTTTAGGGTTTAGAGTTTAGTGTTTAGGGTTTAGGCTTTAGGCTTTGGGGTTTAGGGTTTAGGCTTTAAGGGTTTAGGCTTTGGAGTTTAGGGTTTAGAGTTAGGGTTTAGGGGTTAGGGTTTAGGGTTTAGGGTTTAAGGTTTGGAGTTTATTATTTTTGATTAAGGGAGATTTAGGGTTTAGGCTTTGGGGTTTAGGGTTTAAACTTTGGAGTTAGGGTTTAAGGTTTAGGGTTAGGGTTTAGAGTTAGGGTTTAGGGGTTAAGGTTTAGGGTTTAGGGTTTAGTGTTTTAGGTTTCAGATTTAGGGTTTTGGTTTACGAAATAGACAAATTACATGCAATGTAATTAATATGTAACTTCGATTACGTTCATTGTCGATTACGTGTAATGATTCACTCGGCATGATAATATGTAGAATAATTAATTTAATTTATATATTTAAATTGTGGGGTCTATAAACTATAGGTCTATAAACTATAGGGGACAAAAGCATTTAATGCTACCGTAGCCAACAAATGCTCTCTTTCGAGCTTACACGAGATTACGTCATCCATCATCTCTCTCTTGTAGGGGCAAAATGGGTTACAATGGCTTTCGTTAATTGCTCAAATCTAATTTATTGGTCATCGTTCCACCAGAACTAATTTTTAAAGGATCCATTGTCTGCCACTTCTTTCTCCCAAAATAAGAACCAAATTATTTATGTATTAGGATATTATATTCAAACTTTTGTAACCAATCAATTATTATATTGTAAAACTTTTTTACTTATCCACTTTAATAAAGAAAAATAATTAACATATTTACTTCAAACGTTTAATTTTAGAAGTATACAAAATGATATGTAACTTTCAAAAGATTCAGATAAATAAAGTCAAATTCGTTTTAAAAAAATCATAAAACTTTAATTGAATATTTTAAATACTAAAATAGAAGTATTATATTTTATATTGTTTTAATAAATTATTTCTATTAGTAAAAAAGTGAATATATATATATATATATATATATATATATATATATTGTACCTATATAATTTCTAATCCAACGGGTATAACTAACCCTAGTTATTCATAAAAGAGAGATTAAGCTTTGACCAGATACAACCGAATCCACTAATAAATGCAATAAATATCATATCAAGTGGATTAAATGGAAATGTTAAATATGAGTTCATGCTATAGAAACAAACAAGAGAAGAAACGGAGGGAAAATAAAATACAATGAATTCTGATTTCACACACCAACTTACTTTCTTTTAGGCTTCGAATGGAGAAAGCGGATCAGGCGTTGCGGATCAGGCGGATCAAGTACGGATCAAGCGGATCCGACGGTATAAGTGTAGATCTAGCGGATCAGTTCAAAATATTAATTTCGAATGGAGAAAGCGGATCAAGCGTTCCAGATTAAACGGTTCAAACGAATTAGGCGGACCAAATGTAGTTCAGACGGATCAAGCGCTACAAGTGTGGATCATATTTTAAAAATAACACTCGCAACAAAATAATTATCATAAAAATATATGATATAGAAAACCAATGTATTAATGAAATTTTAGTTTGGTTTAAATCGGTATGATTTTGGTTAAGTTTTTTTTATTTTTAAAAATCGAACTAACCGAACTAGCCGACTACCAAACCGAACCGATAACTGGATTTTTTAGTCTATTGAATCGAACCAAACTCATAATCGAACGTAAACCAAAAATCAAAAATTGGTTTAATTCGGTTCAGTTTAAATTTTCAGACATAAACAAAATTATATTTCTAAGAATTATTTTAAATGTAAAAAAAATCCAACATAATATTAACAATTATTTGTATCAGTTAATAAAACTGATGTCGATAGTTTTCTCTTCTTCGGAATGAAAATAATAATACTAAATTACAAATACAATTTTTACTCCCCATAAATTATCATAACAAAATTGAAATAAAGTTTTTTCAGTTTTTGAATTATTTCAAAACTTTAATACTGAGAAATACATAAAAATATATAAACACATTAGTAATAACACATCTATAAAAGTGTTAAATCAACATATTTTAATATTAAATTTTCTATAAATGATGTGAGAAAAAGGTGAAACACTACCAAATACTAGCGTGTGAGAGTAAAAGTGGTTCGACCACTTTTTTACACAAGAAGACAAAAAAAAATTGATCCTTGTGCAGTTCCTCCATTTTTATAAAATAATTACAAAAAATGTTGAATGGCTTTCATTTGTGGATCACCTTAGTATGTGTGCCATCCGTTTTTAAGATCTTTTGGTCCAATTCAATTTCTTATATTAATAGGACTCAAACACCAGTTTTTAAGAGGTTTTAAGGAGGAATTACTTAGGAAATAAGAGGCAATCAATGTAAAAAAGTAATATTGATAAGCAAGTGGCTACATATCATAAGGATTTTAGTAGATACATTTTATCTAAAGCCAAACATGAGGACATACGAAGTTCGCCTATCTAACAATCCTCATGAACTCTCTCGATTAACTGCATCCGACATCACTCGACGAAGTGAAGTTACGACTCGAGATCACTAAAGATCTAGACGAAAATGCCTGGCTACAATCAGATCCAGAGAAGAAATGGCTAAACGGACTTTTGCACCGGTCGTCGGATTCGACAATAAACCGGTTTCGATCAGAACCTTGCAGGATACCGGCTAAGGTCGATGAATCGATTCAGGTCAAACCACTTCAAGCTAAGTGGAGTAATTGGGATTTGTTTGTTTGATTTTAATCACATGATATGGTGGTGGACATTGCTATGAAATGGACAAAAGTTTTGAGAACAGGTGGGTTAGGAGTGAGATTCATGGCCGTAGATCGAAGCACGGTGATGTTCAACATGCAAAATGGGAAGGAAGTGACTGAGGTAACAAAAACAAAAGTTGTAAACTTTATTTACCAGATTAGTCAGAGATCTTGAAAGCTACAATCAAGTTTATCTGTTGATGGATTTTCAATCAGCTGAGGGAGTTCGTGCTGAGCCAAGAAGAGGCTTATGAGGTTAAGATAGGGAAACAAGAGTTTCGAAGACCTGGAGATCCTCCACTTGAAGATGTCGTTGACAAACTTCAAGCTGAGAAAAGCAAGGATGATGAAGATGGTGGTAGTAAGATGAATGATGTTACCAAGGATGAATTATAGGTCAGAGTTTCTGTATGGGACTGAAAGTTCAACTCTTTAGCTGAATCTTAGCTACAATTTCTTTGACATGTTTGGTTCGTAGAATACAATAAAAAGGGGAAGCTTGTTTTTCTTTCCGATGAGTGTGCACTTATTTAAGATTATTGCTGCCTCTGCTCATGTGATGTATATGTATTATGGTTTTCTTGTTTGTAGCAAGCCTACTCAACTCCAATACTACCTCTAGACATTCTCGCAGACAAACCTCCAACTGATACGCTTGCCCTGGTAAATTCGATTTCTTAAGGATTGTTCTTTCAATAATTTCCTTCATGTTTTTTTGCTTCTCATTATTGACTCTCATTGTTACTTTGTGCTGTGTGTTGGATGGTGCTCTTGATGCTGCTCTTGATGCTGCTATAATAATAATCTCAGGCAAAGGTAACTCGATGTGTAATTCTCCCCTCCCTGTGAAATCATCATATATAACTGTTCTGATCGACTGTGTTTCAATTGTTGCAGAGGATTCTGGCAAAATATGGATCACTTGTTTCAGTGATCTCGATGGTGGTTTTGTTCATATACTTGATTGCAACACCTTCAAAAACCAATGCCGCTAAAGCGGGCAGCAAGAATGAAAGGCTAAGTTAATGAAATGACGGTGAGAGAGGTTGGTACGGTGCTTTGTTGAGTTTAGCTAAGGGGACGGCCATGGTTTCGAAGACAAATTGCACAATGCATTGCACTTGATTGTCCTTCTACCAATGTTAATGTGCTGGTACAGAGGCTGGCTGAACTTGTCACAGGGCATATGGGTGGATCTACGGAAGATTCCAGTATGGTATTGGCAAGGTGGACTGAGAAAAGCAGTGAGTTCAAGGCTGCACTAAACACTTGTGTATTCCCTCTTGGATTTGTAAATATTGGTCTCTCCAGGCATCATGCTATGCAGTTCAAGGTAATTTCCCAGACCCTCTTTCTGGCTTTAGTCTCCTTTCTTATCCTAGTTCCTTATTCCAGTGGAAATTTCAGCCTAGTTGTGGCTAGTAATGAACTTTTTTATTGATGGACCGACTTTAAATCAAATCATATGTGAACGAATGCCTTGTGTTGTGCAATGGATACCAAGATTTGTTTGTTGTACATATCGATACCTTTTTTTTGTTGAATGAGTTTCAGATTCTTGCATTGAAATCTGCCCTTGCACTGTCCGACCACTTAGTTGTCTTCGACATTGGCATTCTTCAATTCTTTTAAAAAAATTTTTTAAGAACCCCAATATGGGTAACACCATTGGAGGTGTCAAATAATATAGAGTCCTTAACTAATCAACATCACACAAAATATTATTAAAAAAATGCTAAGAGACCCAATGGGAGTAACACCATTGGAGGTGCTCTTAGATTTCTACTTTTTTTAGTAAAAAGCTCTAAGACGTTAATATTAAAAATCATATATTTTAATTTTCCTTTAAACTCTTGTTCGCATTGTCTTTTCTCTTTTTAGAGCTGAATTTTTCATATTTATTCAAAAAGACGATTATTTGTTTTGTACAAAACAAATTTAGTCTTACAGTTATTTATATTTACAAATTTTGATACATGTAGTTTCTAGGGTTAACTTCATTAGATCTCTCCGACTATTCAAACTCACACTCAACCCGCTCAGATTTTCGAACTCAGTACAAAATTCTACAATGTTAATTACTTTTTTACGAAACCTCCTATACTTTCATATTTCCGTTTAATTCCACAAATTCAATTAAATCCATATAATTATGTTTAATTAAGGAAATTTTAAGGTTTTTAGCTGATTTATGGGTAAGGGTTTAAGTTAATAGTGTGCATGGGAGTAAGTGAGAGCTGCAACGAAGGTGTTTTAGGTAAATTTTCAAGCCGAAATTTGCTTGATATATGTCAGAGAAAGCTCGTTTTTGGGTTAATTGGAGATTGATATGTGTTAACTTATTCATGGAGACCTAGAAAGAAGAAGCTCTGGGCAAGATGAGGGTATTGGATAAAAGAATTGAAGGGAATTTGAAAGTCATGGATTTTAAAGTTTTACGAAATTCATTTAATTCCATCAAAATGACAGCTGAAAACTTCGAAATTTGTCCTTTACATTTTTGCTCTTGATTCTATTAAATTCCGTTCAATTGACAATGCTATATTAGCCATCATAAGATTGAATAACACTAGAATTTAATAGAATTTAGAAATCCATCAATTGAATAACACTTGAATTTAATAGAAATCATAAAATCTACAATTGAATAACAGTAGAATTGTATATAATTGAATTGAATTGTGAAATTAAATATAAATCCAAAAATATAGATAGTTTCATAATAATGTGACTAATATTGGTGTGTTTTTGTAATGAACTCGAAAATGTAGATGGGTTAAGTGTGGAATTGAATATTTTTGAGGGTTTAGTGAAGTTAACTGTAGTTTTTAAGACAACAATAATAGTTAAGGAATAACAATAGGATAAAAGTTTAGGTTTAGGCGTTTGAGTATCCGTTCGGGTTCGATTAGGTTTTTGAAGTTTTAGATTTGGAGATATAAAACATGTTTGGGTATTTTAGAATTTTGGTTCCGGTTTGGTTCGGTTTCATCCAAGTTCGAATACCCAAAATATATATAGAATAAAAATAAAAATTGGTTAGATTTGAATAAAATTTGATTAAATTTTGACAATTATAACTATGTATGTAAATATATTTCAGTTATTTTGGGTATTTTGATTATTTTATTTTCAAATAACTAATAACTTTAGATTTATAATTGTAATTTTAAATATTTGAGTTATTTTAAGTCTTAATATTATTATTATTATTTATTTATAAGTTTATTTCGGATATTTCGGGTATCCATTCAATTATCGGTTTAGTTCAGATTCAGATTTAATTGTTTGGATATAGAAGTGTAAGACTCATTCAAGTATTTTGTCGGTTCCAGATTCGATTTGGTATTATTTTTTGGATCGGATTTGGTTCGGATGTTTGGATTCATATATTTTTGCCCAGCCTTGCGTACAAGTGACGTGTAGCATCCCTCACCTTGTGAGAGAACGGACTGTATTGCATGCCAAAAGAAAGAACATTTACTTCATTGACTTTGAATTTAATGAAAAAGAACGAGTTACCGACAAAATATTTATTCCCTTCGAAAGTTATTTATTGTCATTAATTCTGTATAAATATCAAATATTCTCTTCGTTTTAAACTTTTAGATAACGAGTTTTTATGATATATATATATATATCAAATTTTCACATATTAAACCAACAATAGAAATCTAAAGGTCACAAAAATCGAATTACGCTTGAAACATGACTAGTTCTATATTTACATGATTTTTATATTTTTTAGCTTAGAACCTCACAAACATAAATAAATAAATTTATATATATATAACCTATGCCACAGAAAGTACCTTATAGTTTTTCAAATAAAAATCTGAATTTTTTCCCAACTCACAAATTCATTTTATATAAGTAAAAAAAACTAGAATTCTCTTTAATATTTTTGTTGGTAAAATTCTCTTTAATATTTTTCATCAGTACTATTAAAAAAAACTATATTAGAGACAAACATTTATTTTACGTGTTTATTACGTTTTGTGTCATTGTAACTATTACATGTTTTCATCATTTATTAAGGGCATTTTGAATTTAATAAAGATAGACTATAAGTGAGACATGTTAAATATTCTATAATTAATAATTTTATTTCAAAATATATTTATAATATTTTTAATGTCTTTTGTTTTAAATATAACTATATATATTTTTATTTTACAAAAAAAAATTATAAAAATATTTTTCTTATTTTGATTTCTTAAGAAAAATAATTATTAATTTCGTATTTATAATTAAAATTTATTGTAAAATAATTTATTTATATTTAATTTAAATAATCTCTAATTTATGATTTTATTCAAAATATATTTATAATATTTTTTTATATCTTATTTTTTTAAATATAAATATATATTTTTATAATATAACAAAATCTTACAAGAATATTTTTAATTTCTTGATTTCTTAAAACAAATAATTTTTAAATTCGTATTTATTTATTAAAATTTATTTAAAAATAATTATATTTTGATCTATAAAATAAACATGAAAATCTTTATATTTAGATCATTTTAAAACTGGTTGAAAATAGTTTAACCAATTTCAATTATATATACTATTAAAAACAAACTTTCATGCTGGTTAAAAAGATGTATTAACCAGTTTTAATTAATATATTCTTACTTTGATAAAAAAATATTAAAATTATTCAATAATTATATTATTTGAATATATGATGAGTTAGATTATGGTGAATGTTTTTACAATCGTAGATTTTAAAATGTTGTTTTTTTATCAAATATTCAAAAATACTTAGACTATTATAAGATGAGTTGAAATAGATATTAATTTGTTTCGATTATAAAAACTTAAATATTTATGTTCATTGGAAGACAACTGAAAAAGATAAATTAACCAATTTTAATTGTTGACAAAAAACAATTTTAATTATAAAATATTAAAATAAACTGAAACCAATCCAAAATGTTAACCGAACGGATTATCATATTTTAGTTACATTTTGATCTATAAAATAAACATAAAAAATCTTTATATTTAGACCATTATAAAACGAGTTGAAAAATAGATTAACAAATTAAATTATAAAATATTTAAAACAAATGTTGCCTACTGGAAGAAGGGCTTAAAAGTTATATTAATCAATTTCAATTGATATATTCTTAATTTGATAAAAAACATTAAAATTATTCAATATTATATTATTCGAATATATGATGTGTTAGATCATGGTTGATGTTTTTAAGATTGCAGATTTTAAAGGGTTGTTTTATTAAATTTCAAAATATTTAGACTACTATAAGATAAGTTTAAATATAGATTTATTTGTTTCGACTATAAAAATATTTTGGTTCATTAGAAGACAAGCTAAAAAGATAAATTAACCAATTTTAATTATAGAAACATTAAAATGAACTTAAACTAATGCAAAATGTTTAATTGACGGATTATCATTTTCAACTTTTTTTTTTTTGCCTGCCAAATTTAATTTTATTATATCGAAGTTACAACGTTAAAGTCATACAGAGCTACAGAATATAAATTATTACACAAGCAGCTATGTGCGCCATATGCTGAAAATAGTATAAAGAAATAAGATTCACGATGCATTCTGGTCGAGAACGCCCTACTCGCTAACGAATATGCATATTTGTAGTATTTCTTCAGATACCATCTTACTCCAATACGATTCTTTTGTCTTTCTTTATCATGCGGCTTTTTCCTAATCGTATTAGTAAAACCTATTACGCCTTGTACTAGCTCTGGAAGTGCGACGATTTGATACCAATTAGTCCGCATCAATGTCTTTGTAAATATCATAGACCTTAACCTATCTTCGGTATAATCCAACATTATTATCTTTCCCACAAATTCAGCATTGCCCGTTCTCGTTCCAGTCATTCCTTTACAACAAGTACGACTATCTTGTTCCATCCATGAATATAAAAGTAAACGATACCTCAACCCAAGCCCATAACGTATCAAAGAGAACCGCTTGAAATCAGGAGGTGGAAACATTAGCATGTGGACCTTGAAAACTTGGCTGCATCTATTTCTCCATGAAAATGACTCTTCCCTTATGTTATCACTGTATATCTTCTCAACGCCTAATTTTGTGTCTTCCAACATGAGTAAACACCATGTGTACATCGTTAGTCGTAAAACACTTCCATAAGAGAAGAGAGATAAAATGACCATCAGATTCTCAATCCATGGCCAAGGCAATTTAAATTGGCACTTTTTCTGGCGAAAAAAGTGAAAGACACAACCACCGTTAAAATTTGTCGGTGGAAGACAACCGCCGGGCATAGATTGCACCGGAAAGACACCAACAACATTGCAACGCCAATATCGACATGCACTTGCCGGAATATTTATCTTCCAAAGGAAGAAGACACCAGGGACAAACCAAAGCAACCGTTTTGTGATTCTGTGAAATTGTTCATCATACGAAAAAGAAACCAGAGGAAGAAATTTGTTTCTGTTTATTTTCAGACTTTCTGCCAATGAAATTTGCAGCAGAATCCGGTTAGACAACATCATCAATGTAATCCCAAGCACAACCGCCATCATTATAAGAAGGATAATAGCAAATTGGTAATTAAATTGCCACAGGATCGACAATCGTATCACCAAATAAAACTCTATCACATCGTATCAATGAAGTGTGCTTGATTAAGAACAATGGAGTAGATGAACAAAAGAATTTGAGAAGAAGAAACTGTCAGAAAGTGATGCAGGTTTTATTGATTATCAACTAAATTAAACAAAAGGAGAACAATAAGGAGTACGGCCGACGCCGGAGTCGACGTCGGCAGGCGGAATATGCCGGAGAACTTGCACGGATAGATAAAGATCGCAGAAAGTCGCTTGGGAGAAGGGGTGGGAAAGTCTTAGTCTAGTTTTTTTAATTCTTTTATCATTTTCAACTTTTATAAATCTGTAATTTTATATATATATATATATATATATAAATTATAATTTTATTTATTAAATTTTTGAAAACACAAATAAACTTTATATATAAGCATATGGTGTTCTATAAAAAAGGTTTAATCAACACAATACATATTAAACATATATCACATAACTTTTATAATAGTTGTTTTATTAAAACAAGATATTATAAAATTATTTTCAAACAAAATCACTTATTCAATGCATTTCCACATTGATCACCTAATCATCATAATATTCAGTTACTAAAAAATTGTGTTAAATAATTAATAAATTTATTATATAAACAAAAATGATTCAAAAATTATGTTCTTAAAGAAAAATTTACGAGCACTTTTTTTTAACGCGGATCAAAATCTAGTTAAATATTTAGAACCACATTTGTTATACAACATAAACGGTAATAATACAAAGTTATCCAAAGTGGGTTACTTAAAAAAAGATTCACCATTGAATTAGATATCAAAACGATTTGTATCATTCTTGTGAATGAATTTTAATTGTCTCTAATATAAGAACTTGAACAATTGCACATACCTTAATTAGTTTCTCTCATTAGAGCCTCAAAGTAACCAATATATTGAACTCAATGCACTTAATAATATATATCTGTATCATAGTTATATACACCATATTTTATTGCAATTGGTCACGAATTCACGTAGAAAAAGCGTGGGATGTCTAAGCCAATTTGATCATGAAAAGCAAATACAATAACTAGTCATTATATATAACTGACAACGATGTCAAATGTGTGAGGAGAAAGAAACCAAAACGGCTTGAGTTGAGTGTGTAGAGGACAATGATGGTTCGCTTGACAACGAGATTGACCCACACATGTATTATGCCCTTTTTACATGAATCATAACACTTCTTCATGTTTCCGGCAAAATCATGTCTGAACTCACACGCATTGTCACTTCCTCGTATTCAAGAAATGTTTATAGAAAAACAACACACAAACTCAAATATATAAAGGGCAGATCTAGAAAAAAAAAAAAAAAAAATTCTGGGATACAAATAGGATAATCAGTTGTTAGCTTCGTAAATATCACAATGGATCATATATACATATCAATATTATGATAGTATAGTGGTTTATGTTAGAATCTTTACTATGGGGATTGAACATGAATCATAGTACATAACTGATGTAATAATTATTAAACTTTGATTAGTCATCTTAATATTTTGGATGTTCAACTAATTTGCTCTAACACTTTGAATGTCCAAAATAAGAACTTCTTTTGATACTGATTAATAAAACTAATCTACGTTAGTTTTCTCCAGAAATCATTTTACAAGATTTAAAAATTTAGAATAAAAGCTGCATGGATCTGAACTAGGGATGGGCATAAAAATCAGATTTGAAATCCGAATCCAAACCCGACCCAAAGTAGACAATTCGGTATGGATACTCTTAAATCCGAACGGATCTTAAATTAGAGAAGATTAGATATCTGAACCCGAACATGTAGTACCCGATACAGGAAGTCTATCCGAAGAAATCCGAACACATCAATAAGAGTAGGTAACTTTGCTAGTTTGCTTTGCTATTCTCAGTTACAAGGTAAATTAGATTTCATTTTCATAATTCTCATAGGTTTTATACTTATATTACATGGTTGTAACTTCTAATTTGTTGTAGTTTGATATCACATGAAGTCAGAAACTAACGGCTAAGCACTTGTTGTTTTGGTGTTTGCAATAGTCGGCTAAAGAACCTGCTCTCTTTCATTAGTTTTAAAGATAAAAAAACTTGTTTACTTTGTCATCTCTTTCAGTAGTTAGTTAGTGGATGGATTTGTTGGTTGTGCTTTGGTCATAACAAATTATAAACTTGTTATGTTTATTTATTTATCTTTGGCAACATATTGAAATCAGTTTGGAATTCGGATCGATTTAGGGTATATTAGTAAGTTTCTGATACAAATAATCAACTTCAGATCAAAAAATACCAGAACGAATCAGATATTTGATAAGTACCATAGATTTCAGGTACAATCCGAAAATAACCGAACACCAAAGTTACCAATCCGAACCCGATCCGAAGATTGTAAAATATTTAAATAGATCTTATATTCCTAAATCCGAATATCCGAATATCCGAAAATACGAAACATCCAAACTAAACCCGAACGGATACCCAAATGTTCACCCCTAATCTGAACAACTGTTGAACTCCCATTTAATGGGCAGTTGGCTACTTGGCTCACAAATTTTGATTTAGGAAAAAAACATTAAGCTTGAACTTGTTGCGCAAACTCTTTCGGTACAGTATTAAAAGCCTAAAAATCACATACAACTGCACAAAACTCGGAAATGAATCATCTCAATCTTAGTTTGTCTGATGGAGTTTAATTTGGTTTAATTAATATTATTAACTAAATAATAAACATGACATACTTATCCTACATATATGTTAGTTAGAAAACGTATCTTCTAACATATGTGTCGGTTGAGAAAAGCACTACTTTGATCAACACATTTGGAATGATATTTAAAGTGACCGAGGAGTGAAATTCTGGAGATGGATTGAGTCCACCCATTCTCCTCTTCTTCATCTTTCTAATAATTTTTGAAAACACATACTACGTTTTGTTAGAAATTCCTTATGGATATTAAGAAAACTTAATACTAGTTGTTTTTATTATATTAAATTTAGATAAAGGAAATTCTGTCTTGAAAGTTGAGCTTGATCACTCTGTTTTATAATAAGTGTTATTTTGTTGTTTTTACACAAATTATAAAAAAAAATTAATTTCTTATAATATTTTTAATAACTAAGATAACTTTTGGTATCCTTATTTTTATTGATTAATATTAAAATTAAAATAAATAATACATGCCAAAATATTTATTAAAATTTTTAAAATGACACTTATTTTTTAAATAGAAAAACAACTCTAAAACAATATGAAACAAATGGAATTTTAATTTGTCAATTTGTCACGAGTATTGTATACAAGCAACTTCTGTCACGACTCACGAGTATTGTAGACAAGCAACTTCTGATATTTACTATTTTTTTACCCTATATTGTTTCAGATATTTCAACTTCTTATATAAATCGTTTTAAGGCATTTCCCTCCTCATAGCTTTTGAGCAACAATGACAGCAATGGTCAACTTTGATTTTCAAACTTGTTTCATCTTTACTCTCCTATTCCTCTTCTCAACCCTCTTTCTCTTTGTCTTCTTGTTCAAGAAACCAAAGAATAGCTTTGATCTGCCTCCAAGCCCTCCTTCTCTTCCGATCATTGGTCATCTTCACCTTATCCTCTCTGCTACAATGCACAAATGTTTTCAGAAAATCTCATCCAAGTACGGACCTTTCCTCCATCTTCGCATCTTCCATGTCCCCATCGTTCTTGTATCCTCTCCCTCAGTGGCCTATGAGATCTTCAAGGCCCACGACGTGAACGTGTCCTATCGTGGCGCTGTTGCCATCGATGAATGCCTTGTGTTTGGTTCTTTTGGCTATTTCAGATCTCCCAGTGGAGATTACTGGAAGTTCATGAAGAAGCTCATCATGGCTAAGGCGCTCGGGCCCCAGGCGCTAGAGCGGTCACGTGGCGTTCGTGAAGTTGAGCTAGAGAGGTTCCACAGAAATCTGCTCGATAAGGCGATGAAGAAACAGTGCCTTGACATGGGTGAGGAAGTGATGAGACTCGTTAACAACACACTCGGGAAGATGAGTATGGGAAGTAGTTTTTCAGTGGAGAACAATGACGGAGGGAAAGTCACTGATTTTTCTGTCGAGTTTGCTTCCTTGTCCCGCACGTTTTGTGTGGCACAAGTATTTCATAAGCCGCTTGAGAAGCTAGGGATCTCATTGTTGAAGAAGGATATAATGGAGGTTTCACACAAATATGAGGAGCTCTTGGAAAGTATTCTCGTGAAATACGAAGAGAAAGTGGACAACCATCAAGGTGCTGAATTTATGGATGCATTGTTGGCAGCTTATCGAGACGAAAACGCTGAGTATAAGATCACTAGGAAGCATATCACGGCACTATTCGCGGTAAATTCTATCCTCTCCTTTCATTGAGAATCCAAACTTTTAGATGAATGAGCCGGTTTGTTTCGGTTTAGTAATCTATCAATGGTTTATCATATTGGTTTTCTTTGGAGCTATATAATAAATAAAAAGCTATAATGGTAGGAGCTTTTCTTTGGAGCCGGGGAGTCCTCTTCTGCAACAACACGGTGGGCAATGGCAGAAATCATCAACAACCCTAAGATCCTTGAGAGACTAAGAGAAGAAATTGATTTTGTGGTGGGGGAGAATAGGTTGGTTCAAGAAACTGATCTACCAAAACTCCCTTACTTGCAAGCGGTGGTCAAGGAAGCTCTAAGATTGCACCCTGTGGGAGCTGTCTTGCCAAGGGAATTTCAACAAGGCTGTACGGTCGGAGGGTTCTACATACCTGAGGGCACATCACTTGCTATCAATGCTTATGCAGTGATGAGAGATCCTGATTATTGGGAAGATCCTAATGAGTTTAAGCCAGAGAGGTTTCTAACTTGTTCAAGATCATGGAAAGAGGAGGAGAGAAAAGAGCAAGCGCTCAAGTTCCTCACTTTTGGGGCAGGAAGGAGAGGATGTCCTGGATCAAATCTGGGTTACACTTTAGTCGGAACAGCAGTTGGAGTGATGGTGCAGTGCTTTGACTGGGAAATCGTAGGAGATAAAGTCAACATGGAAGAAGCTTCCGGATTAAGATTCTTTTTGGCTTTGGCTCAGCCCCTTAAGTGCACTCCTCTTCCTCGAATTATAAACCATTAACATTCGGTTATGCAGATTCCACGTTCGTGAAAGTTCAAGATTCAACTCACTTTACAAACATATAACTATAAAAGGTTCAAAAGATCGTTACTGAATGCCTTATTTTTGCATTCGTTGATGTCATTAAATGCAACTCCCCTTAACTATTGTATATTATTATTTATATTATTAATCTTATTTATCATAAACACAGAAATTTGGGTGAATTGGTGAAGCATATTATTTTAAATATAGTCATTGACCTAAACTTCATATTGCTCTTACATATAGGTGTTGTTCTTTTGTGCGTTGAGAAACTGCATCTCACTGCAAAAACAAGATGTTGTTCTTCTAATGGTACTTAAGAACTGTATCCAGACGCAAAAACCAGATATTGCATCCAAAATAGTTGGAAATTCTGGATGCAATTGAAAGTTGAGTTGAGACGCACTTTGGTGCATCTCGATTACCAAAAATCTAAAATACTCTGATTTTTTTTTAAATAGCATTTTTCGCCAAAACTGTAAAATATCAATTTCCCGCCAAAAAAAAAAATTGTGATTTTCCGCTAAAACCTCAAATCGCGTTTTCCCGCCAAAACCGCAAAATCGCGTTTTCCGCCGAAACCGCAAAATCACGTTTTTCCGCCGAAATCGCAAAATCACGTTTTTCCGCCAAAACCGCAAAATCGCGTTTTCCCGCCAAAACCGAAAAATCCCGTTTTTCGGCCAAAACCGCAAAATCGCGTTTTTCCGCCGAAACCGTAAAATCGAGTTTTTCGGCCAAAACCGCAAAATCGCGTTTTTCCGCCAAAACCGCAAAATTGAATTTTTCCGCCAAAACCGCAAAATCGAGTTTTTCCGCCAAAACCGTAAAATCGCGTTTTTCCGCCAAAACCGCAAAATCGCGTTTTTCCGCCGAAACAGCAAAATTGTGTTTTCCCGTCAAAACCGTTAAATCGCGTTTTCCTGACAAAACAGCAAAATCGCGTTTTTCCGCCAAAACCGCAAAATGGCGTTTTCTCGCCAAAACCGCAAAATCGCGTTTTTCCGCCGAAACCGAAAAGTTGTGATTTCCCGCCAAAAACGCGAAATCACGTTTTTCCGTCAAAACCGCAAAATCGCGTTTTTCCGCCAAAACCGCAAAATCGCGTTTTTCCGTCAAACCCGTAAAATGGCGTTTTCCCGCCAAAACCGCAAATCGCGTTTTTCTGCCAAAACCGCAAAATTGTGTTTTCCCGCCAAAACCGCAAAATAGCATTTTCCAGCCAAAACCGTAAAATCGTGTTTTCTCGCGAAAACCACAAAATTGCGATTTTCCCGCCAAATCCGTAAAATCGTGTTTTCTCGCGAAAACCGCAAAATTGCGATTTTTCCGCCAAATCCGTAAAATCGTGTTTTCTCGCCAAAACCGCAAAATTGCGATTTTCCCGCCAAAACCGAAAAGTTGTGATTTCTCGCCAAAACCGCAAAATTGAATTTTCCCTCCAAAACCGCAAAATCCAAACCTTAAAAATAATGCATCCAACTAATATATACAAACACACAAAGAAACATAAATGTATCTAGACGCAATTTCTAGACGCAGTTTTTAAATGCACAAAAGAACAACTGAACAATATCTGGATGTAATTTTTGGAAACTGCATCCAGATGCAGTTTCCAGACGCAATTTCCAGATGAGGAAAAGAACAGGCCCATACTAGTAAACTCTACCCTGCCTACGAGCGGGGGTTTGTATTTTGGGAATGGTTGTTGTATTATATTTTTCATTTGGCCTAGATTTGATATTTATCTTATTTTTAGATCATGTAACATCAAGATCTATCTCAAACAACATTCATTTATTAAATCTATATCTCTTGTCCTGACTCTTGTGGTCAAGTGGTTGGGGGCGGGTCTTGGACGCTACCACGTTTCGGGTTCGATTCTCCTGCCATGCGAAACTAAGTCATATTTGTTTAGGACACCTACATGGATATGAGCCCATTGCTTTCGGCCCATTTGAATGGATACCCCAAGGTTAATCAAAAAATCTATATCTCTTAAACAAAAAATGTTATGTACATAAATCTAACATTTATAGTTACCTACTTAACAATTATATTATTACATAAGATGACTTCCAAATACATTCACGACATTAGCATTTGTTGGTACACCTTTACTGACAGATGCAAGAGTTAGATCATAGGTTTGCATCCAAAACTTGCAGAGTATGGATAGTTAATTTGTATTTTGTTGTTAGGATGTATATTGAAGTTTGAAACTTCATATATTTGCCATTCCCCTAAAATTGAAGTCAAATATGCTCCTAAAATTGAAGCCAACCCTGAAAGTACTTTCTTCCTTCTCCTTCCTCTTTTTCGCTAATATATCCCCCTAATAATCTGTGTATTCACGATAATACCATCGCCAGACTACATATGAAGTCTGATATTTTTATCAAAAGACAAAAAAAGCCTTTTAGATTTAACTTAATTACGAAACTTTCATCTTCTCCAATTCACCCAACCACCATTAACAACCAATTTTGAGCTCCTAATGCCTCACACAACCAATTTCGAGCCATCAAAACTCCATATTAGAAATCACAACCTTCTATTCTCTTATTTTCTCTCCAATTTCATCCAAAAAGCTATTTAATTCACGTTTAAAAAAAATTAAAATTTGGATCTCTTGTGATAGTGGTTATTCTTGCATAAAAATGGTTGGGTTTGTTGGGTATTGGTGTAACTAAAAGTTTTGAGTGTTTGGGGAAGGTAAAAACGAGCTCAAAATCATATTTATGTGATTTTTCACAAGATCCCTCGATTTTCATATCTGTTTCGCGATTTCAGACTTCCCAAAAAGTCTGGTAAAAAATTATGGTCAACGAGAGGGTAGTTTTGCAATTGACTTTCAATTGTCAGACCTCTATAGAAGTCTGTGAAATTCCTTTGAAAAAAAAAACCTAAATAAGAAGAGGGTAGTTTTGCAATTGATTCAAATTTGATTTTTTAGTCAGACTTCTGATGTAGTCCGATAAGAAATTGACCGATTCTTGACTTTTTGTCACACGAAATCCGATGTCTGAAAATAATGGGGGGTAGAAACTGCAATTGACCCAAATTTTCAGATGTTGACCAGAATAAGCGAAAAAATCGTCAGACTTCTAAATCTGTATGAAAATAAGGAAAAAATTACCAGTTGGCTATAGACATCTGAAATTCCAAACTTTTGCCAGACGACTATAAACATCTGAAAAATCGAATTTTGGTCAACGTTGGATAAAAACCGAAAATGCAATGTTTTTTATCAGACTTCCCTCGCTGTCTGAAATTATTGTCAGACAGCATAAGAAGTCTGAAAATTATCAGACTTCTTGGAGAAGTCTGACATTTCAAAATCAATTGCAAAACTACCCTCTAGTTTTTTTCAGACTTCTCCCGAAGTCTGAAAATTCTCAGACTTCTTTGGAGAAGTCTGACAATTGAAATTCAATTGCAAAACTACCCTTTTTTCTCAGACTTCATAAGCTGTCTAACAAAAAGTTCAAAAATTTTCAAAGCAGACTGCGTACGTTGTCTGATTGATTTCAGACTGCATCTGCTGTCTGACATTTCAAAATCAATTGCAAAAATACCCTTTTTCATACTGCCATAGAAGTCTGGTTTCACTACATTCAGACGTCTATAGACGTCTGAAATGTTAAAACTTTTAAAATGCATTTTATTGTATATTTGTGATTAATTTGGTTGATTTTAATTTTTATAAATGTGTGTTAGTTTTCTATGTTTCTTATGTGTGAGATTTACATTCTTATATATGGTAATTATTTTTAAATCAATTTTTGAATAATATTGGCAATGTAGCTAATAGCATCTTTGGAACGGTTTACCACTTTGCGTGATGGTTCTACACATCAAGAACTTGTTGAGATAGTACAAGCAGATTTTACAAACATATCAAAGTATCAATGAAGAAGCATATTGGGATTAAGATGAGCTACACAACCACATGCAGAGCGTTTACAAGCAGTTTTTTCCAATAAGATCGCTAATGTGATGATGAGAGAACGAACTTGACATTTGGAGTTGTTAATTTTATAAACTTTTAGCTCATAAGAATCAGACAGCAGTAGAGGTCTGACGACCAATTCACCATCACTTAAGGTTATTTTAGTTTGTCATATGTTAGTGTATGTAATCTAAGGAGTAATGCTTTCTTCCAAGGTTAAGGTGACCCATTTTATGATATTGTATACTTTAAATGAATAAAATTCCTTATTGATTTGAGTAGACAAAAGTAAATTTATACAACTTTGTATTTTTCTACAAGCATAGTACACAATGAGAACTTCCTTTCTTTGATTTGATCATCCAATAATCTAATACAATACAATGTGTTCAATAAGAAGACTATCAGTAAAAAACTACAAAAATGAGAAAACACCTAATTTAGTATCAGACTTCAGACTTCAAAAGTAGTCTAATATAAGACTTCATGTTGAATTTTCACTCTCAGACTTCAATTGCAGTCTGAGATTACTCTTCTTATGAGCCATTAGCACATAATAAGCCCCAACTTCAGCTTCTTTGGAGAGTCATCTGGATCAACCTTAAACCAAGCACCTGAAAAAAGAAAAAACACAGAGCTCTTGCATTAGTTAGCGAACAAGTCTCCAAGAAATGGATAATAAAGGATTGTTTGAGCAAATCAAATTGTATAACCAAAAGTCTATGTCAAAAGTCTCAATTAGTAAAATTAAAAAACCTTTGAAAACACTAAATCAGAACATATCCACTCACCTATTTTTAACAGTTAACACTAAATCAAAACTCTCAGATCCCATAGATCCGGCACTAGCATCCCGTTTTCCAGCTTGTGTGCGTGTGTATCTGGTAGAGGCGAGGCACCTGTGTCGCTGACTGATCTCGTTCACCAACAATTCCGCTGCCAGTTCAAGGTAAGAACGAGGTTGGTAAATTTCAATATAACGAACCTTAGATCCTAGGGATCCAACAGTTTGAAGCCCATAAGAGTAAGTTCGAGAGGAAGAAGACGGAGACGGATTGTGAGATCAAGCTTCAAGAGGTTGAAGCCAACATCGAGCTGATCGCGCTCCTGCAGAGCGGAGTCACGACCCTTGATGAAGAGCTTCCCAAGCTACAGGAGCAAAGGGAGGTTTTCGTGAAGGAATTCGAGGCAGCGCAAGTCTCCGACTTGTTTCTCAGCGTCGAGCCAAACGTTATCCCTCAGATCTCCGAGGACTCGGTGAAGCTTGTGGCTCACTCCGCGGGCGTTAATGAGTTTGGTTCAAATGCCGAGATGATGGCGGGAGCTGCGAGTACCGGGGCGAAAAAGGCGGCGGAGAGTCCGAGATCAGGGATGATATGGACGTTAAAGGGGCTCAGGATGTCGGAGCGAAGGAGGTTGAGGAGCGGGGCTGATGATCGCTCTTCTTTTGAAAAATTTTAATGTGTTTTTTTTTTTTGAAATTCTCTAAAGCCCATTTTTGGGCTAAAGTTGAACTTAACTTTATTTTGCTTTTGGTGTTGCCCGGGAGGGCTTTTATCCATAACTCTTTTTGGCTCGGGTGAGACTTTTTATGCACGGTTTTTCGACTTTATATCGTTTAGAGCTTGGATTCTATTTTAGCAAAATATTTAAGGTTTGTTTATGCGTTTTTCAAGTCTGCAAGTTAAACCTTTAGATCGTAGGAAGGAACTCTTGGTATCGATTTCTTAGTCTAGCCACACGTTCTTAGTTTTAGAGTTCGTTCCACGACTTAGTGCCTTTTTGGTTCGCTATGTTTCGGATAACTGTTTAACTCGTGCAAAGTTGTTTAGAGTTTACTTCCAAGTTTGTTCGAGAGTTGTAGGCTCTGGAGGATCTGATATGTGGGATCCTTCGAGTTATGGCTAGTCTGTAGCGCTTTTTCGTGTTGCTTAAGGTTTTTGAGACTTAGCGTGTTTGCGATGTGCATTTGTGTATAGCTTGCGTTAGCCATAAGGTAGTCTTTTGGGATTAGTTAAGTAAGTTGGACTCGGAGTAAAGCATGAAGGTGAACTTTATCAACGTTTAGTCAAAATTTTACATTGATGTGTTGGGTGATAACCCTATACTCCCCTCCTCCCCCCCCCCCCCCAAAAAAAGAAAAAGGAAGGGTGAGAGATTGAAATATTTTTGGTGGATTGGCTGCACTCTTAGTTCGAGCTGCCTACGTACCCCGCGAAGGGATCAAGCCTAACGTAGTTCGATTATCATGAGTACTCAGAGATGTTATAGCTTGAGGTTCGTGGCTTTCCATGGCCTCTTCACCGGTACCCCGTTTTTGAATTTCGTGAGCTTATAGACTACGTCGCGAACTATCTCGGTGACTCGGTAGGGGCCCTCCCAGTTGGTCCCGAGTTTTCCAGCGCCTTTCTCTCTGGTGTTTCGGTAGACCTTACGCAGTACTAGGTCTCCCACGCTGAACTTCCTGAGTCGGACTCTGGAGTTGTAGTAGCGGGAAGTTGCTTGCTGGTAGTTTTACATGCGTACTAACACTAGGTCGCGCTGTTCCTCAATCATGTCTAGACGATCTCAGAGCATTTTCTCGTTTAGTTCCTCGTGTATCGGACACAGGGTCATTCGGATAGTCGGAACTGATACCTCAGCAGAGACCTTCGTATGTGCTTTAACATTCTAGTCCGAAAACTTTTTTTTAAAATCTTGTTGTGTACTATTTTAATTTGTGTGTTACCAAAATTGTAAAACTATTTCAAAGAATTTAAAACACAAATTTGCTTCATAAAACCTGCCTTCAATCGTTCTTTATACTGTGAACAAACTTGTTCTGATTTTAATAAAGTAAAATATATTAGTTAAATTTTTAAAACAGAGTTAATAAAAAGGATTATATTACGGCCACATTACGCCTACAAGTGGGCAAAAATTTAAAATATTTGCCAATAAATTCGGGAAACCTTAACCTAATTTTATAGCACAAAACATTTCAATTACCCGCTCATACCCAAGAATTTTCAACAGAGTGCTGAGAAATCATCAAATACGTCAAACCCTGATTTTCTTTTGTTCTTCCCCTTTTCAGATATCTCCTTCGAATTATCTTTTTAATCTCTCCACGAATACTCTTCTACGCCCACCCATCTCAAATTGATATCACTTCTTCGAATCTCTTATTCGAAGCTTTCCATTTCATAGCTAACTTTGGCCGAAACCCTATCGACTCTCTCAAATTCTTCCTTGAATATCTCAATCATGAAACCCTCCGTGAATCGATGCCTACAGGTACATGTAGCTATATTGTTAGTTTTCTTATGCTTTGCTTTGCTTTTGAAACGGGACAGGCTCTGAATCTGACTATTTGTTTACAATTAATTTTGGTTATACAGGTTTTAAACGACTCTTATATTCCATACTCTGGGTAAGTTGGTTGATTTTTTAATGAGTGTTTGAGGAGTTAGAGTTGGTTGGGATGTTAATCTTATAGTAAGCACGCAATTGAAGACACCAATCTCTGCTTAACTCATTAATGTGTTATGCTAAGTTCAAGTGTCTGAGCGCTTAAAAGATAGTTTTTGTATCATTTTAGGCGTTCCCAAACCTCACATAACTTTCTTCTATATTTTTTTTGAGGAGATCTATCAACGACGTATGAAAGACATGGTTAGAGCATGTACAAAGTAGTTTGTAAGCACAATTTCTTAGGTTTTTGGTATTAAAAAAAATTGGAAAAGGGTGAAAATGCTTAGGATCGATCCTTAGCTAAGGAACTTAAGAACCCCGTTTTTAGCCACGTGTCACTACCGTATTGGCTTTTTTTTTTCTTTTTTTGGGTGAAACCCTCTCTCGGACTCGGTGTGTTCTCTCCCCTATTTTTATTTCTCTGTGTTTCGTTGCGATTTGGGATCGAGAGAGTTGAGTGTGCGATTTGTAGGCGATAACAGTGTTCATCGAGAATCAGGTTCATTTATGTGTTTCGATGGAGTAATTAATGTTTATGGGTTTTATTTTTGCTTGTTATTCGATTTATGAAACGATTTAGGGTTATTGGTGATGTTCTTGGGTGATGTTCGATTTAGGGTTAGCGAGAGCTTTACGAATTGATATAGGGTTTTCGTTTAGGGTTTGTTTTGCGGTTCAATTTAGTGTTCTTGTATGTATTTAGGGTTAATAAGCGATTAAGGGTTTAATTAAGGCTTCGACAAAGGTTTTCCTTCTGTGTAAATCATTGGGTTGATAATCGAGATAGGGTTTTTTAATCGATAGAGGTTTCTTAATCTTAAACGTTTAATGGTCTTGAGATTCTGTGACTGTGGTTCTTGATAGGGTTGTTTGATGAATAGAGGGTTCGTGAAATTCATTTACTCTGAGATTCTTTAAACGGTTTATGGTGTGAACATGCTCTTACATTCCTGATCACTATGAGAACAGGGTTGTTTAGATTTTAGATCCTGTGAGATTCTTTAAATGGTCTGACATTCCGCAATGGGTTGTTTGATCAGTTGAGGGTTCTGAATCCTTGTTTAACTAACAATTTGTAAAATGGATTTTTGGTTTCATGACTTGTGATTATGATACTTTCTGGGTGTAATCGTATGGTTATGTAACGTGAACACAATGTATTAACTTTCTCAGAATTTCAATATAGTCTTTTCAAATTCAATCTCTGAACTTCTTTGTTCTGTTGGTAATGAGTGAAAGGGTTGGGTTATGTTATGTTTTCTCTCCTTAGTGATGATTATGATATAAAACATGATATATATATTGTTCAAAAGAGATATATAGTAAGCATATTTATGTTCAAAACATGATATAGATATTGTTAAATAGAGATGATTATGGGTTAGTATATTTTGTCATGTATCTACTACATATTTGGCATGTCCTTATGCTTTCCATATGTGTTCTTATCCTGATTCATTACATTCTTTTTACTGCGATTCCTAACATTCTTTTTACTGGGATTCATGAAAGGGTTAGCTTGCTCATACTGGCTTGATGACAGACCCGTACCAAGAGAGGAGAGACATGAAGAGGCTCCAGGAATACATCGACAGGAGAGGATATGTAGCAGATGGTGAGTATGGGATTCCCACAAAGTGCCCATGTGGAGGAAGTATCAAACACGAGCTAGCTGCAGGAGAAGCTTATGACAGTTTTCCTGGCAAACGTTATTTTACCTGCACTAAGTACAAAGTAAATTAGCATGGTTGTTTTACAGTATCACTTGTCCTTTAACTGAACACTATGTTAATGTGTAGGCTGATGGGTTGCATTTCCGGCAACCCTGGTTTTGTGGTGTTGAGGAAGAGATTCAGAAGCTTAGTAGAGAAACTCAGAAACTGAAGGTTGTTTGAATTCTCTTTTTATCTTGTAGTGATGTTACCCTAAACTCTAACAACTGACTCTATCAATTGTAACTGTCCAGGAGGAGGTGCAGAGGCTTACTTTGCGTGTGGCTGAGCTTGAGAAGATTACATAAGGTGAGTTTCCAAACTGAAACTATCTTAATGTTTTTTTAGAATGATACAGAACTAAAGCTTTTTAGAAGATTACATTGTTTTTAAACTGCTATTATTTAAAAAGATCTAAACCTTTTGAAACTGTAGAAGATACTGAACTATGAACTATCTTAAAGTTTTTTTAAAGTGATACAGAATTAAGTTCTGTTTTCATTTATTTAAACCTCAACACTTTTTCTAAGTGATACAGAACCAAGTTCTGTTTTCATTTATTTAAACTTCAACACTTTTTCTAAGTAATACAGAACTATTAGTTCTGTATTCATTTATTTAAACTTCCACACTTTTTCTAAGTAATACAGAACTATTAGTTCTGTTTTCATTTATTTAAACTTCAACACTTTTTCTAAGTAATACATAACTACTAACTTTTTTGAGAAGTTAACTTCGTTTCCCAACTGTTTTGAGATGATGGCTCTTTAATGGTTGTCAACCGATATGAATTATGAATTGATGTGTGTTAATTGCTTGGTGGTTAGGATTAGGTTACATTGATTGAAAAACACTTAATAAATAAGTATCAAGATTCAACAATAACACACAAAACACACACACCTAACAAAATCTAGTAAAACTCCGAATGGATTATTCAAATACATATTCCTTAGGTTCCCCAGGATTCGTTAGCCTCCTCACTAGTCAAACCATAGACCTCGATTCATCAGAAATCCCTCGATTTAGTAGTCAAACTTCTACTGAATCTAGTGTTAGGGAGAGGAGGAAATGGTCGCCCAAAGAGGATGTAATCCTCATTGGTGTGTGGTTGAACACCAGCAAAGACCCCATAGTAGGCAATGAGCAGAAGGTTGGTGCTTTTTGGAGGAGAATCCAAGAGTATTACAACTCTAGCCCTCTGATAATTGGGACAGAGACTAGGGAGCTTGGTCAATGCAAGCAAAGGTGGCAAAG
Organism: Orychophragmus violaceus; assembly: GCA_030180135.1. Classification (NCBI taxonomy): domain Eukaryota; kingdom Viridiplantae; phylum Streptophyta; class Magnoliopsida; order Brassicales; family Brassicaceae; genus Orychophragmus; species Orychophragmus violaceus. Next base: position 26,995,828 of record CM058235.1, read on the forward strand.
ACTGAATGACCAAGTCTGCAAGTTTGTTGAGTGCTACGATGCTGCTCTGAAAGAGCAATCAAGCGGCCAAAATGAGAACGGCGTGATGAAAGCAGCCCTTGACATCTTCTACAATGATTATCACTGCAAGTTTAGCCTTGAGCATGCATGGAGGGAGCTTAGGCATGACCAGAAATGGTGCTCCACAAGTTTGGCTAAAGATGGTGTGAAAGAGAAGCGCAAAAACTTGGAAGAGGTTGATGTGGAAGAGGAAGTTAGACCTCAAGGTTGCCAAAGCTGCTAAGCGGAAAAAGGTGGAAAAGAAGGGGCCATGGAGCAATTACAGAACATGTTGGAATTGAAAGCCAAATTAAACAAGCAGCAGTTGCTTGAGCGTTTACTTGCAAAAACAGAACCTCTTTCTGAGAATGAAACCTCTCTTAAGAACAAGCTCATTACTGAAATGTTATGAGCTTGCTAGGTAGTAACAAATCTTTGGTGTGATTTTAAGTTTCTCATGTTTTAAGATAACTTGGTAGTAACATATAGTTGGTGTGTTGTTAAGTTTCTCATGTTTTAAGATAACTTGGTAGTAACATGTTTTAAGATAACTTGGTAGTAACATGTTACTCACATATTTGTTTCTTTGTGTTTCAGGGAAGAGTCAAGGACATGTGACTAAGAAGACAAAACAAGATGGGATGGAACTTAAGTCACGGGTGTTTGTTAAACCTTTTACCCCCTTGTACCATCAGTACACTGGGAGTTGCCTTCTTGAGATTCGGCTCTGCTGTCTTCAGCATGCCGTGAGTCAATGTCTTAGTCATGTTTTGCATGTTGTAGTTCATGATGAACTGATCAAAACACGACGGCAAAGACTGCAGAATCATGTCAGTGGCTAGCTCCTGGCTAATGGCACAGTCCAGTTTCCCCAGGTTATCAATGTAACCCATCATTTTAAGGACATGAGGACTTACTGGACTGTCCTTAGCCAGCTTGCAATCCATGAGAGATTTAACCGTCTGGTATCTCTCTGTGCGAGCTTGCTCCTGAAACAAAGCTTTCAGGCTGTTAATCATCTCAATGGGTGACATCACGTTCTCATATTGCTTCTGCAGCTCAGAGTTCATAGTCACCAGCATTAGAAAATTAACATCTTTGACATCAGCTGAATGCTTATCCCAAGCATTCTTTTCTGACTGCGGGGCATTGGAACGTGGCCTCTCGGTGAGAACTCTTTCAAGGACATATTCCTTGTTCTCCTTCCTGAGAACTATTCTCAGGTTCCGATACCATTCCAAGAAATTAGATCCATTTAACTTGTCCTTCTCAAGGACGGATCTCAGTGAGAAAGTGTTGATGTGAGTTGAGACAGACATAGCTGTAATTAAAAGAGGTAGAGGTTTTAGTTATAATGCTCAAGGAAATGAGAATTCTTATCTAATAAGAAAGACTCGCATTGTATTCAAAACTATGTTTCCTCAGATGAATACAATGAGCCAAGATCCATACTTCACCAAAATCTGAGTGGGCAACTTGCCATCACCCAAACTTTAGTTATTTAGGTAAGGAAATCATTGCTAATTTTACCCAGTACAACTCTTGGTCGTAGGTGACACAAACTATGTCTAATCTACTCTGATGTCTCTGGGCCCAGAACTTCTGACAGCCCAGTCAAGTAAAACCAATCTCTTCTGTCTTGTGATCACTAATAGTTGCACTGCAAATCTATCAATGATCACCTGCATTACTCATGTTGCTGTGGATACCAAGGACTCCAAGGATATCCAACAATATCACGAGTCTTGACAGTAGACAAGATCGGGCAAGACATCAAGATCACTTGATATTTGGTTGAGGAAAAAAATTATTTAATCTTGATGTATATCCAATATACATTCAAGAAGTTATTAATTTAATTAAAACATTCAGTTTTATTAATTTTAGGTTCAACTAGAACTTTAAGATTAAATTTGGTCTGGTATATGCAAATTTATGGTCCAACCAATAATTCTGCGAATGGTGTGTCGATCGACGCCAACCATTGGCATCGATCGATACAACATAATTTAAACCGGTCTTCGATAACCGGTCAAACCGGATCGAATTTCATTAACCGATTCAATCTAATTGAACCGGTTCGGTTTAACGGTCCATGTCGATCGTCACACAACTCTGTGTCGATCGACATTACCAAACCAGAACCAATTGGTTAATTAAAATTAACCGAGCGAGATAACCGGTTCAATCCAATTGAACCAATCTATCTAATCGCATTGCCTGTGTCGACCGACACACCCAGTGTATCGATCGACACAGCAGGAATATGGGTACTCGATCTCAGATCGAAACCCTAAAATTATTTGTGAGTTTTCGCTCTGTATCGACCGACACACACTTTGTGTCGATCGATACTCTGCGACAAACCCTAAATATTTTACGCGAGTTTTCGCTCTGTGTCGACCGACACACGCTTTGTGTCGATTGACACTCTGCGATAAACCCTAAAATTTTACGCGTTATGCCGCGGCGTGTCGACCGACACACGCTTTGTGTCGATCGACACAGTGCGTTTTCAACAATTCTTCGTTTTTTCAACAGGAACAAAACCGAGAATAATATATGAAAACACGATTTTAACATGCAACATTCAATTCAACAACATCAAGTTTCGAATTAATTGCATCAGATTCAATAGTCTAAACCCTAACACGCTCTGATACCACTGTTGGATCTCCTAGGATCTAGGGTTTGATATATTGAATTAAACCAACCTCGTTCTTACCTTTGAACTGGCAGCGGAATGAGAATGGTGAACGAGATCAGTGGAGCAACGCAGATGCCTTGCCTTTACCAGATACACACGCACACAAGCTGGAAACGGGATGCTAGTGCCGGATCAACGGGAATCAACTGTTTCTGGTGTTTCTACTCTTTCTCTCAAGAAAAGTGGACAACTCCCTATTTAGGTCGAAACTCTCGAGTTTTATTCGACCTAAACATGCTTAACGGGCCAGACTCGTTTGAGTCATAAATCGAAACGTCTGTTCGAAAGCCCGAACTGTGTCGACCGACACACAAGCTGTGTCGATCGACACAACACCATTACATCGATTATAATGTGTATCCAATACACATTAATATGATCATTACCATAATGATCATTCCCATGTCGTAGCTTCCAGTTTTCTTAGGTGTGTGACCCTATAGGATCATATAATACAGGCAGTAAGTATACAACTTACAGATTGTAAGAGGCTTCTAGCAAAACATTGCAACCGCCCAGTATTATACGAATGTCTGATCTCGACACACAACTATCATCAGGAGTGAGTACGAGTGTGATTTCAGGACACTATCCCAACACCTATAGGGTCACACACCTAAGCAAACTGGAAGCTAAGATATGGGAATGATCATTATGGTAATGATCATGTTAATGAGTGTTAGATACACATTAATATCGAGAAAATGGTGTTGTGTCGATTGACACAGCATGTGTGTCGGTCGACACAGTTCGGGTTTCGAAAGGGCTTTTCGAAATTATGACTTAAACAAGTCTGGCCTGTTAAGTGGTTTTGAGGTCGAATAAAACTTGAAAGTCTCGACCTAAAACTTGTGCGGTCAAGTTTTTCTCTGTCAGAAAAGCAGAAATACCAGAAACTCTCAGATCCCATAGATCCGGCACTAGCATCCCGTTTTCCAGCTTGTGTGCGTGTGTATCTGGTAGAGGCGAGGCACCTGTGTCGCTGACTGATCTCATTCACCAACAATTCCGCTGCCAGTTCAAGGTAAGAACGAGGTTGGTAAATTTCAATATAACGAACCTTAGATCCTAGGGATCCAACAGTGGTATCAGAGCCTGTTAGGGTTTAGACTATTGAATCTGATGCAATTAATTCGAAAACTGATGTTGTTGAATTGAATATTGCTTGCCAAATCGTGTTTTCAAGGTTTTAATCTCGGATTAACACTCTGTTGAAAATCGATGAACTGTTGAAATCGCACTGTGTCGATCGACACTAAGCTTGTGTCGGTCGACACGCCGCGAAAGCGCATAAATTTTTTAGGGTTTGTCGCAGAGTGTCGATCGACACAAAGCGTGTGTCGGTCGACACAGAGCGAAAACTCGTAAATAATTTTAGGGTTTCGATCTGGGATCGAGTACCCGTATTCCTGCTGTGTCGATCGATACACTGGGTGTGTCGGTCGACACAGACAAAGCGATTAGATAGATCGGTTCAATTGGATTGAACCGGTTATCTCGCTCGGTTAATTTTGATTAACCAATTTGGGTCTGGTTTGGTAATGTCGATCGACACAGAGTTGTGTGACGATTGACATGGACCGTTAAACCGAACCGGTTCAATTAGATTGAATCGGTTAAGGAAATTCGATCCGGTTTGACCGGTTATCGAAGACCGGTTTAAATTGGGTTGTGTCGACCGATGCCAATGGTTGGCGTCGATCGACACACCATTCGCAGAATTACTGGTTGGACCATAAATTTGCATATACCAGACCAAATTTAATCCTAAAGTTCTAGATGAACCTAAACTTAATAAAACTGAATGTTTTAACTAAATTAATAACTTCTTGGATGTGTATTGGATATACATCAAGATCAAATAGTTCTTTTCCTCAACTAAATATCAAGTGATCTTGATGTCTTGCCCGATCTTGTCTACTGTCAAGACTCGTTTTGTTTTTTGGATAGCCTTGGAGTCCTTGGTATCCACAACAACATGAGTAAGGCAGGTGGTCATTGATAGACTTGCAGTGCGACTGTCAGTGATCACAAGACAGAAGAGATTGGTTTCACTTGACTGGGCTATCAGAAGTTCTGGGCCCAGAGACATCAGAGTGGATTAGACATAGTTTGTCTCAGCTGCGACCAAGAGTTGTACTGGTACAATTAGCAATGATTTGCTTACCTAGATAACTAAAGTTTGGGTAATGGCGAGTCGCCCACTCAGATTTTGGTGAAGTATGGATCTTGGCTCATTGTATTCATCTGAGGAAACATAGTTTTGAATACAATGCGAGTTTTTCTTATTAGATAAGAATTCTCATTTCCTTGAGCATTATAACTAAAACCTCTACCTCTTTTAATTACAGCTATGTCTGTCTCAACTCACATCAACACTTTCTCACAAAGATCCGTCCTTGAGAAGGACAAGTTAAATGGATCTAATTTCTTGGAATGGTATCGGAACCTGAGAATAGTTCTCAGGCAGGAGAACAAGGAATATGTCCTTGAAAGAGTTCTCCCCGAGAGGCCACGTTCCAAAGCCCCGCAGACAGAAAAGAATGCTTGGGATAAGCATTCAGCTGATGTCAAAGATGTTAATTGTCTAATGCTGGTGACTATGAACTCTGAGCTGCAGAAGCAATATGAGAACGTGATGTCACCCATTGAGATGATTAACAGCCTGAAAGCTTTGTTTCAGGAGCAAGCTCGCACAGAGAGATACCAGACGGTTAAATCTCTCATGGATTGCAAGCTGGCTAAGGATAGTCCAGTAAGTCCTCATGTCCTTAAAATGATGGGTTACATTGATAACCTGGGGAAACTGGACTGTGCCATTAGCCAGGAGCTAGCCACTGACATGATTCTGCAGTCTTTGCCGTCGTGTTTTGATCAGTTCATCATGAACTACAACATGCAAAACATGACTAAGACATTGATTGAGTTGCACGGCATGCTGAAGACAGCAGAGCCGAATCTCAAGAAGGCAACTCCCAGTGTACTGATGGTACAAGGGGGTAAAAGGTTTAAGAAACCTAAGAAGGATAAGGGAAAGGCCCAAGTTGTCCAGACTGAGAGTCAGGACAAGCCCAAGCCGAAGCCCAAATCCGGGCCTTCTCCTGAGGATAAATGCAACTACTGCAAGCAGTTAGGGCATTGGAAGAGAGACTGCAAGAAGTTCATGGAAGATTACAAGAAGCTGAAGAAGACGTATGATGCGTCTGACTCAGGTATTTATGTTATCGAACTTAATGTTATGTCTTCTAGTTCTACTTCGTGGGTATTGGATACCGGCTGCGGTGCTCATATTTGTATTGATGTGCAGGCACTAAGAAACAGTAGAACGCTGAACAAAAGACAAGTGGAGCTACAGGTCGGGAATGGAGCTAAGGTTGCTGCACTGGCCGTAGGCACTTACGATTTGTCCTTACCTTCGGGCATGGTTTTAGCTTTGAATAATTGCTACTTTGTACATGCGATTAGCAGAAACATAATTTCAGTTTCCGTTTTGGATTTGGAAGGTTTTGATTTTGCTGTTAAGAATAAAGTTTGTTCTTTTAATCGTGATGGTACATATTATGGTAGCGCCCCATTAGATAATGGGTTATATGTTTTAAACCAAGAAATGCCTGTCTTTAACATAAATACAAAGCGGTTTAAGTCAAATGACGAAAACTCGACTTTATTATGGCATTGTCTTTTGGGCCATATCAATGAGAAACGCATCCAAAGGTTCCATCGGAATGGGCTTCTGCGCTCATTTGATTTTGAATCATGTGAGAAATGCGAATCTTGTTTGATGGGCAAAATGGCTAGAGCCCCTTTCAACAAACCGAATGAAAGGGCCAGTGATTTATTGGGCCTTGTTCATACTGATGTATGTGGGCCAATGAGTACTGTTGCCAGAGGAAATTACAAGTACTTCATTACCTTCACTGATGATTTCAGCAGGTATGGCTATGTCTATTTGATGAGACACAAGTCAGAATCCTTTGATAGATTCAAGGAATTCAAGAATGAAGTACAGAACCAACTTGGCAAAAGTATCAAAGTTCTGCGGTCGGATCGCGGAGGAGAATACTTGAGTCAAGAGTTCAGCGAATATCTGAGCGAGTGTGGAATTTTTTCACAACTCACTCCTCCTGGAACACCCCAATGGAATGGAGTGTCAGAGAGGAGGAATCGAACCTTATTGGATATGGTTCGGTCTATGATGAGTCATTCAAATCTTCCATTATCCTTTTGGGGATACGCTCTAGAAACGTCTGCGTTTACACTAAATAGGGTGCCATCTAAATCAGTGGAAAAGACACCACATGAATTGTGGACTGGGAACATTCCTAGTCTGTCTTTCCTGAAGATTTGGGGTTGTGAGGCTTATGTCAAACGTTTAATCTCTGACAAGCTCGCACCCAAATCAGATATATGCTACTTCGTTGGTTATCCTAGGGAAACCAAGGCATACTACTTTTACAACCAATCTGAGAACAAAGTATTTGTTGCTCGGGACTGTTCTTTTCTTGAGAGAGAATTTCTTTCTAAGAAAAACAGTGGGAGTAAAGTACATCTCGAAGAAATTCAAGATGCACCGGAAGCTGCTCAACCTGCTGAGGAAGAGCAGCAGTTGGATCCACAAAGTTCTGTGGAACCGGCGCCTGTGGAGCCTGAAGTTCGCAGATCCGGAAGGATCCGTCACGAACCCGAGAGATACTATGGATTTCTCGTGACCAATTCCAATGATCTGATGATCATTGATAGTGACGAACCAGCGACCTTCGCGGAAGCAATGATGGGCCCGGACTCCGAAAAGTGGCTTGGAGCCTCTAAATCCGAAATGGGATCCATGTCGGAAAACCAAGTATGGTCCTTGGTCGATTTACCTAATGGTGCAAAAGCCATTGAGTGTAAATGGATCTTCAAGAAGAAGATTGACGTGGATGGAAATGTGCAAATTTACAAAGCGAGGTTGGTGGCTAAAGGTTTCAAGCAAATTCATGGTATTGACTATGATGAAACCTATTCCCCGGTCGATATGCTTAAATCCATTCGGATTCTTCTAGCAATTGCCGCTCATTATGACTATGAGATTTGGCAGATGGATGTCAAAACCGCATTCCTGAATGGTATTCTGGAAGAGGATGTGTATATGACACAGCCTGAAGGTTTTGTTGATCCTAAGAACGCTGGGAAGGTATGCAAGCTTCATAAATCCATTTATGGATTGAAGCAAGCATCACGGAGTTGGAATCTTCGTTTTGATGAAGCAGTAAAACAATTTGGTTTCATCAAGAACGAAGAGGAACCATGTGTTTACAAGAAGACTAGTGGGAGCAAAATTGCGTTTCTTGTACTGTATGTCGATGACATACTCCTCCTCGGTAATGACGTTCCGTTGCTTCAGTCTGTTAAGACTTGGCTCGAAAGTTGTTTTTCCATGAAAGACATGGGAGAAGCCGCGTACATTCTTGGAATCAGAATCTACAGAGATATAGTGAATATGCTGATTGGATTGTGCCAGGACACTTATATTGATAAGGTGTTGCACAGATTCATGATGCATGATTCCAAGAAGGGCTTCATACCGATGTCTCATGGCATTAGTCTCAGCAAGAAGCAGTGTCCGGTGACACATGCTGAGCGGGAGCGCATGAATAGGATTCCTTATGCTTCTGCAATAGGATCTATTATGTATGCCATGCTCTGCACTCGTCCAGATGTAGCTTACGCATTAAGCATGACGAGCAGATACCAATCTGATCCAGGTGAAGTTCACTGGACAGCTGTCAAGAATATTCTCAAGTATTTGAGACATACTAAGGATAAATTCCTGGTGTATGGAGGAAGTGAAGAACTTGTGGTGAATGGATTCACCGATGCGAGTTTTCAGACGGACAGAGACGATTTCCGATCACAATCTGGATATGTCTTCTGTCTAAATGGCGGTGCAGTGAGCTGGAAGAGCTCTAAGCAGAATACCGTAGCTGATTCCACGACGGAAGCTGAATATGTTGCTGCTTCAGAAGCGGCAAAGGAAGCTGTTTGGATCAAGAAGTTCATGACTGAACTTGGTGTGGTTCCGAGTATCTTGGAGCCAGTGGCTTTGTTTTGTGACAACAATGGAGCCATTGCTCAGGCGAAAGAACCCAGATCACACCAAAAGTCCAAACACATAGAGAGCAGGTATCACCTGATTCGTGATATCGTCAATAGAGGTGATGTGAAGATCAGCCGAGTTTCGACGGAAGAGAATGTCACTGATCCTCTGACTAAGTCACTCCCAAGGCCTAAGCATGAGAGTCATACGACTGCTGTAGGCATTAGAGATCTTAAGATGTAATCTTGATTCTAGTGGGAGTTTTAGTTTTATTTTAGTTATAATAAGATGCTCTTGTAAAACATTCTGATGGATATGTTTAATGAAATTTAATTTCAGCATTATTTATTGTGATCTAAATAATGGTCCCAAAATAAGTTTATGTCACATTATAGGTCATCAAGTTGAGGACTTGATCATGAAACCCTATAAGTCATGGATGACATAGATTATGTTCTGTCCCTAGTCGAGGTTGTCAAAGTGGGACAATGACAACCGCGAGAGACTAGATTGTGAGGTGACTGTTGACTAAGTTTCATGGAGTCAATGATATGAGTATCACAGTCAGTCACATAGATATATGTTGGTGAACATATGATCGGACATGACCCGCTAATGAGAAGTCTACAAGATAGTTATATCTATGTCATAAGAGGTTCTCATTACGACTATAGAGTACAGTCCTCAGACCTGAGTTCATCATGCTTTCTTGCATATGAATTGGTACACCTTGACGTTGTCAAACGTCGACCCGTAACTGGCGACCATAACGGCACTGTTCAGGTATATCATGAAGTGTGCGTTGAAATAGGGATGGAACAAGAAGGGATTTGTCCCTCCTGAATAACGGGAGATACATATCTCAGGGCCTATCGAAGATTTTGTAGTGAGAAAATGTGTGGCCGCACTCAAACGAACTGTAGTTCAGTTGTTTGGATTGTTCAGTATAAGATCAGGAGTTCGATAAACACGATGTTGGCTTAATAAGGATGACACCAATCTTGCCTTATGCCAAATCGAGATATAGAGACAAAAGGATTATAGGAATTGATGATTCCAGTACAAGTGGGAGATTGTTGGGATAGTGTCCTGAAATCACACTTGTACTCACTCCTGATGATAGTTGTGTGTCGAGATCAGACATTCGTATAATACTGGGCGGTTGCAATGTTTTGCTAGAAGCCTCTTGCAATCTGTAAGTTGTAGACTTACTGCCAGTATTATATGATCCTATAGGGTCACACACCTAAGCAAACTGGAAGCTAAGATATGGGAATGATCATTATCGTAATGATCATGTTAATGTGTGTTAGATACACATTAATATCGAGAAAATGGTGTTGTGTCGATCGACACAGCATGTGTGTCGGTCGACACAGTTCGGGTTTCGAAAGGGCTTTTCGAAATTATGACTTAAACAAGTCTGGCCCGTTAAGTGGTTTTGAGGTCGAATAAAACTTGAAAGTCTCGACCTAAAACTTGTGCGGTCAAGTTTTTCTCTGACAGAAAAGCAGAAACACCATAAACTCTCAGATCCCATAGATCCGGCACTAGCATCCCGTTTTCCAGCTTGTGTGCGTGTGTATCTGGTAGAGGCGAGGCACCTGTGTCGCTGACTGATCTCGTTCACCAACAATTCCGCTGCCAGTTCAAGGTAAGAATGAGGTTGGTAAATTTCAATATAACGAACCTTAGATCCTAGGGATCCAACAGTTTGAAGCCCATAAGAGTAAGTTCGAGAGGAAGAAGACGGAGACGGATTGTGAGATCAAGCTTCAAGAGGTTGAAGCCAACATCGAGCTGATCGCGCTCCTGCAGAGCGGAGTCACGACCCTTGATGAAGAGCTTCCCAAGCTACAGGAGCAAAGGGAGGTTTTCGTGAAGGAATTCGAGGCAGCGCAAGTCTCCGACTTGTTTCTCAGCGTCGAGCCAAACGTTATCCCTCAGATCTCCGAGGACTCGGTGAAGCATGTGGCTCACTCCGCGGGCGTTAATGAGTTTGGTTCAAATGCCGAGATGATGGCGGGAGCTGCGAGTACCGGGGCGAACAAGGCGGCGGAGAGACCGAGATCAGGGATGCTATGGACGTTAAAGGGGCTTAGGATGTCGGAGCGAAGGAGGTTGAGGAGCGGGGCTGATGATCGCTCTTCTTTTGAAAAATTTTAATGTGTTTTTTTTTTTAAATTCTCTAAAGCCCATTTTTGGGCTAAAGTTGAACTTAACTTTATTTTGCTTTTGGTGTTGCCCGGGAGGGCTTTTATCCATAACTCTTTTTGGCTCGGGTGAGATTTTTTATGCACGGTTTTTCGACTTTATATCGTTTAGAGCTTGGATTCTATTTTAGCAAAATATTTAAGGTTTGTTTATGCGTTTGTCAAGTCTGCAAGTTAAACCTTTAGATCGTAGGAAGGAACTCCTGGTATCGATTTCTTAGTCTAGCCACACGTTCTTAGTTTTAGAGTTCGTTCCACGACTTAGTGCCTTTTTGGTTCGCTATGTTTCGGATAACTGTTTAACTCGTGCAAAGTTGTTTAGGGTTTACTTCCAAGTTTGTTCGCGAGTTGTAGGCTCTGGAGGATCTGATATGTGGGATCCTTCGAGTTATGGCTAGTCTGTAGCGTTTTTTCGTGTTGCTTAAGGTTTTTGAGACTTAGCGTGTTTGCGATGTGCATTTGTGTATAGCTTGCGTTAGCCATAAGGTAGTCTTTTGGGATTAGTTAAGTAAGTTGGACTCGGAGTAAAGCATGAAGGTGAACTTTATTAACGTTTAGTCCAAATTTTACATTGATGTGTTGGGTGATAACCCTATACTCCCCTCCTCCCCCCCCCCCCCCAAAAAAAGAAAAAGGAAGGGTGAGAGATTGAAATATTTTTGGTGGATTGGCTGCACTCTTAGTTCGAGCTGCCTACGTACCCTGCGAAGGGATCAAGCCTAACGTAGTTCGATTATCATGAGTACTCAGAGATGTTATAGCTTGAGGTTCGTGGCTTTCCACGGCCTCTTCACCGGTACCCCGTTTTTGAATTTCGTGAGCTTATAGACTCCGTCGCGAACTATCTCGGTGACTCAGTAGGGGCCTTCCCAGTTGGTCCCGAGTTTTCCAGCGCCTTTCTCTCTGGTGTTTCCGTAGACCTTACGCAGTACTAGGTCTCCCACGCTGAACTTCCTGAGTTGGACTCTGGAGTTGTAGTAGCGGGAAGTTGCTTGCTGGTAGTTCTACATGCGTACGAATGCTAGGTCGCGCTGTTCCTCAATCATGTCTAGACGATCTCAGAGCATTTTCTCGTTTAGTTCCTCGTGTATCGGACACAGGGTCATTCGGATAGTCGGAACTGATACCTCAGCAGAGACCTTCGTATGTGCTTTAATATTCTAGTCCGAAAACTATTTTTTAAAATCTTGTTGTGTACTATTTTAATTTGTGTGTTACCAAAATAGTAAAACTATTTCAAAGAATTTAAAACACAAATTTTCTTCATAAAACCTGCCTTCAATCGTTCTTTATAATGTGAACAAACTTGTTCTGATTTTAATAAAGTAAAATAGATTAGTTAAATTTTTAAAACAGAGTTAATAAAAAGATTATATTACGGCCACATTACGCCTACAAGTGGGCAAAATTTTAAAATATTTGCCAAATAAATTTGGGAAACCTTAACCTAATTTTATAGCACAAAACATTTCAATTACCCGCTCATACCCAAGAATTTTCAACAAAGTGCTGAGAAATCATCAAATACGTCAAACCCTGATTTTCTTTTGTTCTTCCCCTTTTCAGATATCTCCTTCGAATCATCTTTTTAATCTCTCCACGAATACTCTTCTACGCCCACCCATCTCAAATTGATATCTCTTCTTCGAATCTCTTATTCGAAGCTTTCCATTTCATAGCTAACTTTGGTCGAAACCCTATCGACTCTCTCAAATTCTTCCTTGAATATCTCAATCATGAAACCCTCCGTGAATCGATGCCTACAGGTACATGTAGCTATATTGTTGGTTTTCTTATGCTTTGCTTTGCTTTTGAAACGGGAAAGGCTCTGAATCTGACTATTTGTTTACAATTAATTTTGGTTATACAGGTTTTAAACGACTCCTATATTCCATAGTCTGGGTAAGTTGGTTGATTTTTTAATGAGTGTTTGAGGAGTTAGAGTTGGTTGGGATGTTAATCTTATAGTAAGCACGCAATTGAAGACACCAATCTCTGCTTAACTCATTAATGTGTTCTGCTAAGTTCAAGTGTCTGAGCGCTTAAAAGATAGTTTTTGTATCATTTTAGGCGTTCCCAAACCTCACATAACTTTCTTCTATATTTTTGAGGAGATCTATCAACGACGTATGAAATACATGGTTAGAGCATGTACAACGTAGTTTGTAAGCACATTTTCTTAGGTTTTTGGTATTAAAAAAAAATTGGAAAAGGGTGAAAATGCTTAGGATCGATCCTTAGCTAAGGAACTTAAGAACCCCATTTTTAGCCACGTGTCACTACCGTATTGGCTATTTTTTTTTTTTTGGGTGAAACCCTCTCTCGGACTCGGTGTGTTCTCTCCCCTATTTTCATTTCTCTGTGTTTCGTTGCGATTTGGGATCGAGAGAGTTGAGTGTGCGATTTGTAGGCGATAACAGTGTTCATCGAGAATCAGGTTCGATTTATGTGTTTCGATGGAGTAATTCATGTTTATGGGTTTTATTTTTGCTTGTTCTTCGATTTATGAAACGATTTAGGGTTATTGGTGATGTTCTTGGGTGATGTTCGATTTAGGGTTAGCAAGAGCTTTACGAATTGATATAGGGTTTTCGTTTAGGGTTTGTTTTGCAGTTCAATTTAGTGTTCTTGTATGTATTTAGGGTTAATAAGCGATTAAGGGTTTAATTAAGGCTTCGACAAAGGTTTTCCTTCTGTGTAAATCATCGGGTTGATAATCGAGATAGGGTTTTTTAATCGATAGAGGTTTCTTAATCTTAAACGTTTAATGGTCTTGAGATTCTGTGACTGTGGTTCTTGATAGGGTTGTTTGATGAATAGAGGGTTCGTGAAATTCATTTACTCTGAGATTCTTTAAACGGTTTATGGTGTGAACATGCTCTTACATTCCTGATCACTATGAGAACAGGGTTGTTTAGATGTTAGATCCTGTGAGATTCATTAAATGGTATGACATTCCGCAATGGGTTGTTTGATCAGTTGAGGGTTCTGAATCCTTGTTTAACTAACAATTTGTAAAATGGATTTTTGGTTTCATGACTTGTGATTATGATACTTTCTGGGTATAATCGTATGGTTATGTAACGTGAACACAAGAATTTCAATATAGTCTTTTCAAATTCAATCTCTGAACTTCTTTGTTCTGTTGGTAATGAGTGAAAGGGTTGGGTTATGTTATGTTTTCTCTCCTTAGTGATGATTATGATATAAAACATGATATAGATATTGTTCAAAAGAGATATATAGTAAGCATATTTATGTTCAAAACATGATATAGATATTGTTAAATAGAGATGATTATGGGTTAGTATATTTTGTCATGTATCTACTACATATTTGGCATGTCCTTATGCTTTACATATGTGTTCTTATCCTGATTCATTACATTCTTTTTACTGCGATTCCTAACATTCTTTTTACTGGGATTCATGAAAGGGTTAGCTTGCTCATACTGGCTTGATGACGGACCCGTACCAAGAGAGGAGAGACATGAAGAGGCTCCAGGAATACATCGACAGGAGAGGATATGTAGCAGATGGTGAGTATGGGATTCCCACAAAGTGCCCATGTGGAGGAAGTATCAAACACGAGCTAGCTGCAGGAGAAGCTTATGACAGTTTTCCTGGCAAACGTTATTTTACCTGCACTAAGTACAAGGTAAATTAGCATGGTTGTTTTACAGTATCACTTGTCCTTTAACTGAACACTATGTTAATGTGTAGGCTGATGGGTTGCATTTTCGGCAACCCTGGTTTTGTGGTGTTGAGGAAGAGATTCAGAAGCTTAGTAGAGAAACTCAGAAACTGAAGGTTGTTTGAATTCTCTTTTTATCTTGTAGTGATGTTACCCTAAACTCTAACAACTGACTCTATCAATTGTAATTGTCCAGGAGGAGGTGCAGAGGCTTACTTTGCGTGTGGCTGAGCTTGAGAAGATTACATAAGGTGAGTTTCCAAACTGAAACTATCTTAATGTTTTTTTAGAGTGATACAGAACTAAAGCTTTTTAGAAGATTACATTGTTTTTAAACTGCTATTATTTAAAAAGATCTAAACCTTTTGAAACTGTAGAAGATACTGAACTATGAACTATCTTAAAGTTTTTTTAAAGTGATACAGAACTAAGTTATGTTTTCATTTATTTAAACCTCAACACTTTTTCTAAGTGATACAGAACCAAGTTCTGTTTTCATTTATTTAAACTTCAACACTTTTTCTAAGTCATTTATTTAAACTTCCACACTTTTTCTAAGTAATACAGAACTATTAGTTATGTTTTCATTTATTTAAACTTCAACACTTTTTCTAAGTAATACATAACTACTAACTTTTTTGAGAAGTTAACTTCGTTTCCCAACTGTTTTGAGATGATGGCTCTTTAATGGTTGTCAACCGATATGAATTATGAATTGATGTGTGTTAATTGCTTGGTGGTTAGGATTAGGTTACATTGATTGAAAAACACTTAATAAATAAGTATCAGGATTCAACAATAACACACAAAACACACACACCTAACAAAATCTAGTAAAACTCCGAATGGATTATTCAAATACATATTCCTTAGGTTCCCCAGGATTCGTTAGCCTCCTCACTAGTCAAACCATAGACCTCGATTCATCAGAAATCCCTCGATTTAGTAGTCAAACTTCTACTGAATCTAGTGTTAGGGAGAGGAGGAAATGGTCGCCCAAAGAGGATGTAATCCTCATTGGTGTGTGGTTGAACACCAGCAAAGACCCCATAGTAGGCAATGAGCAGAAGGTTGGTGCTTTTTGGAGGAGAATCCAAGAGTATTACAACTCTAGCCCTCTGATAATTGGGACGGAGACTAGGGAGCTTGGTCAATGCAAGCAAAGGTGGCAAAGACTGAATGACCAAGTCTGCAAGTTTGTTGAGTGCTACGATGCTGCTGTGAAAGAGCAATCAAGCGGCCAAAATGAGAACGGCGTGATGAAAGCAGCCCTTGACATCTTCTACAATGATTATCACTGCAAGTTTAGCCTTGAGCATGCGTGGAGGGAGCTTAGGCATGACCAGAAATGGTGCTCCACAAGTTTGGCTAAAGATGGTGTGAAAGAGAAGCGCAAAAACTTGGAAGAGGTTGATGTGGAAGAGGAAGTTAGACCTCAAGGTTGCCAAAGCTGCTAAGCGGAAAAAGGTGGAAAAGAAGGGGCCATGGAGCAATTACAGAACATGTTGGAATTGAAAGCCAAATTAAACAAGCAGCAGTTGCTTGAGCGTTTACTTGCAAAAACAGAACCGCTTTCTGAGAATGAAACCTCTCTTAAGAACAAGCTCATTACTGAAATGTTATGAGCTTGCTAGGTAGTAACAAATCTTTGGTGTGATTTTAAGTTTCTCATGTTTTAAGATAACGTGGTAGTAACATATAGTTGGTGTGTTGTTAAGTTTCTCATGTTTTAAGATAACTTGGTAGTAACATGTTTTAAGATAACTTGGTAGTAACATGTTACTCACATATTTGTTTCTTTGTGTTTCAGGGAAGAGTCAAGGACATGTGACTAAGAAGACAAAACAAGATGGGATGGAACTTAAGTCACGGGTGTTTGTTTTTTTTTTTTGTATTGTGACTCTGTGTTCTTTTCAAACGCTACTTGTGTGATCTTGCTTAAGTCACGGGTGTATGTTCCTTTTTGTTGTATTGTAATCCTGAGTTCTTTATAAACTCTACTTGTGTCATGACTAGGAACTCAGCTTGTATTTCTTTGTCTACTTCAGTAAACTCTTTCTCTAAAAATTTTCATTTGTGTTTTACAAAACTTGCAAACATGTCTTCATCTTCTACCAATGATATTGATAATCAACTGAATCAAGCTTTTCAAGAAATATTTGAAGAACAATATGAGGATACGTTCAACGCCATTCAAGAGTATCACACAACGAAGCCGAAGAAACGAGCATATATTGAAAGAAATCGCGAAGAAGGCCACAATCGTTTGTGGAACGACTATTTTAGTGAAGATCCAATATATCCCCCACGTATATTCAGACGCCGTTTCCGAATGAACAAGTCATTATTTACGCGAATTGTTGCTCGACTATCAAGTGAACTTCCATACTTTCAACAAAGAAGAGATGGAGGAGGAAGGCTCGGGCTATCTGGACTACAAAAGTGTACGACGGCAATCCGTATCCTAGCTTATGGTTGCGCGGCTGACGGATGTGACGAATACCTCCGACTTGGTGCAACTACGGCGTTGTTATGTTTAGAAAATTTTACCGAAGGAATAATTGAGTTGTTCGGAAATGAGTATCTACGAAGACCCACACCAGATGACCTCCAACAACTACTCGATATTGGAGAGATACGAGGGTTTCCTGGTATGATAGGCAGCATCGATTGTATGCATTGGGAGTGGGAAAATTTCCCAACCGCTTGGAAAGGGCAGTTTACGCGAGGGTCGGGAAAGCCGACAATTGTCTTAGAGGCTGTAGCATCACAAGATCTTTGGATATGGCACGCTTTTTTGGACCTCCAGGTACTTTGAACGATATTAACGTTCTTGATCGGTCACCAGTTTTTGATGACATATTACAAGGTCGAGAACCAAAACTGGAATACATGGTCAACGGAAACAAGTATCATATGGCGTACTACCTCACAGACGGAATTTATCCACAATGGGCAACCTTTATCCAGTCTATATCAATGCCTCAAGGTCTTAAAGCTGAGTTATTTGTTGAACGCCAAGAATCTACCCGAAAAGATGTGGAGTGTGCTTTTGGAGTACTGCAAGCTCGATTTGCAATTGTTAAAAACCCGGCTCTTATTTGGGACAGGGCAAAGATAGGAAAGATTATGAGAACATGTATCATACTACACAATATGATAGTAGAAGACGAACGAGATGGATACACTCAGTTCGATACATCTGACTTCGAACAAGGAGAATCAAGCCGAGGTTCCGAGGTGGATTTGACGTATTCTACATACATGCCTACAAACCTCGGTAATATGATTGGCATTCGGAATCAAATTCGGGATAAACAGATACATCAACAACTGAAAGCCGATTTAATTGAGAATATATGGAACAAATTTGGTAATTTAGAATTATAATTATTGTAACTTTCACTTTAATATTACAATAAGTCAAAATTTCAATAAAATTGTTTAACAATAAAATAATTTTTTTATTGGATAAGAACCCCATATTGGGTTCATCAATGGATTAACATAACAACTAAGAGTTCTTATCTATCTAAAACTAATTAAAAAAAGTATAAAATATACTTAAGAACCCCAATATGGGGTTTAAGGATGTGCATGGTCTTAGCATCACAAAGGACTGCAGCAACACTGTAAAGAATTGCGTCCTCGTGAGATATCAACAGTTGAATATAACCACATCTTTCCTCAGATAAAGTAAAAAATTTCACAATCCATATTTATAAAGTCATCTCACGATCTTTAAAAATGGTGTTTTTCTCTTACTCTCTTTAATTGTCACATACCACTGAGAAGGATGGACGAGTAAATCCTCTTGGAGTCGAAAGCCTGACAGCTAATCTTTTAATGCGCAAGCACAAGCAGCCCAGACACTTTTCAGCGTTGTCGCCCACCAAGAGCAAATGAAGGCAGCCCAAAGTAAGACAACAACACCATCTGATTCGTAGGTTACTTTATCACTGTCTCTTGCACTTGTTAATTTATTGGTATATGATTTGGCAACTCCTAAATAGTGGAGTTTGCATACGTAGGTCGTCTGTGTCTACATGTTACCCATGTTATTTTTGATGCAAGTGTTTTTTCGTTTGTTGTACCATTCAAATTACGGTATCACCGATTACCAAATCGAACATGAAATTAATCCAAAATCTTGATTTTACGAATAAAAGCCACTAAACAGTCGTCAATTTTCGAACTATACACACACAAACTAGTCGCTAAATATTTACCATCAGCGAATCTAGATTTTCCGAATAGTCGCTTAATAATCGTTATTTATTCATTACACCGTCGCCAAGCAGTCACCATTTCTAACGATTATGTTGTGACTATATTAGACAGTCAGATAGTAGTCAGCCAGACTGTACCATAATCGTATCTGGATGTTTCGTTTAGACGCTGCATAGTCGTTTAACAGTTGACAATTAATAGCAAGATGTTTACCATAATCATATTAAGATTCTCCATTTAGTCGTCTTATAATCGGTAAATTTTCCAATAAACAGTCGCCAAAATGTCACCATAGTCTACGACTAAGTCGTGACTATACTACTCAGTCACATAACAGTCGCCACATAGTGGCGAGATCATTACCATAATCGTATATGGATGTTCAGATTAGTCACGGGATAGTAGTTAAAGTGGTAATTACCCAGTCATTACATAGTGGCTAATATTTACGACTACTTTCTGACTATACTATACAGTCACATGTTAATCGTCCAATCGTCACCTAGTTTAACGACTATTTGATAACAACATTTTTCCTACGTCATATGGACTCCCTCTATAGTCGCATATTAGTCCTTGGATCTACCAACAATGCTATGTCTATTTTACGATTACCTATGTTAGTCGTATAAATAGTCGTAACTCACCGACTAATAATACCACTATACGAATTAGCGACTATTGATTGGAAAATACCATTATTAGTCGTATGTGTGTCGTAAAACCCCGATTAACGACTATTCTGTGATTATAAGTGCAGTCGTAAAAACGTTGTTTTCTTGTAGTGTTCCAATAATTTGAAAATAACCTAACTTTCCTTGTTTGTTTCCCATCTGTTTTGACCTCGCCGTGTCGGTCGCCACAATTTCTTGCCTCGCCGTCTCGCTCGATTTTTGTGCCTCACCGTATGTGGGCCCCTTACTTCGTCGAAGTCAGAGATCTTCAACTCCTTGTCTTCTGAATTAGAGAAAGTTAACGAATTAAAATAGCCTTTGATATCCATCTTCAGCCGTTTCCCTCACAAAAATTGTTAAGCATATATTAGGGCTTGGTAAGCAGAGGTATATGTTGGAATTGTGTCCAGTAATCTCGGTACTGTCTCTAGAAAGTAAGAGTATGTCGAGATCAGACATAAGTCATATAATACTGGGGATCATGATGGCTTGCTAGAGTCCGCTCATGATCTATAAGTCTTGGACTTGTTGCCTTTATTATATGATCCCATATGGGTCACACGCCTAAGCTAACAGGAAAATGTGTTGGAACGGCTTAGCAGAAGTACGACAAAAGTGCTAGGCATTTGTCGTACTAAGAGAGAAAGATTAATGGGTCTGATTAAATGGGATTTAATCAGATTGGGCCCAAAAGCCCATTAGGGAAAAGAGAAGGCTTTTAATGACTAAAAGCCAAGTCTTTTCTCCCTTAACCCGAACCCTAGCCGCGGCTCCTCTCCTCTCTCTGCGCCTCTGTTCCTCGTGGTCTAGCAGCCATTTCCTTGTGAAGCGTGTGTGAACCTTTGGAGGATTCATCCCTCGGTGCATCTATCTGATCTCTGACCTGTTCTAATCTTTCCGCTGCAACAAACAGGTAAAAGGTGAGATCTTGTTATGATTCTAAATAAGAACACCTAGATCTGATGCATGTTTAGGTTGATATCAATATGAGAATTGAATCAGGATCAACTGAACTATCCAACAGTGGTATCAGAGCCATTGGTTCTTAGGTTTCTTGTTTTAGATTCATGTTTAGGTTGTTTAATCTGTTTAGAATTGTTTTTGAATCAATTACTGATAAGATAAAACAGTTAAGAAACTGAATTAAATCCTAAACACACAAACAGAAATCACAAACCGAGCTATATGACTCGGGTTTGTTGATTGGCCGAGAGAATGGCCGGTTGGGTCGGATCGTTGGATCGATCGCGTCACGACCGCGGCTCGTCCCGATCGTAAGACGGATCGCGTCCCGATCACGATCGTCCCGTTCCGCCTCTCTCACGTCCCGATCGTCTCCGCTTGCTCGATCGCGTGAGGCTTCATGCCGTCCGGATCGTGGCTCGCTCGTGGACGACTCGGCCAGCACCGTCCCGAACGTCCCGATGAACCGTCCCGAGCATGCCAAGCGTATCGATCTCGGATCGTGGCGCACGGCTTGCGGCTGGACGATCATTGCTTGATCCGAAAGCTAGGGTTGTTTGATCACGGTTCAATCGTTTCGGTTCGGTTAATGGCTCGGTTTAAAATTTTAATTAAAATTGATTCGTTCTGGTTTAATAAACAGATTTAATAATTTTATTAAATCTGGTTAAACCGGAATAAGAAATCCAATGTCGAAAGAAATATTGGATTTAGTGCCTAAACCAGGAATTTCTAATTTGATTTGGTTGGACCAAATAAATTGAGAAATTCCGGTTTAGTAAATAACCGGTTGACAATTGTGGTCATCGTAGTAATTAGAACTTGGTTAGACCAGTTTTAATGAACCAGACCGGTTATGTCAATTAATTGGACAATTGGGTCATGTCTTGGACATGGACCAATTCTTGGGCCTCGGGCCAAGAAGTTAAATCAATTGGGCCAGTTAATTGAGTCTTTCTTCAGATTAATTTAAAATCTATTTTATAAAATTATAAAGTCGTTTTTAAATTAAAGTTTCCGAAATTTTATAATTAGAAAGTTTCTTAAAATAGAAGTTTCTGAATTTGCGGGTTTTGGATTTTAAAGAAATTTCTAAAGTTAGAAAGTTTCCGGTTTTAGAAAGTTTCCAATTTTAGAAAATTTCCAAAAATAGTAGGTTTCCATAAATAGAAAGTTTCCGAAATAGTAATCTTCTATTTTGGGAATGATTTTAATAAACCTACGAACCTCAAATAATATCAAGCGTTGGATGTCTTGTCCAGGCTATGTCAGCTGTCAAAGCCCATTCAATCACATTCATGGCCTTACAGTGTGAGGATGTCTGTTTTTGCGTGGGTAAGACGGTTTGTGATTCATAAATGTCATTGGGAGTCCCAGACATTAATGATTACATGACTGTATAGTCTGGTTTTCTTGACTAGGCCATCGGGAGTCCCGGGCCTTGAGACATCAGAGTGGATTGGGCCTCGGGCCCAGATTCACAACCAAGAGTTATATCACGGATATAATTAGCCGATATAGGGCTTACCGATATAAGCTAAGGTTGGGTGACGGCCAGTGGCCCACTTTAATTTTAGTTATATGTGGATCTTGGAATCATTATATTCTATTGAGGGTAACTTAAGTTATTGAATATAATGCGTGATTAATCATATTATACTTTAATACGAGATTAGTCATTTTGAACATAATAACTAATAACCTTTTATTTATATATTTCAGATATGACTACTACAAGCACACAAAACACATTCTCGATCCGGTCTGTTCTCGAGAAGGAGAAGCTGACTGGAACGAACTTCCTGACATGGTCAAGGAACTTGAGGCTGGTCCTCAAGCAGGAGAAGAAGGATTATGTCCTTCGAGATCCCCTCCCCGAGAGGCCTCTTGCCAATGCTGCCAGGACTCTGCACAATGCTTGGGAAAAGCATTCGTCAGATGAAAATGATGTTTATTGCCTGATGTTGGTGACAATGACTCCTGAGCTGCAAAAACAGTTCGAAAGTGTATTGTCTCCAATCGAGATCATGGCAAGCCTGAAATCGCTTTTTCAGGAGCAGGCTAGGACCGAGAGGTTCCAGACAGTTAAGAACCTCTTGGACTGTAAGTTGGCTGCGAATGCGGCAGTGAGTCCTCATGTCTTGAAGATGATGGGTTATCTCGATCATCTTCAGAAACTCGACTGCCCAATCAGCCAGGAACTTGCCTGCGACATCATTCTGCAGTCTTTACCTGCAAGCTATGATCAGTTCATTCTGAACTATAACATGCATGGCTTGAGTAAGACACTGCCTGAGCTTCACGGAATGCTCAAGACTGCAGAGCCCAACTTGAAGAAAACCGCCAAGGACCCCAATGTACTTATGGTACAAAAGGGCAAGGGGTTTAAGAAGTCTTCTGCTAAGGATAAGGGAAAGGCCAAGGGTGTCCAAGTCGCGGACAAGGACACGCCAAAGCCCAAACCCAAGTCCAAGGCTGGGCCCACTGACATGTGCAGGTTCTGCAAAGAACTGGGGCATTGGAGAAGAGATTGTAAGAAATTCCAGGAAGGTCTAAAGGAATTAAAGAAGAAGACTTTCGAGACTTCTTCATCAGGTATTTTTGTTATAGAAGTTAATACAACTACTTCTGATAATACCTCATGGGTCATGGATACTGGTTGTGGGGCTCATATTTGTACTAATATGCAGGCACTCAGCAACAGTAGAAGGCTGAAGCAAGGACAAGTGGAGCTACGAGTTGGGAATGGAGCGAAAGTTTCAGCACTAGCTGTAGGAACATACTTGTTGTCTTTACCTTCGGGATTGATTTTAGAACTGAATAATTGTTATTTTGTACCTGCTATAAGCAGAAATATTATTTCAATTTCTTTGTTGGATTTGGAAGGTTATGATTTTTCAGTTAAGAATAAATTATGTTCCTTCAATCGCAACAATTTGTTCTATGGTTCTGCCCCTCTTACGAATGGGCTTTACATACTCGATCAATCCGCGCCAATTTATAACATTAATACAAAACGGTTTAAACCTAATGAGGAAAACCGAACGTTTCTATGGCATTGTCGTTTAGGGCACATCAGCGAGAAACGCATCAAGAGGCTCCATTCGAATGGACTTCTTGGCTCATTTGACTTTGAGTCATGTGAGAAATGCGAATCCTGCATGATGGGCAAAATGACACGGGCCCCCTTTAATAAACCTAACGAGAGGGCCAGTGACTTATTGGGCCTGATACACACTGATGTGTGTGGCCCAATGTCCACAAATGCAAGAGGAAACTATCAGTACTTCATTACCTTCACTGATGATTTCAGTAGGTATGGATATGTTTATTTAATGAAACATAAGTCTGAATCTTTTGAAAAGTTCAGAGAATTCCAAAATGAAGTACAGAACCAACTTGGCAAAAGCATTAAGGCTCTTCGGTCCGACCGAGGAGGAGAATACTTAAGCCAGGAATTCAGTGATCATCTGAGAGAGTGTGGGATCGTATCCCAACTCACTCCTCCTGGAACACCTCAATGGAATGGTGTGTCTGAGAGGAGAAATCGGACCTTATTGGATATGGTTCGATCTATGATGAGTCACACAGACCTTCCAATATCCCTTTGGGGATATGCTCTGCTAACAGCAGTGTTCACTCTAAACAGAGCGCCATCAAAAGCAGTAGCAAAGACACCATATGAATTATGGACTGGAGAAGCTCCAGTGCTGTCTTATCTAAGAATTTGGGGTTGTGAAGCCTATGTTAAGAGATTAATCTCAGACAAGCTTACACCAAAATCTGACAAATGCTACTTCATTGGTTATCCACGGGAAACCAAGGCTTATTACTTCTATCTACGTTCCGAGAACAAGATCTTTGTTGCCCGGGATTGTAACTTTCTTGAGAGGGAGTTTCTCTCTAAGAAAGACAGTGGGAGTAAGGTACTGCTTGAAGAAATTCAAGATGAACAGGATACTGCTCAACCTAATGAGGAAGAGCAGCAGGAGGATCTACAAGAAATTGTAGAGCCTGAACCTGTAGTACCTGAAGTTCGAAGATCCGGGAGGATCCGTCACGAACCCGAGAGATATCAGGGATTCCTTGTGACTGACTGTCATGATCTTTTGATCATTGATGGTGATGAACCATCGAACTTCAATCAAGCCATGATGGGCCCAGATTCCTCTAAGTGGCGCAAGGCCACTGATTCCGAAATGGACTCCATGTCGGTCAACCAAGTGTTTTCGTTGGTTGACTTACCCGCTGGTGTAAAAGCCATCGAGTGCAAATGGATCTTCAAGAAGAAGATTGACGTGGATGGAAATGTCCAGATTTATAAAGCCAGGTTGGTGGCAAAAGGTTTCAGACAAGTTCACGGTGTGGACTACGATGAAACCTATTCACCGGTGGCCATGATGAAATCTATTCGGATTCTACTAGCAACTGCAGCTTTTCATGATTATGAAATTTGGCAGATGGACGTGAAAACCGCCTTCCTGAATGGTATTCTGGAAGAGGATGTGTATATGACACAACCTGACGGTTACATAGATCCAAAGAATGCTGGGAAAGTATGCAAGCTTCACAAATCCATTTATGGATTGAAGCAAGCATCGAGGAGCTGGAATCTTCGTTTTGATGAAGCGATCAAGCAATTTGACTTCATCAGAAACGAAGAAGAACAATGCGTGTATAAGAAATCTAGTGGGAGCAAGATTGTATTTCTTATTCTGTATGTCGATGACATACTACTTCTCGGAAACGACATTCCAATGCTGAAGTCTGTAAAAGACTGGCTTGGAAGTTGTTTTTCCATGAAAGACATGGGTGAAGCCGCATACGTTCTTGGAATTAGGATCCATCGGGATAGACCTAAGAGGCTGATAGGCTTGTGTCAAGACTCATACATTGACAAAGTCCTACAAAGATTCAGCATGAAAGATTCCAAGAAAGGCTTCACGCCAATGGTGCATGGCACAACGCTAAGCAAGAAGCAGAGCCCTACGTCGGCTGCTGAGCTTGAGCGCATGAAGAACATTCCTTATGCATCTGCAATAGGATCTGTCATGTATGCCATGATCTGTACTCGTCCTGATGTTGCTTATGCATTGAGCATGACGAGTAGATACCAGTCAAATCCAGGTGAAAACCATTGGATTGCCGTAAAGAATATCTTGAAGTATCTAAGACATACTAAGGATAAGTTCTTGGTGTACGGTGGAAGTGATGTGCTTAAAGTCAGTGGATTCACGGACGCAAGTTTCCAGACAGACACAGATGATTTCCGGTCACAGTCCGGTTATGTCTTTTGTCTGAATGGCGGTGCAGTAAGTTGGAGAAGCTCCAAGCAGGACACCGTTGCTGATTCCACTACAGAAGCTGAATATATCGCCGCCTCGGAAGCAGCGAAGGAAGCTGTTTGGATACGAAAGTTCATTATGGAACTAGGTGTGATACCAGATGCGGCTGAGCCTCTGGCACTGTTTTGTGACAACAATGGTGCTATAGCTCAGGCAAAGGAACCAAGATCACACCAGAAATCCAAGCATGTTCAAAGAAGATATCACTTGATACGTGACATCATTAATAGAAAGGAAGTCAAGATCAGCCGAGTTCCGACAGATGATAATGTCGCTGATCCGTTGACAAAGCCACTCCCAAGGCCTAAGCTCGAGTTCCTAACTGAAGCTGTAGGCATTAGAAACATTGAAATGTAATCTAAATTTGAGTGGGAGTTTTGTGAGCTTTATTTTAGTTATTTGATATGTTCTTGTAAAACATTATTTTATGTTTTAATGAAATTATTATTTCAAGATTATTTTAACTGTGATGAAATAATCGTTCCAAAATGATATAAACCATTTTATAGGTCATCGAAGTAAATGATTTGATCTTGAGTCATCGAAGTCATTTAGCTTGATCATGAGACCCTATATTTGATAGATGTTATATATCATCCCGTCCCCAGTCGAAGGTTGTTGAAATTGGAACATCAACAACCGTGTGAGACTGGATTGGTACGTGACTTATGACAAAGTCTCGGTGTGTCATAGATGCGCGGCATCAAAGTCAGTACATAGGTGTATGTTGGGAACATACGACCGGACAAGACCCGCTTATAAGAACTCTTCAGGATATTTATATCTGTGTCATAAGAGATTCTTACTACGACTATAGAGTATAGTCCTTAGACCTGAGTTCACATGCATGTGACTGCACATGGACTGATGTACTTTGATCATTGTCTAACGCTATCGTTCTGTGATAGCTATAAGGACCTTGTTTGGGTACATCATGAAATGAGTGGTTTACAGTGATGGAACAAGATGGGATTTGTCCCTCCAATATAAATGGAGTGAATATCTCTAGGCCAATCGGAGATTTGAATACTGGAAAACGCATGGCCATGCTCAAACGGACTTTCCCGAGTCGTTTGGATTGTCAGTATCAAATCAGAGTCCGATGAACAAGATTAGGCTTTATAAGGATGACACCAATCTTGCCTTATGACTAATCGAGATATTGAGACAAAAGGATTATGAATACAGAGATTCCAGTACAAGTGGGAGATTGTTGGAATTGTGTCCAGTAATCTCGGTACTGTCTCTAGAAAGTAAGAGTATGTCGAGATCAGACATAAGTCATATAATACTGGGGATCATGATGGCTTGCTAGAGTCCGCTCATGATCTATAAGTCTTGGACTTGTTGCCTTTATTATATGATCCCATATGGGTCACACGCCTAAGCTAACAGGAAAATGTGTTGGAACGGCTTAGCAGAAGTACGACAAAAGTGCTAGGCATTTGTCGTACTAAGAGAGAAAGATTAATGGGTCTGATTAAATGGGATTTAATCAGATTGGGCCCAAAAGCCCATTAGGGAAAAGAGAAGGCTTTTAATGACTAAAAGCCAAGTCTTTTCTCCCTTAACCCGAACCCTAGCCGCGGCTCCTCTCCTCTCTCTGCGCCTCTGTTCCTCGTGGTCTAGCAGCCATTTCCTTGTGAAGCGTGTGTGAACCTTTGGAGGATTCATCCCTCGGTGCATCTATCTGATCTCTGACCTGTTCTAATCTTTCCGCTGCAACAAACAGGTAAAAGGTGAGATCTTGTTATGATTCTAAATAAGAACACCTAGATCTGATGCATGTTTAGGTTGATATCAATATGAGAATTGAATCAGGATCAACTGAACTATCCAACAGTATAATCTAGATGCATCCCAAACATTACCTTCATTGTACCTTTGATATGCTTAGACACAAGTCCATCGATTATACCAACGCATTCTATAGATAACTTCGCAATATATTTCGGATTAGAACGTCTGAGGTGATAGGATTTGTCACCAATAGAGCATATATTTATCGTGTTACATTTTGTCACCCAAAACACATTTGGTTCATTCTTCACGGCATCTATAACCTTCCACGCACATCCTTTCACACAACATGTTGCAACAAATAGGGTCTTTCTATACTTAAATATTTTGAATGAGAACCTCAAAATGACTGCCGTCAGTCGCAATTCTTATATAAGCTTCTTCTTGCTACCAAAATGCTGGTTAACATATATGTTTTCTGACCAATTAGTTTTAGGGCGTAATACATGACCACCGCAAACATCAAAATAAGGGTCTTCCCCATCATCGTCGTCATCTTTAACTTTACCATATTGTAGTCAACATCAATGTCATCAAAACCACCCTAAAATTTCACCTTTCCAATACCCTCGCCCTCTACATCTTTCTCCTCCACCTCCTCTTCATCATCTTCATCATTCTCTTCATGATCAGTCGCTTCTTCATAATCATCCTCTTCATCTGCCTCTGAATCATCTTCTTCATCAACCTTTACATCATTTGCCGCAAAATTCATACGTTCTGTGGGTCGACTAGAAACGCAAAGTCGTACAATATATATTTTACTCAACTGGATCAAGCTCCAAACTTTTCTATCGTTGATAACATATGTAGGAGGGGTATCTGCAGGCATTTGTTGAAGATTCATAGCTGGTAAGGAATATGATACCTCAATTACATGGATTTCCTTGTTGAGACCAAAGTCATCATGTGCCATTTCAAGAAGCTCACAATGTGTACAACCATCTCTCAAGAAGAACATTCTACATCCTTTGAGATTCTCAACATCAAAATCTCATGCAAGATTTTTCAGCACCTATTTTCCATAAACAACCACCAGCTGAGTCATTCCTATAAAACAAAAAAAATCAACCACATTAAACTTCAATATGGAAATATAGTTAAAATAAAAAAATCAATTAAAGCTAAACTAAATCATATAAACTTATGAAATTTGTGAAACTTATACATAAAAACCATTAACACCAAACTTAAAATCTAGGAGAAGAAATTTTTTTAAATCTCTTCATAATTCAATAATAAAGTGTATTTATTTAAGATTTAAATAAAACAGTAGACTTCTGCTAGAAATCTATCATAAATGAGCTAGTTTCTCAATTTCTCTAGAAAAAAAGATTCAGACATATGTATATGGATTATGTTGGAATTGTGTCCAGTAATCTCGGTACTGTCTCTAGAAAGTAAGAGTATGTCAATGATCAGACATAAGTCATATAATACTGGGGGTCATGATGGCTTGCTAGAGTCCGCTCATGATCTATAAGTCTTGGACTTATTGCCTTTATTATATGATCCCATATGGGTCACACGCCTAAGCTAACAGGAAAACGTGTAGGAATGGTGTAGCAGAAGTACGGTAAAAGTGCTAGGCATTTACTGTACTTAGAGAGAATAATTGGGTTTGGCCACTGTGTGTCGATCGATACACAAGGAGTATCGATCGACACAGTGCGCGAACGCCTCGGAGTTAATTGGCCTTTGGGCCAAATGGCCCAAAACGAACTGAACGAGTTATATAAACTTAAGACGAGTTCAGGTCGAACAGAAGCCCTAGCCGCGAGCCTCCTCTCTCTCTCTGCGCCGATTCCCTACTGGTCTAGCAGCCTCTTCCTGCTCGGTGTGCGTGTGTGAACCTCTGGAGGAGTTATCTCTCGGTGGCTCTTTGATCTCTGACATACCATCCCTTTCCGCTGCAATAAACAGGTATAAGGTGAGATCATCAATTGTTTCTATTCAAGAGAACCTAGATCCGCATGTTTAGGATAATCTGAATCAGAGAATTGAATCAGGATTCATCTAAACATTCCTTCAGTGGTATCAGAGCCAATGGTTCTGGTTTTTCTTGTTTAGATTCATGTTTAGGATTGTTTTCTTGTTTAAAAGTGTTTTGAATCAACTACTGATAAGAGAAACCACTTAAGTAACAAGAATTGAAACCTAAACACACATAAAATCGCAGAAACCAAGCTATATGATTTGGTAGAATGCGTTTTTCAAAAGTCAGTATCGACTGCGATCGCATGGATCGATCGATACGATCGCATGGATCGGTCGATACAGACTCTCGGCAAAACCTGTTAACGCGTGAAAGCATCGATCGATGCAGGATCGATGCAGGTTCGATGTAAGAGCATCGACCGATGCGGTTGATGGATCGATCGACACGGTTGGTTCATCGATCGACATGGTTGGTTTAAGGCTCGGTTGCATCGATCGACACGGTTAGGGTTTTGGCTCGGCTTTCCGTGCATGCGTGAGAGCATCGATCGATACAGGATCGATGCACGATCGATGCAGGATCGATGCTAAGAGCATCGACCGATGCGGTTGATGGATCGATCGACATGGTTGGTTCATCGATCGACATGGTCGGTTTAAGGCTTGGTTTAATATTTTGATTAAAATTAAACGTCACGGTTTAATAAACAGATTTAATAATTTTATTAAGTCTGGTTAAACCGGGACAAGAAATCCAATGTCGAAAGAATTATTGGATTTAGTGCCTAAACCAGGATTTTCTAATTTGATTTGGTTGGACCAAATAAATTGAGAAAATCCGGTTTAGTAAATAACCGGTTGACAATTGTGGTCATCGTAGTAATTAAAATTTGGTTAGACCAATTTTAATGAACCAGACCGGTTATGTCATTTAATTGGACAATTGGGTCATGTCTTGGACATGGACCAATTCTTGGGCCTCGGGCCAAGAAGTTAAAACAATTGGGCCAATTATTTGAGTCTTTCTTCAGATTTAATTTAAAATTTATTTTATAAAGAATATAAATCGATTTTAAATTAAAGTTTCCGATATTTTGAAATTAGAAAGTTTCTTAATTTATAGAAGTTTCTAGATTTGCATGATTCGGATTTTAAGAAATTTCTAAAGTTAGAAAGTTTCCGTTTTTAGAAAGTTTCCAATTTTAGAAAGTTTCCAAAAATAGTAGGTTTCCAAAAATGGAAAGTTTCCCGAAATAGTAATCTTCTATTTTGGGAATGAATTTTAAATAAACCTACGAACCTCAAATAATATCAAGCGTTGGATGTCTTGTCCATTCTATGTCAGCTGTCGAAGCCCATTCAATTGTATTCATGGCCTTACAGTGTGAGGGTGTCTACTTTTGCGTGGATAAGACGGTTTGTGATTCATAAATGTCATTGGGAGTCCCAGACAGTAATGATTACATGACTGTATAGTCTGGTTTTCTTGACTAGGCCATCGGGAGTCCCGGGCCTTGAGACATCAGAGTGGATTGGGCCTCGGGCCCAGATTCACAACCAAGAGTTATATCACGGATATAATTAGCCGATATAGGGCTTACCGATATAAGCTAAGGTTTGGTGACGGCCAGTGGCCCACTTTAATCTTAGTTATATGTGGATCCTGGAATCATTATATTCTATTGAGGGTAACTTATGTTATTGAATATAATGCGTGATTAATCATATTAAATTTAATACGAGATTAATCATATTGAACATATTAACTAAAATCCTTTTATCTTATATTTCAGTTATGACTAGCACAAACAATCAAAACACTTTCTCGATCCGGTATGTCCTTTAGATGGACAAGCTGAACGGATCAAATTTCTTGACTTGGTCGCGGAACCTGAGGCTAGTCCTCAGACAGGAGAGAAAGGACTATGTCCTTGAGAGAGCTCTCCCCGTGAGGATCGGGTCCAATGCTTCTCATGCAGTATATGATGCTTGGAATAAGCATTATAATGATGCGGTAGATGTGCGTGGTCTGATATTGGCTACCATGGACTCAGACTTGCGGAAGCAATATGAGAACATGGAGTCGCCAATAGAGATGATCAGCAGCCTGAAATTGAAATTTCAGGAGCAGATAAGAGTGGAGAGATACCAGTTGGTTAAATCTCTCACTAGCTGCAAGCTACCAAATGATCATCCAGTGAGTCCTCATGTCAGTAAAATGATGGGTTACATTGATAACCTGAGGAAACTGGATTATCCAGTTAGCCAAGAATTGGCAACTGAGATCATTCTGCAGTCACTGCCGTCAAGCTATGATAAGTTCAGAAGGAACTATATCAAGAAAGGCTTAACGAAGACGCTGACTGAACTGCATGATATGCTCAAGACAGTTGAGCCAAACGTGAAGAGTACCCTGTACAATCTCATGAATGAGAAGGGTAGGTTTACTAAACCTAATGCTGACAAGGGTGAAGACAAAGTTGTCCAGATTTTGAATCATGGCAAGCGTGTGTCTTCTGAGCCCGAGTCAGATACCTCTTACGTTGGTAAGTGCTGCTACTGTAAGGAGACAGGGCATTGGAAGAGAAATTGCATTAAATTCATGGAAGATGATGAGGAGTTAAAATCGATGTATGCGACTACTTCCTCAGGTATTCATGTTATTACTTCAAGTTCTACCTTAAAGGTATTGGATACTGGTTGTGGCACTGATATTTGTGATAATATGCAGAGCCTAAGCAACAGTAGAACGTCCTTAAAGGTATTGGATACTGGTTGTGGCACTGATATTTGTGATAATATGCAGAGCCTAAGCAACAGTAGAACGTTGAAGGAAGGGCAAGTAAAACTACATGTCTGGAAGGAGCTTGGGATGCTGCCTCAGACGTAGGGTTTTCACTTATAGATCCCTTTGAGGCTTGGTTTTGTATTAAGTAATTGCTACAATGTATTTGCTTTAAGCAGAGTTGTCTTTCATTTTCTTGTAAGAATTTGAATGTTTTTCATTTTGATAAAAGACAAGTTTTGTTCTTTTGATCTTAATGAAATATTAATTGTAGCACCCTATTCATGGAATGGGTTTTATATCTTAAACCAAAGAATGCCTAAATGTAACATAAATACCGAATTGGTTTAAATCTGATGAATTAAACCTGATTTTTCTTGGCATAAAGTCTTGGTCACATAGAGTAAGTCGGATTCAGAAATCCCATAGTCATGGACTGTTGGGCTCATTTGATAAAATATCTTATGAGACTTGAATTTTGTTTACTAGACCAAAAGGTAAAGGGCCTATCTTAGCCGAGCTAGAGAAAAGCCCAAAGGCTTATTGGACCTGGAACATACTCATGTATGTGGCCCAATGAGCAGTAATGCCAGAGAAAATTTCCTGTACTTCATTGTCTCTACTGATTACTTCAGTGAGTGTGACTGTGTTCATTTGATGAGACACAAGTCGGAATTCTTTGACATGGTCGAAAGAGTTCCAGAATGAAGTATAGGATCTGAATGACAAAAGTATTAAGACTCTGGATTAAATCACGAGTGAGAATACTTAAGTCATTGATTGTGTGATCATCTTAATGACTGTGAAATCGTTTCACAGCTCATTTCTCCTGAAAACCTGAAGGTTTTTCTGTGAGAAAGAATCAGATCTTATAAGAAATGATTAAAGATGAGTCACACGAATCTTCCATGATATTATTTAAGAATAACGCTCTAAAATATCTAAGTTTACGCTGAAATAGTTCCACAAATATCAGTTGAAAGACACCACGTAAATGTGGATTGGAATCGATCCAAATTCGTCTTTACTGAGTATTTGTAGTTGTACTACTTCGCTGGTTGTCCGAAGGAAACCAAGGCTTCTTACTTTTACGTCCATTCTGTTTTCTAAGAAGGGAAGTTATTTTCCAAGAAGAACAGTGGGAGTAAAAGTATAACTCGAAGAAATTCGAGAAATACAGGAGGCTGCTCAACCTGTTGAGGAAGAGCAGCGGAAGGATTTACAGATTTCTGTAGAATCTACACCTGTGGAGCCTTGTCCGAAGGAAACCAAGGCTTGTTACTTTTACGTCCATTCTGTTTTCTAAGAAGGGAAGTTATTTTCCAAGAAGAACAGTGGGAGTAAAAGTACAACTCGAAGAAATTCGAGAAATACAGGAGGCTGCTTAACCTATTGAGGGAGAGCAGCGGAAGGATTTACAGATTTCTGTAGAATCTACACCTGTGGAGCCTGAAGTTCGCAGATATGAAAGAATCAGTCACTAATCCGAGAGTGAATTCTCGTCATTAGTTCAGCCTGATGATCATTGAATGTTCGCATGATCTGATGATCATTAAAAGCGACGAATCTGCGAAATCCTAGGAAGCGAAAGTGAGCCCAGACTCCGAAGAATTACATTTTGTGTAAGTTGGCTTCATCGATCCATTCATGGATGGAAGCAAACATATCGGAGTTGGAATCTTCGTTCTGTTGAAGTAGTCAAGATTTTGACTTGAACAGGAACGAAGCGGAACTGTGTGTTTACTAATAGATTAGTGGGAGCGATATTGCATTTCTCATATTGTATGTCGATGACATACTGATTCTCGAAAATGACGTCCCAACGCTGTAGTCGGTAAAGGACTAGCTTGGGAGTTGGTTTAATGATTGACATGGGTAAAGCCACGTAGTTCTTGGATTTTGGATCTAAAGATAGAGATCCAAAAGAGCTGATAGGACAAAGTCAGATTCTTAAATTGACAAAGTCCTACACGTTTTGAGCAATCCAAGAAGGGTTTTATGCCAATGTCACATGGCATTAAGTTAAGCAAGATACAGTATCCTACGATAACTGCTGAGCTTAAATGCATGGATGAGATTCCATATGCGTCGGCAATTGGATCTATCATGTATGCCATGAAACATACTTGTTTGATGTTGCTTTAATGTTAAGCAAGACAAATAAAGACCAGTCAAATCCAGCAAAGAATCAAGTTTCCTAAAGTATGTCCTAAAGTATTTAAGTAATACTAAGGATAAGTTCTTGATTTACGGAGAAAGTGAGGTGCTATAAGTCGATAGAGTCTGAAAGGCAAGTTTCCAATAGACAAAGATGATTTCCGATCACAGTCCGGTTATATCTTGTGTCTATCTGGCGGTGCAAGGCACTGTTGCTGACTCAATGACTTAAGTTGAACATTTCGCAGCTTGGGAAGTGGCGAAAGAGGTTGTTTGGAAAGAAGAGTTCGTCACTGAACTTGATGTGATTCCCAGCATAGATGAGACTAGCTGCACATCAGAGGTCCAAACACCTTGAGGATAGGTATAACCTATTCCGTAAGATAAATGACAGAGATGTTAAGTAGATCAGCAAGTTTCAACGAATGAGAACGTTGCTAATCTATTAACGAAGCCACTCCTTAGCCCTAAGCACGAGTCGCGGACTGTTGCTGTAGGATAAGTGAAATTAAGATGTAGTCTTAATTTCAGTGGGAGTTATTAAAGGGCTTTATTTAGTTATTGGATATGTTCTTGAAACAACATTTAAGATGTTTAATGAAATTATTATTTCAAGATTATTTTAACTGTGATGAAATAATCGTTCCAAAGTGATATAAACCATTTTATAGGTCATCAAAGTAAATGACTTGATCTTGAGTCATCGAAGTCATTTAGCTTGATCATGAGACCCTATATTTGATAAATGTTTTATATCATCCTGTCCCTAGTCGAAGGTTGTTGAAATTGGAACACCAACAACCGTGTGAGACTGGATTGGTACGTGACTTATGACAAAGTCTCAGTGTGTCATAGATGCGCGGCATCAAAGTCAGTACATAGGTGTATGTTTGGGAACATACGACCGGACAAGACCCGCTTATAAGAACTCTTCAGGATATTTATATCTGTGTCATAAGAGATTCTTACTACGACTATAGAGTATAGTCCTTAGACCTGAGTTCGCATGCATGTGACTGCACATGGACTGATGTACTTTGATCATTGTCTAACGCTATCGTTCTGCGATAGTTATAAGGACCTTGTTTGGGTACATTGTGAAATGAGTAGTTTACAGTGATGGAACAAGACGGGATTTGTCCCTCCAATATAAATGGAGTGAATATCTCTAGGCCAATCGGAGATTTGAATACTGAAAAATGCATGGCCATGCTCAAACGGACTGTCCCGAGTCGTTTGGATTGTCAGTATCGAATCAGAGTCCGATGAACAAGATTAGGCTTTATAAGGATGACACCAATCTTGCCTTATGACTAATCGAGATATTGTGACAAAAGGATTATGAATACAGAGATTCCAGTACAAGTGGGAGATTGTTGGAATTGTGTCCAGTAATCTCGGTACTGTCTCTAGAAAGTAAGAGTATGTCAATGATCAGACATAAGTCATATAATACTGGGGGTCATGATGGCTTGCTAGAGTCCGCTCATGATCTATAAGTCTTGGACTTATTGCCTTTATTATATGATCCCATATGGGTCACACGCCTAAGCTAACAGGAAAACGTGTAGGAATGGTGTAGCAGAAGTACGGTAAAAGTGCTAGGCATTTACTGTACTTAGAGAGAATAATTGGGTTTGGCCACTGTGTGTCGATCGATACACAAGGAGTATCGATCGACACAGTGCGCGAACGCCTCGGAGTTAATTGGCCTTTGGGCCAAATGGCCCAAAACGAACTGAACGAGTTATATAAACTTAAGACGAGTTCAGGTCGAACAGAAGCCCTAGCCGCGAGCCTCCTCTCTCTCTCTGCGCCGATTCCCTACTGGTCTAGCAGCCTCTTCCTGCTCGGTGTGCGTGTGTGAACCTCTGGAGGAGTTATCTCTCGGTGGCTCTTTGATCTCTGACATACCATCCCTTTCCGCTGCAATAAACAGGTATAAGGTGAGATCATCAATTGTTTCTATTCAAGAGAACCTAGATCCGCATGTTTAGGATAATCTGAATCAGAGAATTGAATCAGGATTCATCTAAACATTCCTTCAGATTAAACATGTCAAACTCATTCAGAATCAAGTATATTACCTAAAACCAACATACCAAAAATTTTACTACCAAATTCATTATAAATATTGTATACAAAAGCCTTTTTAAAAGATAGTGACGTGAAAATGATGTCAGCATGATGTGTCGGGAGTAGACTTCTCCGCGAAGTCTACACGGTCGATTTCGAATATAAATCTTCCAAACAAATTTTAAAATCTTAAATTTATTTAAGCTAAACCATAACATATAATCTTGTGAAACTTATACATAAATACCAATAATACCTAAAACTTTAAAAAAAAAAATCAAAATCAAACAAATTAATCAGAAAATATGCACTAAACTGCATTTTCCAAAAAAATAAATAAAATAGTAGACTTCTCCATGAAATCTACCATAAATAAATTAGTTTCACAATTTCAATAGAATTAAGATTCATAAATATTTACATGGAATAAAGATGTCAAACTCTTTCAAAAGTAAGTTTATTACCTAAGGAAACAAAATCATTATATATTGTATTTTTTTGTCGAACTCATTATATATTATATAAAAAGCCTTTTTAATACATTAATAACGTCAAAATGATGTCAGCATGATGTGTCATGAGTAGGCTTCTCCGAGAAGACTACTTGTTTTTGGTAGACTTCGTAAACAAATCTACCAAGGGATTTGTTCGCGAATTCTACTAGGGGTTTGGTTTTGGAATTAAATCAAGTTGTAGACTTCGTAGAAAAATCCGCAATTAATGAAGAGTCTAGTTTTGCATTTTACCAAACTTTGACTTTTAAGGAGTAAACTTCGTCGGACTACGTAGACTTCCTAAGCTGTCGACCTGAGAAGTCTACTACGAAAATGTCTAGTTTTGAAATTGAAAAACGAAAAAGTAGTCTTTTATACAAAGTCGAGCATGATAGACTTCCCTCATAAATATATAGGGGTCTAGTTTTGTAGTTGACCAAAAACATTTCAAAATTAATTGTAGACTTCGGGGAGGATTAACGAAGTCTACCACACTAGTCAACCATCCAACAAGCGGTCAACCTAAAAAAACTATAGTAGACTTCGTGAGGAAGTCTACATCCGAAGTCAAAGATTTGTCAAATACAAAACTAAACTCTTTTTACTAAATCAAACTTCACGAAAAATAGTTTGACTAAGTCAAATGGAAAACTAGACCTTAAATTGACAGAAAGCTACTTCGAGAAGTCTACTACACTTTTTTGTTTTCAATGGGAATTACTAGACTTCAAAATACTTGAAAAGAAGTCTACTGACGAAATTTTTTAAAAAGTCAATTTCAAAACTAGACCAAACGTTCACCACTAGACTTCTGGATTGGTCAACGAAGTCTACTATCGCGACTCAGATCAGAAAATTGAAAGAAAACTACAGGGAGACGATTTTTATCTACTTCAACACCCAAAAACTTCAGTTTCAACCACTAACAAATAAAATCGGCCACTGCGGCTGAATTAAACGCCGAGAAAAGTAGAATTCGAAGAGATCAAAAATTTTAAAAAAAAAAATCTAGAGTTTTTAAGATGAAAAGAGAGAAAATAGAAAGGAATATGAAGTTTGTGAAACAAATAATGAGTTATACAAGGTTAAATTTTGGTCGTTGAAGCATTTACAGCTTCAGAATTGGTTGTTCATGGTAGTTGGAAGAAGTGATGAAGATGGCATTGTGGTAAATACGAGGTAGAATGAAGGTTACATGGGTCATTCGTAAATATATGCCATGTACGAGGTCAATATCAGAAATAAATGGCGAGAAAATAGAGGGACCCGATTTTGTAGTCCACTTTTGCATTTAACCAAAATTTATGGTCCACTTTTGCTATCACCCTTTGATTCTGTATATATATTTAATTTTTTCAAATATTGTCAATTTGAAAAAGAAAAAAAAATAGAAGATTTTTTGTCTCTTTTAGTGATACTTTAATTATTTAGACTAGGGATCATATATTTGCGCGGGAGTTTCTTTTGTATTTCTTAATTTTTTAAAAATATATTAAATTTTAAGTTCATATTCTTTCTATTTTTCAATACTATAATAATGTTTCTTCTGTTTTTATTTTTATATTCATCTAATAACTCTTAATTATATTATTTGTAAATGTTTCTGGTTTTTATTTGTATAATTTTTTTGTGACTCGATCATACTTAAGATATAGATATTTGTTTTTTATATGAAGTTTATTGTAGTTTTTTAAAAACAATTTATGCCTAAATTGTAATTATAATCTTTTCTATTATTGCAATTATTAAGTTCATTATCATTTATTTTTATTTGTGAAAGGTGTTTAGTTTTTTTTTTTGTTCCACATCTTAAATTTCTTTTGATAGATCCACCTTTTTTTGGTTTTTATATATTTACTTGTATAATCTTTTTTTCTAGAGCTGTTTGCAAAAATGCCCTCGAAATTGAAGTCAACCCTGATTATACCCTCGGCCTTCTGCTTCCTCTCATCGCCAATATATCCCCTTATTAATCTGGGTATTCACGGGAATGCCATCGTCAGACTTCATATGAAGTCTGATATTTTAATCAAAAGACAAAAGGACCCAAATTTTTTTCGGATATTCACGAAAATGCCATCGCCATGAATGCTCAACAACCACGACACCCACCATCGCCGACGAGTTAATGTGTAATCCAGCTCGTGTTTTCACCATTAAAGCTCAATTAAAGCTCAAGAATCTGAGTTCGGACGTTCTCCTCACCGATTTCTACTTTCTCCTTTGATTTTCGGGGATTTTTCGATATTTTTCGATTCAAAAGTAGCGAAATCATTTATCACCTTATAAAAACAGCAAAACACGTCTCGGATTTGGGGTTTTCGGTGATATTAGACGTTCTGGGAAATCGACGCGGCTAAAAACAAACGGAAATCGGTTATTGGTAAGAACATTTTCATATCGTCGATTTTCCGATCCAAATTGTAGTCTGCATTTTTTCGTAAGCTTCAATATGGTCAACGAGAGGGTAGTTTTGCAATTGACTTTCAATTGCCAGACCTCCATAGAAGTCTGTGAAAATCCTTTGAAAAAAAAAAAAAAGACATCGTTAAGAAGTCCAAATGAGAAGAGGGTAGTTTTGCAATTGATTCAAATTTGATTTTTTTGTCAGTCTTCTGATGTAGTCTGGAAAGAAATTGACCGATTCTTGACTTTTTGTCAGACGGAATCCGTTGTCTGAAAATTATGGGGGGTAGAAACTGCAATTGACCCAAATTTTCAGTTGTTGACCAGAATAAACGAAAAAGTTGTCAGACATGTAAATCTGTCTGAAAATAAGAAAAATAATTTGAGACGGCTATCGACATCTGAAATTCCAAAATTTTGCCAGACGGCTATAGACATCTGAACAATTGAATTTTGGTCAACGCTCGAAAATGCGATGTTTTTCATCAGACTTCAATAGCTGTCTGAAAATTCTGTCAGACATCGATAGAAGTTTGATAGATTAACAGAGTTCCGAAGAAGTCTGACATTTCAAAATCAATTGCAAAACTACCCTCTACTTTTTCTTCAGACTTCGGAAGAAGTCTGATAGTTATCAGACTTCTGTGAGAAGTCTGACATTTGAAAATCAATTGCAAAACTACCCCTTTTTCAGACTTCTTGAGCTGTCTGACAAAAAATTTAAAAAATTCCAAAGCAGACTGCCTTCGCTGTCTGATTGGTTTCAGACGGAATCCGCTGTCTGGCATTTCAAAATCAATTGCAAAAATACCCTCTTTTTCAGACTACCATAGACGTCTGGTTGCATTAATATCAGACTTCTATAGACGTCTGAAATATTTCAAACTTTTCAAATGCATTTTTATTGTATATTTGTGATTAATTTCGTTACTTTAATTTTTATAAATGTGTGTTAGTGTTCTATGTTCCTTCTGCGTGAGTTTTACATTCTTATATATGGTAATTATTTTTAACTAAATTTTTGAATAATATTGGCAATGTAGCTAATAGCATTAGACTTCGGTTCACAGAGAAGTCTGGCTTTTTCCCAAGAGATCTCTGATGTTGTTTATACGTGTTTGTTTATACAGATAATGGTTCAGTTACCTGTTAATTTTGGTGAATGGGTTGTGAGAGACCAGATTTGGCATTTTGTGGTTGATAAGCTCAAAGGAGGGCGGTTTATTACTCTGCGTGATGGTTCTACACATCAAGAACTTGTTGAGATGGTACAAGATGATTATATGCTGGACAAGAAACCGAGTTGGTGGAGTTATCATATCCATCGCTGGAAGCACTCTTGAAACAAATGGATCCAGATAGCCCTCCGGTTTATGTCACAAATGATAGGCAAGTAAGGAGCATGGTTGAGTTAGCTAATACGCATTTAATCCGTCTATGTGTCTCGAGCCGATCCGGTATGGATGATGAAGATGCTGTGAATCATGATGACAAATATGAAGCTGAAGATGTAGACGAAGATGACAAAGAAGAAGACTGGAATGAGGAAGATGTGGACTCAGTCTCGGAGGATTCTTTTTGTGGTGGTGTTGGTAATGATGATGTTGGTAACTTGGATGTGCCTGAGAATGTTTTCATGAAACACGCTGAGGCTTACCATGACTATGCTGATTATACCCTATATGGGAAAGTGAAACATGAAGATTTAGATGTGGAAGAAGATGAAGATTATAAGAAATATGAGTTGGATGGTATGAGTAATCAGAGTGTTCGCAGAAGGGACTTATCTGAGGGTATCATTCTCAATAAGTGTTTTGATAGCAAGAAAGACCTAATATCAGAGCTACGTTTGACGGTGATAATGAAGAAATTCGCATTTAGGACAGAGAAGTCTGACAAGACACGTTTTGTGGCTAAATGTCGTGTGGAAGGATGCAAGTGGATGCTTCGAGCGTGTGTGAAGAGCGAACCAAACAAGTACTGGGTAATGATCTATTCAAAATTATTTATTGTAGATTCAGACTTCATACGAAGTCTGAGGAAAATCATCATTTAAGTCTTAAAACTAATTATTGTAGATTCAGACTCCATACGAAGTCTGAGGAAAATTATTTATTACTCAGACTTCTTATGAAGTCTGAGAATATAGTATTTATTAGCTTCAAAAGAGGACAATTCGCATATTTGAAATTGGATGATGAATGAAACTGGATGATGAATGAAATTGGATGAAATTCGTCTTATAATACATAAAATTGTACTTTGGATACATAGGACTTATATTACAAGAAACCAAATGCCCTCATGATAATCGGGGCGATAATAACAGCACCAGCAACCATCAGATACTCATACTTGGCGCCACGCACTGTCTGGCTAGATGGTTTCTCAGTCAAGAGCTCCTTTAGTTGAGCTATCTCTGCCTGCGCTTTCTTGATCTCATCGTGCAAGTTGGTAACACAGTCAATTTCAGCATAACAAAGGAAGATGTAATCAACTTGTTCGCCATTTTGGTCCACACGCAGCTTTAACTCGTGAAACTCCTCCATCATAGCCTCATCCCACCACTTCATTATATGGTAGCCACCATCCTATACAGCCACATTTTAAATATGCAATCAACTTTGAATTCCGAATATAAGCTCGAATAAGTCAAAACAAAATAAAACAGGCTACAAAACAGAGGAGAAAGGCATACAAAACAGAAGAGAAAGACAATTACATCCCAGTTACGACATCCAAAGAATCTTCTTCCCAGATTATTGGCAGTAGTGGATGTTCGCATGACAGGGTCCTGACCGCAGAAACATTTCTTGGGGAATCCATTGGATGAACCGGATCGTTGTCGAAATGTGGAAGTTGAGAATGAACTACTACTACTCGAGGTTGGAACCTGACTGAATCGCCCCATCCTGTGTACCATAAAACAATTGTAAAAAGTCAGACTTCTAAAATAGTCTGAACAAAAACAAATCCAATTTCAGACTTCTAATAGAGTCTAACTCAAGCATAGAACCTAGGGGCCCTATAACCTATCTATTTTTGTTCAGATCTAGACAAAAGACATATGAAAAAAGCGGATTATTGGGACTCAAAACCGTATGGATCTAAAACGAGAAATATATAAAAAAAAAAACAATATTTTGTTCAGATCTAGACAAAAGACATGTGAAAAAGGGTATGATTCGGTCTCAAAACCGTATGGATCTCATGGATCTAAAACGAGAAATATATAAAAATCTATCTATTTTTATTGGGGGACAGATCTAGACAAAGTACAAAGTACATATGAAAAAGGGGATGACTCGAACTCAAAACCGTATGGATCTAATACGAGAAATAT
Organism: Orychophragmus violaceus; assembly: GCA_030180135.1. Classification (NCBI taxonomy): domain Eukaryota; kingdom Viridiplantae; phylum Streptophyta; class Magnoliopsida; order Brassicales; family Brassicaceae; genus Orychophragmus; species Orychophragmus violaceus. The sequence continues at coordinate 27,038,767 of CM058235.1, forward strand.
ATAAAAACCAAATTTTTGTTTCGATCTAGACAAATATCAAAGAAAAAAGGAAAAATGACTTATTTCGTATAGATCTTAAACATTTACAGAACGAAGAGCTTAGAATATGATGGCGGCGGTGTATGGACTGGTCAGGAGAGACGAAAAAGGAGAGATAATTACAAGAATGAAGAAGATGACGACGGCGGTGGCGGTGGCGGCTGAGGGTTCTCGGAGAGTTATTAGAGGGTATTTAGAGAGTATTTAGAGAGGGAGTGTGTTTCCATTTTAGAGAGAGAAGTTTGATAATGACTTTTAAGAACTAATGTCGGTAACTTCCGTTTATATATGGGGTAAATTCCCAAGTAGGGTTTAGTATTTGGTCGAGTTTAGTCAGACTTCTTCGGTAGTCTGAAAAATCATGTACGTTAATCAGATTAACATGGAAGTCTGATATACCCTAAATCTACTAATTACTAATTAAATACCATCATATTATATAGAAAACTTATAAAAAACATCAAACTCGTTTAATATAGTCACAACCTAACCAGTATATGCAAATGTAACAATATGGATGAAAATTCACAAACCCTCACTCTAACCCTACAGATGAAAATATGATATTCAACTTCATATGTCAAGCATATATCAAGCTACATGGTGTTTTTAACCAACTATACCTTAAATGGTTAAAATTGACTAAAGTTTATGTAATTTTAATTTTCATATGTCCAAAAGTTCCATATTTAATTTATGTATCCGAAATTTTCCTCAAAATATTTTTTAATAATTTTATAATTTAAATTTTCAACTTAATCATCTCTCAGACTTCTCGTATGTTTAAGTTGAAAGATGATTAAGTTGAAAATTTAAATTATAAAATTATTAAAAAATATTTTGAGGAAAATTTCGGATACATAAATTAAATATGGAACTTTGGACATATGAAAATTAAAATTACATAAACTTTAGTCAATTTTAACCATTTAAGGTATAGGTGGTTCAAAGTATTTACGAAACCCCAAAATTCAGACTTTTATAGAAGTCTGATAAACCCTAAATATAGTATTTATCACTTCACATTGAAAAATATTTAAACAAAACACTTAGGACACATCAAATTCGTTAATTATATCACCATTATAACATACATGTGCAAATATAATTTTTCAAAGGTGAATTTCCTAATACAATGAATCTAACTAACCCTAAGATCATATGTAAGTTATATGTAAATGTTCCATTACAAAGTATGTTCTAAGGCATACTTAACTAACATTGTTTAATATGACTCAATTTTATCAAATTTTAATTTATATACTACTAAATTGTTTATATATAATTTATGTATATAAAAGTTTTGATAAAATATTTTTTTATAATTTTAAAATTTAAATTTAGTAATCAATTCTGTGTCAGACTTCTATTAGAGTCTGACGTCTCAGACATCCATAGAAGTCTGAAATAGTCGAAGGTTATAATGGTAATTGCGTTTGACGCTTTTTTGATTGGTCGTAAGGACAACGCGGTAATTTCATAAGGCCACAAAACCAGTTTTATATTTGATTCAAGTTTGGGGGTACACTTTTATTTAAAACCAATTTAAGGGGCATTTTTAGCAATTTCTCCTTTTTCTAAGACAATATTCCATTTCAATTTTATTGCCATTTGTGTAATCTAATTATTTCTATTCACATTTTCATAATTTTTTAATCTTCAACTCTGAATATTTTGTTTGATATAGTATATAAAATCATATATTTTGCTATACGTGATGAATATTGTTGCAGATAATTTAGTAGTAAAAATAATATATGTCTATTTTGAAAATCATTACATTTTATATGTTTTGGATTTAATAGTTGTAAGAAAATTAAATGATATTAAATATAAAATAAATTGATATTAATGAATTTTGAAAATTTTATTTTAAATATTTTTGTGCTGGCGTGGCTTACTGATATGGGAAATGTAAAATTATTGTTTTTGGTAATTCGTTCGTACTTGAGAAACTTCTTCAATATAGCACACATAAATTGATATTTGTTGTATGAAATTTGTTGTATTTTTTAGAAAAACATTTTATGTCTAAGCTGTAATTATAATTTTTTTATTACTGCGATTATTAAGTTCATTATCTATTGTTTGTGATAGTGAAATGTGTTTAGTTTTTTTTAGTTCCACGTCTAAACCTTATTTTTTGTAGATCTACCTTTTCTGGATTTTATATATTTATGTGTATATTTTTTTTCAGACGATGTTTCATTGTACTTTTACTGGCATTTATGTAGTCTAATTATTTGTATTTACATATTTTAAAAAAAAATCATCTTCTACTCTAAATATTTTATTGGATATAATATAAAAGATCATATATTTTGCTAAACTTGATGAATTTGACAGTTTTTTATCTTTCCGAAATTGATATATACATATATATATATATAATTATTGTTGTAGAGACTTTAGTAGTGAGAATAATATAAGCATATTTTGTAAATCATTATATTTTACAAGTTTTGATTTAATAGTTGTAATAAAAATAAGTGATATTAGTTATAAAAAAATGATATTCATGATTTTTTAAAATTTATTTTAAATGTTTATTTGTGATAATGTGACGTAATCAGAAGAGAGAAGAAATCTCTCATTATATATGTGATTTTTGTTACTGGCAAAAGTTTACAAAGATAACGAGAGAACGAAAAGACCGAAAACTAAAACGGACAATATTAATAACTTTAACCGAAGCGGAATGGGAGAAGGCTGAGCAAGAGAAAGCCGGAACTAGCCACGATGTAGAAAACCACTGCATACACCAATCCGAGAAACCCGATGAGATCAAAAGAGGAAGTTGCCACAAACCACCATAAGTCGAGAGAAGCCCTCAATTGCTCAGACCATACTACGCCTACATCTTCTCCACAAACAAACATGAATGAAAGACCATAAAGGATGAATAAATCGACAGACAATCTCAAACAACCTCATACACTCTGGCAACATGGGAAGAAAACCAAGTTACACCGGCCGGATCAGAAAGAGAACGATAGAAGTCGAGTCCCATTATCGATCCCGAAACGAGATCCCTAAACCAACAAGCTCTCACGACAAGAAAACTGTGATTTTAAGACTGTTATTTGCGACTGAATATATAGTCGCAAAAATAGCGACCGAAATGCGACTCTTTCACGACTAAATAGAGACGACTAAATAACAGTCGCAATTCCGTCTCTATTATGCGTCCAAATATTACAGTCGTAAAACAATCGCAATTTTGCGACTGATATGCGACTGCTACGCGTCCACCCAAGTTTAGTCGTAACACAGTCGCTCTATTGCGACTAATAAGTGACTACGCATACGTCGTATAGAGAAGTCGTAACACAGTCGCTCTATTGCGACTAATAAGTGACTACGCATATATAAGTCGTGAAAAACCGTTATACGCACATTTTATATACTTTCAGATTTAGTTGTAACAACTTATTACAACTTTTGTAGTAGTCGCAAAACAGTCGCAAATTGTGTCGCAAAACAGTCGCAAATATCTTTATATATAGGACTTCGATCTTCCTGACCTCATTTGTATAATTACAAAACGAACTCCTCTCTTATAAAACACTACAAAGAAAAAAAAACGTAGCTAAAAAAAAATGTTTTTTTCATAAAATGTCGGATTATTATAATTCCCGAGAATGGATGTATAAGCGGATAAATCAAGAGACGCAAAATTTCTCGGCGGAGTACGAAATGGGGTTCGAGCAATTCATGGGTTTTGCCGGGAACAAGCCCTTTGCGCTAAATAATGGAGGTAGGTTTTTCTGTCCTTGTAAGTTCTGCAAAAACGAGAAAGTTATTTCGGGGAATAAAATTTGGAATCATCTATTAAGTAGAGGATTTATGGAAGATTATTATATTTGGTATAAGCACGGTGAAGAAATTGATGTGGCTTTAGGACCGAGTTATGTTAATATGACGCATTTGGATAATGCGTCAGAAGATAGATATGTGGATATGGTGAATGATGCGTTTCGTGATAACGTGAGTTTTGACAACTATCATCCCGATGGAAGTTGTCCGAATGTAGAAGAACCGGTACGTAACCATTCCAAAAAAATTTACGACTTGTTAGATGGGGCGAAAAACCCATTATACGATGGTTGTCGTGAAGGTCACTCTCAATTATCTTTAGCTGCCCGGGTCCTGCAAAACAAGACGGACTACAATATGACGGAAAAGTGTGTGGATTCATGATGCGAGGTGTTGACAGAGTACTTACCAGACGGAAACCAATCAACCGGCTCCCACTATGAGACCGAAAAGTTGATGCGCAACTTAGATCTCCCGTATCATATAATTGACGTTTGTTATTACAATTGTATGATCTTCTGGAAAGAGGATGAAAAGTGGGATAAGTGTCAGTTTTGTGGCGCAGACAGATGGAAACCCAACGAAGGAAAACGTAGAACCAAAATACCATATAGTCGTATGTGGTATCTACCTATTACTGACAGATTGAAGAGAATGTATCAAAGCGAGAGGACTGCAACGGCAATGAGATGGCATGTTGAGCACCAAGCAAAGGACGGAGAAATGTCTCATCCATCTGATGCAGCAGAGTGGAAAAATTTTCAAGACCTGCATCCCCGCTTTGCCGAAGAACCACGTAATGTTTATCTTGGATTATGTACAGATGGGTTCAATCCATTTGTCATGACTCGCAATCATTCGTTGTGGCCTGTGATACTGACTCCATATAACATACCCCCTGGGATGTGCATGAACACAGAATACTTGTTTCTTACGATTCTAAATGAAGGACCAAATCATCCGCGAGCTAGTCTTGATATCTTCCTCCGACCTCTTATTGAGGAGTTAAAAGAGTTGTGGTCTACTGGAGTCGATGCATATAACGTATCCTTGCATCAAAATTTTAATTTAAAAGCAGTGTTGATGTGGACGATAAGCGACTTTCCGGCGTATGGTATGTTATCGGGATGGACGACACATGGTAAATTATCTTGTCCAATTTGCATGGAAGATACAAAGTCTTTTTATCTACCAAATGGAAGGAAGACATGTTGGTTTGATTGTCACCATAGATTTCTTCCGCGTAGGCATCCCCTAAGGAAGAATAAAAAAGACTTCTTGAATGGAAAACACGCTGTGAATGAGTATCCACCTCAGTCTTACACCGGGAAGCAAGTTTATTATGAGCGGTTGTATAGTGTCCAACCACCGAAAACAAAGGATTGCGGTGGAAACAGTCATGGGAAGAAGGCTGGCTATGGCACCGGGCACAACTGGCACAAAGAAAGCATATTCTGGGAGTTACCGTATTGGACAGACCTCACTCTCCGACACAATCTTGATGTGATGCATATTGAGAAGAATTTTTTCGACAACATCATGAATACTCTGATGAATGTTAAGGGTAAAACAAAAGACAACATCATGTCACGAAGGGATATAGAACGATTCTGTTATCGACCACACTTACATGTTGATAGTGATGGTAAAGCTCCTTTCCCCATCTACACATTGACAACATAAGCCAGAGAAAATTTATTGGAATGTGTGAAACATGCTGTTAAATTTCCAGATGGTTATTCATCAAACTTAGCCAGTTGTGCTGATATGGTTAATGGAAAGTTTTCGGGCATGAAGAGTCATGACTGCCATGTTTTTATGGAGCGGCTATTTCCATTCATCTTTGCAGAACTCCTAGACAGAAACGTCCACCTTGTGTTATTAGGTACTAATTAATAATACTTTCATTGGTTATCTTGAGAAATTTTTAAGATTATAGTATTTTATAATAATCATTTTTCTTAATTATATATTATTGTAGGGGTTGGAGCATTTTTTCGTGACTTATGTTCAAGAAATTTGCAGAAAAGCCGCGTCCAAATTCTAAAGCAAAACATAGTTCTTATCATATGCAATTTGGAAAAGATATTTCCTCCTTCTTTTTTCGACGTGATGGAGCATTTGCCTATACATCTTCCTTATGAAGCTGAGTTAGGAGGCCCTGTGCAATATAAGTGGATGTATCCTTTTGAAAGATTTTTCAAAAAGTTGAAAGGAAAGGTGAAGAACAAAAGATATGCAGTAGGATCGATTGTTCAATCGTATATCAATGACGAAATATCTTATTTCTCGGAGCATTACTTTGACGCAAATATACAAACAAAATCAAGGTAAACACTAAAGCTAATTTCATTTGTAGATTATGTATATATTTAATGTGATTTACCTTTCACCGCGTAGGTTAACAAGATTTGATGAAGGTGAAGCCTCAGTGTATCATGTCAAAGGAGTACCTGATATATTTTCTCGCGTAGGTCGTCCAAGTGGAGAAATGCACCAGGTATGGCTATCAGAGAAGGACTATAGATGTGCACATGCATATGTTCTGCGAAATTGTGATTATTTTCAGCCGTTTGAGAGGTATAATTTGGAATTTAAATTATTTTGATTCATAAGCATGTGTTTTTATATCTCACATATGTCTTTGTCTGATATATAGTATGTTCGAAGAGTATATTTCTGCAAAATATCCAGGACTCCCAGAAAAAGAAATTGTTTTGAAAAGAGCTGAGGAATATTCTACTTGGGTGAAGGATTATGTATGTCTTACTTAGAACCTTGCAAGTTTTGTGTGTATACATATATATTGTGAACACATGATAATATATATTTGAATGCAGGTTACTTATTGGAAGAACACAGTTCCTTTTCCTCCTTGGGTCAAAGAGATCGTGAATGGACCCGTAAATAAAGCCAAAACATGGCCTATCTATTTCACAAGAGGATATTTGTTTCATACTCAAAATCACGGCGAGGGGCGGAAGACTTGTAATTATGGGGTATGTGTTAAAGGTCAGAATTATTCCAATGCATCAGATGAAGCAGATTTCTACGGGACCTTAACAGATATCATACAACTAGAGTACGAGGGGATAATTGATTTGAAAATCACACTTTTTAAGTGTAAGTGGTATGACCCTGTTGTTGGTAGAGGCACCCGGAGGAGCAATGGCGGTGTTGTTGACGTTCTTTCATCGAGGAAATACATGAAATACGAACCATTTATTCTAGGTATATATATATATATATATATATATATACATATATCTCGATATCATATACTAATTTATGTATTTATAATTCAATGTATTGATAATGCACAGCTTCACAAGCGGAGCAAGTTTGTTACATCCCATACCCGTACACAAAGAAGCTGAAGCAATCGTGGCTCAATGTTATAAAAGTAAATCCAAGGAGTTATATCTCAGGAGACTACGAAGATAGTGAACCAACTCTTTTGCAACAAGAAAATGATGATGATGTACTTTTGACTACAATTGACGATATCGAAGTCGAAAATGTGGTACAAAATGTAAATCCATTAGATCTTGATTATGATGTTGGAGATGCAGAACAAGAAGATGAATTTCAATGTAATGTATCATCGTCGGACGATGAAGATGACGAAGAATTGTACTAAGTTTTAATAAAATATTTCAAGTTCCAAAAATTTGCAAATTTTTATACATAATTTAAATTTAGAATAATATTCTAAATCTGAATATTTTGTCTTATAAATTTTTTTTTTACTAAATAGATATTTGGGAATAATAAAATTATACATAATTTTTTACTATTTTCTGAATTATTTGGGCCTAATAATTAACTAAACCCCTAATAACTCCTAAACTACAAACTATGGCCCAAAATTATCCTAAGCCCACTAATTAACCTCTTTTCAGATCGTAACACGCTAACCCTAATCCCTAAAATCGACTTCCTTCCATCCCCGACGATCTATGACCAAATCCTCTCCGCTGATCTCCTTCTCTCCGATGATCTCCTGTACTCCGGCGATGGTAAACAAACGACGAGGCAAGGCAATCGTAGGCGGTGGTCAGAGGCGAGCCGCGCCGAACATTCTTCAGAGACCGAGAGCTGCAGCGCCGTCAAAATCTCAATCGCCTTTACCACCGCGATATTCTTTCACGCCGACATCATCATCTCCGGTGCCTCAACAGAAGAAGACCGCTATGGCACCACCCCGAGCTACGCCGACATCCTCAGCTCCGGTGCCTCAACAAATAAACGCCGATATATCACCACCACCACATTTCCGCGACTTTCCACCGCCGCTTGCCCTTTTCCAGGACTCGCCACCGGCACAACGAGAAATCGGTGACTTGATAGGTTCTAAGTTTTACCCTATTCTAAACTGCAAGTGAACAGCAATGTCAAAGTAGTATATAGGGTTATCGAATCCACAGGGACACTAGGTCTCGATAGATCAGAACAGTAGAGACTAATACTAGAAATAAGCAGATGGTGAAGTAAATAAATTGCGAAGCAAGAAAGTAAACAGTAGCAAGTTGGTTGTGAAAGCAATAAACTAAAAGCGTCAAGCCTAGGGTATTCTCAGGAAATCAGACAAGCAGACAAGCTAATCAGTCAGGATCTAATTAAATTCAGTTCTAAAACTCAAATCACGGAAATAGAATTAACCAAATCTCTTTGCGAAAACTCTCTAAGTCTAAGTGCAGTAACCCAAATCTCTTTGCAATTACTAACAGATTAAACTAGCATTAAGTTCAAGTTCGATATGTTCACAATTAAACTAAACCAAATCTCTTTGCGAATAATTTAATTGCTCAACCTAAATAGTTCAGATTCTAAAACACACTCTCGTGTCGAATTTAGCAACCTAAGATCTATATTCTAATTGATCAGGTTAGAACTAGCTTTAAGCACAATCTAGTTTGAAGAACATTCTAATCATATGAATCCTTAACTGAATCAAAAAAGTCTAGCAAGTCATCAAACCCTAATGAGAAACCCTAAGCCTAACTATGGATCTACTCAGACATGATTGATGAAAACATAATCATAGAAATAATAGATTGCATATAAGAAATTAAATAGTATAAAGGGGTTCGAAATCTTCTCCAAAATAAGTGAATACAGGAAATAGATCAGCCCCAAAAGCTCTAAAAATCTCTTAGCTCTAAGTATGAAAGCGTCACTAAAATAAACACCAAAATCCTCTATATATATGCCTAATCTCGGCTGGGGCTTCTGTGTAAATACTGGAACTATCTTGGGCTTCTTTGCAAATCTTCATAACTTCATTAAACCGACGCGTACGGCCCATCTCGCTAGTGTGTCGACCGATGCACAAGGTGTGTCGGTCGGTGCATGATCAATAAATCGGACAGTGAGTTAAGCTCTCGGCCAAAACGTCCCAAAAGTCCCAAAATGCTCCAAATATCTCCAATTAGCTCCAAACCTGATTAAACCTGTAAAAGACTCTAAACAAAGACAAAAGACACTAAAAACACATCTATATCATGGTCTAAAATGGGTAAAAACCATGATATATCATGACTCTTCTGGCGCAAATCGAAACCGGGACTCTACTCCGCCTACGGTTCAGAACTCCAATGAATCTACGCCTGCGATCTCCCATGGTCAGAGTAACCATTCTGTAGAACCTCCATACGCAGAAGAGGAGGATGATGAACTGTATGGGGTTGAGCCAGTGCTTGAGGAAGACCTCTTAACCCTCCTCAATAACCTGCTTCTGGTGCCAAACCGTGACCAGTTTACCACGGTTCTTTCTCCCATACCAAAGCCAAATACAACTTGGTAAGTTTAGCAATCAATTGAATGTTTGAATGTTTCGATTTCTGAGCTAGATTTCTGAGCTATTCGTGTGTGACTTGTTAGTGATTTGAATGTTTGAATGTTTCGAAACTGTGACTTGATTTCTGATTTCTGAGCTATTCGTGTGTATGGTTTGTATGGTTCAATGAATTTTAGCAATTGGGGTCGTGTGTTCATATTGATGTATTGAATGTTTGAATGTTGTTGAATGTTTATCTTGGCATGATTTTTGTGATTTATGTATCATTGCTAGTGAAATAACCATCTCGTTCTGATAAAATTGTCGAATTTTAGGTGTCTGATCTTTTAAGAACATAATCAAATTAAGAACATATGTGTCTGATCTTTCATGTATTCTCTGTTCTTTATCTGTTTCTTGTGTTTGTATATGTTATTTGCGTCTCATCTTGTGTCTGAACATAATCGTGTGTCTGCTTTTCTTATTCTTCTTATACTGATTCTTTTCTGAGTTAAGAACAAAATCGGATTGTCTCATATTTTCTGAATTAAAAACATCCTGGAAGTACACGGTCTTCTCTGTTCTGTATCTGTTTATTGGTCTGAGTTAATAGCATCTTATTCTCTGCTCTGTATCTGTTCCAATAGATGATTTGATTGTTGTGGCATATATGATTCTGAGTAAACAACATATCTGTTTCTTGTGTTCTTTATTTGTCATTTGCGAATCAGATAATGCATGTTGAGTGTTTCTTTGCTTGCAGGTTTGGTCGGGACAAGGGAGCACTTGTCCGGAAAATCACTAGAGTGTTTCTCAACAAATTTGATGGTCCCTATTATAGTTGGACGGTTGTGCCCCGGGAGCGACAAGAGCGGTACTTCATTGAGTTCGCGGTAATGGCTCCTTCATAATCTGATTCATCATTTAAATGTTTCTTTTGTTTGCAATAACACTTTTCTCTTTGAAATGCAGAAAACTCATACATGGGATCCCTTAATCTCGGGGACAGTTCAGGTGCATTTCGAGAGGATATGTCAAAGAAGGATGAAAGGGATGGTTAGCACTGTACGCACTTCTCAAAAGCGACCTCGTTGGATTAGATCACTCACCTTATGGGAAACGATGGTCGCCCACTGGGACACTGAGGACGCTCAAGCAAAGAGCCTGGCCACTTCTAATGCGCGTAAATCTGATCGTCAAGGTCTTGGAATGGCCATACACTTATCAGGCCAGAAGTCATACGAGCAAATACAACAGGAAATGGTAAGTGGCTTGTACATTTTTCTATATATTTTACCTTTAAAACTTTTAAGTGTTCTTAATTTAACATTTCAGGAAGAAGAGATGGGAAGACATGTCAGTATTGGTGAGGTCTTTGTTAGGAAGCATACAAAACCCGATGGCTCGTTTGTCGATCTAAAGGCGAAGCAAATAGCTGACACATATCAAAAGAACTTGGAAGCTAAGAAGTCCGAGCTCGCGGCAGAGATTCCAGACACTTCAGACAGTGATTCGGGACCTCGGGAGCTCACTGAAGATGACTACAATCAGATATTTCTTCAGGTAAAGACAGTCTTCCCTAACATGTTTCAATTTTAATACATTATTCACATTTTCTGTTTTTTTTTTTTGCAGTCCACTGTAACAGATGACAGAGGCCGTCCGTATGGTGTTGGAAGTCTCGAAAACACATTGGTGAACAGCAAGCGTAAGCGCCAAGGATGTGATTCTTCATCTTTTGTGGGATTGCAACAACAACTACGAGAAGCCCAACTCCGGATAGAAGAACAATATGCTTATAATCTGAAGCGGGAGGCAGAGCATTCTCTAGTGGTGACTCAACAGTAAAAGAAGATCGATCAATTGACATTGGTGGAAAGGTTTCTGCGTGAAACAAACCCGGAGTTTGTGGACTTTGTGGAACCTCAGTCTAATAGCTAAATCTCAGAACTTTAATGTTAGAGCAGCTCCATTGGGGTAACATAGGGGTGTGTCTCTTAAAAAAAAAGTATTAAAATAATGTGGGTCCCACGTGGGACCCACTTTTTTAAAAAAAAACTGTCTCTTACAACCCTTAGTTAAGATACGGTTCTTACCTCAGTCTCGCCACGTGTCGTCACACAATTGGTCGATTTTTTTTTTGTTATTTTTTTTTTTTCGCCTCTACAAAAAAAAAAAAAAAAAATTAATAAAAAATTAAAGGTAAGAGACTTACCTGGGTTCCACCGGTGGAGATGCTCTTAGATATAACTTAGTAAGTGTTTTTGGTACGTATGAATACTCCATTGTTAGGAGTTTATGAAATGGTTATGTTTTGTATTTTGGATGAATATTTGGTTTAAATATATATGTTTGTTTTTTATGTTTTGTATTTTTTTTTCAGATTCGTATTGAATAAACAGGTATGTTTAGTATTAAAAACAACACGTTGCATATTTGGCTTATCAGTCGTAATATGCGTCGCATATTAGTCGTAAATTGTGTCGCTAAACAGTCACATATCAATCACTAAATCAATCGCAGATTAGTCGTAATATAGTTGTACATCAGTCGTATATTAGTCGCATAATATGAGACTGAAATGCTACTAATATATGACGACCCGTATGACACAAGTATCAGTCGCATAACAGTCGCAAAAGTGCGACTAATATACGACTGATGTATATTGCGACGAAGCTTCTACAACCCGAAGTTTTAGTCGCATATTAGTCGCAAATATAGTTTTAGCGACTAATGTGCGACGCCTATTGAAGTCCTGAAATAACAGTTTTCTTGTAGTGTCTGCTCGATAGACTTCGTAAAGAGGCTAGTAGCCGAAAAGACAACCACCAAAGGCTCGCCCCAAAGAAACCGAGAACCGCCAAAATCTACAAGACCCTACTTTCTAAACCACTAAACACCAAAGACAACAATACCAACCCTAACCTTAGCTCAACAACCTACTACACGACAAGGACAACACCACAAGCCAAAGGAGGCTGCCACAACTCGAGGAGGAGCCATGCGGAGCCCACAACACCATACACATGGCAGGACACGTCCTTCAACCGTCGTAGAAAGACGCGGAAAAAACCACCAGAAGCCCACCTTCTTAAACCCCACATAGGCCGAGAGAAGCAGAACAAAGACTCCGACGAGGAAGATTCCCCAAAGACGCATGCAACAAGCAGATCAGCCGGTGCTGCTACCGGAACCACCATCGACATCACCATAACCCCAAGCCGTCAAGAGAAAAAATAGCTGGAAGAAGAGCATCTGGAAAAACTAAACTTACCCGACGAAAGAAATTGAACCACTGCGAGAAGAGGCAAGGCACTAACTGGCGAAGGAAGCCAAGAGACACCAACAGTCGCCACACTGCCAAGCCCACGAGACCACCACCGAGCATGAACACCGGTTGATACGACACATACAAGGAGTAGGGAGAGAGCCTACGCGAAGAAGCGTTGGAGGGACGCCATGATCCTCCGCCATCCACTAGCAGGAGAGACCCCACCTTTGTTGTGGTCGCTGCTCCATCACTGACCCTAGAAACGTAGCCGTGCGTCGCCACACACAAACCAACGTGAGACGCCAAAGAAATATCACAAACCTTGAACACAGCGGAATAAATGCAGAAGACCACCGGCAAAAAAGTGACAACGACGAGACACATGATGCCCTCTCACGACAACGAACAAGGCCGGACGTTGGAGAGGATAGCTTACTTGTTAAGTTTCCAAACAAAGCAATAGTCATCAACAAATCTCATTGACTTGCACTATTAGTATAAGTAAGTATCTAGGTATAAATAGACTGGGTACTATTATCCAAGTGTAAATAATATGGGCTGAACCTTGGTTTATTAATTTTGTATTGCCCATTGGGCTGTCCTTTTTTCAATAATACAAGTTGGCCGGGGAAAAATGTTGTATTAATAGCATGTTCTTTTCCTCATCTAGAAACTGTGTCTATAAACTGCATCTAAACGTACTTTTCAGATGTTGCATCCAGATATAGTTCTTTTGTGCATTTACAAACTGCATTTAGAAACTGCGTCTGGATGCAATTATGTTTCTTTGTGTGTTTGTATATATATTAGTTGGATGTATTATTTATAAGGTTTGAATTTTGTGATTTTGACGGAAATATTACTTTTACGGTTTTAGCGGAAAACACAATTTTGCGGTTTTGGAGGGAAACATAATTTTACGGTTTTGATGGAAACCCGTTATTTTGCGGTTTTGGTGGGAAACATTATTTTTCAGTTTTGGCCGAAAATAGTATTTTCGTTTTTAGCGAAAAATCGCGATTTTGTGGTTTTGCGGAAAACTTTTATTTTGCGATTTTGACGGGAAAACGTAATTTTACAAAAAGCAGTATTTTGCGGTTTTTGCGAGAAACCACTATTTTAGCAGAAATCATGATTTTGCGGTTTTGGCAGAAAAATGTGATTTTGCGGAAAATCGTAATTTTGCGGTTTTGCCATGAAAACATGATTTTGCGGTTATGACGGAAAACGTTATTTCACGGTTTTGGCGGGAAGCTTTTATTTTGCGGTTATGACGGAAAACGTTATTTCACGCTTTTGGCGGGAAGCTTTTATTTTGCGGTTTTGGCGGGAAAACACGATTTTGCGATTTTGCGAAAAATCGCAATTTTGCTGTTTTAGCGTGAAAACGCGATTTTACGGTTTTGGTGAAAACAAGATTGGCGAATTTGCGGAAATTCGCAATTTTACGGTTTCGTCGGAAAAAACGCGGTTTTGCGGTTTTAGTGAAAAACACGATTTTTTTGTTTTGGCGGAAAAACGCGATTTTGCGGTTTTGGTGAAAAAACACAATTTTTTGGTTTTGGCAGAAAAACACGATTTGCGGTCTTAGCGGGAAACCGCTATTTTGCGATTTTGGTGAAAAATGTTATTTTGTGATTTTTTCGAAAATGCTATTTTGTGATTTTGCGGCGAAACGCTATTTTCTGGGCGAAAAATGCTATTTTAAAATGAAGGTATTTTAGATTTTTGGTAATCGAGACGCACTTTGGTGCATCTCTACTCTACTTTCAAATGCATCTAAAATTTCTAATTATTATGGATGCAATTTTTGCATCTGGATGTATTTCTTAAGTACTACTAAGACCATCTCCAATGTATTCATCTATATTTACTTCTAAAATAGAGCAACTCTAAAATAGAGCAACTCTAAAATAGAGGTGGAATTCACTCCAATGTATTCCTCTATTTTTACCTCTAAAATGGAATATTCTTTCAAAGATTCTTATTTTTATTATAGTATTAGTACATTTTCTTTATAAAATGTGCAAATTAACCCATTTATTTTATATTTTTACAAAAAATTTATAAAATTCTAATATGGTTTTAATTAAATGTTTCTGAAATAAAGAAAATTAAATTTAATTATATAAAATATAATATATTTTTGTTTAACTATCAACATTGATATATTATTGTTGACAAATGATCAATACATTTTTCAACAAACATATAAATTTTGATTTTTTATTTTTAAAATTTTATATTAAATAAATAATAAATAATTATATTAATTATAATATATTAATATTTTATATTATTAATTATTAATAACAGTTTTTATTTGTTTTGTTCATAAACAAAAAAAAATTAAAAGTTGAAGGATCATTTTATAAATAAAAAAGTTTACCTCTATTATAGAGGAAAAAATAGAGTTCCTCTAAATATAGAGGAAAATATAGCAATCTCTATTTTAGAGGTGGGTTGGAGAAGATTCTACTCTAAAATAGAATATAGAAACAAAAATAGAGGTAGGTTGGAGATACCCTAAAAAAAATTAAGTACTACTAAAAGAACAACATCTTGTTTTTCTAACTAGATGCAGTTTCTAAACGTACAAAAGAACAACACTTAAGTAAAAGAATAAGAACTCAACGAGAAATAACGTCGTTTATAGAAAACACATCATACACGATCTTATTTTTCGTAGACTGGCCAAAAGCAGGTTTACTTCATCCCACTTTAACTGTTTTGTTTTGGTATTTCTTTGCGTAACCCAAAAAGTATTAAAAAACAAACGGCCATTATCAAGGCTTCGAAACGGATATAGCCTCTTTAACGGTCATAGACGACGATCCCTCAGCCGGGCCGTTACCGTTTAACTTCAAAAGGTTCGTTGACTGTACGGTCATGCCGGAAATATTGGGAGAAGAAGGACGACCTCCGCCGTCAGCAGCTCCAGAGAACAAAGGCTTACGAGTGTGACACGTGGCGGTCGAGATGGCAGTGGCTAAAGAGATAGGCATGAGACAAAGACCTTTCCCTTGAAGGTATTGCATCGCCGAGCCCATGTCTTCTTCCATTAGCTTCGCCACTTGATGCTCCGTCATCGTCAAGCTGTCGTTGGAGTTTCCGGCAATTTGGTTACCGCCGTCCTCCGCCTTCCCGTGTGACTCACCTGCCTGAAAAAATAAATTTAAAAACATTTGAAAAAAATAGAAAAGATAAAGACAAGAAAGCGAAGCCCTACGTAATAGTCGTCACGCGTGCTCTCTGTTTAGTCTTTTCTCTGTTTTAGAATCCGTCTTACATTTTTTCTAGTTCATGGAACTTTATATATGCAATTTTAATCTTCAACCAAAGATTTATCTATTTTGAGACACAAATATATGTAACGCAGGACATATCTAACTACATAACAAATGCACTGTTAGGCGAAATTTATTTGATTTCATAATTGTCTCCATGTACTTGGACATTAATTATTAGAGTTTATAAAAAAGTAGTATTTTAGTAAAATTTATCACCTCAGACATTTGAGAAGCAACGGAAGCAGCACCACCCAATCTGCTCATGCTCAGTACCTAAAACGCAATAAAAAAAAAAAAAAAAAAACAGGATTATTAAGTACACCGGCCAACAATTATTTAATTTTAATATACATTATGTAATGCTAGTATATATGACAATCCATAAAAATAATTAAAGGTAGAGGGAGCATGAGGAATTTTAGTTGCAGAGGCCCATATTTGATTAATTGCTATGTAAATGTTTACTAATGTCAGCTGTTGTTTTTGTCTAATATGTCATTTATTAGACAAAGAAAGAATCTTCCACCAATATTGAAGTGAATATAATAAAACATAATGAGGTTTCTAAAAAGATTACATCTATGAAATCAATTGAATTATAATGGTAAGAAAAGTATAAGACAGAGAGAGATTCACCTTGACTTGGAGTTGTAAGAACTTGACATAATCTATAATCTCATCGAGCATCGATGCCTTGTCTGTCTGTCAAATATTATTTATATAAATAATATACAAAACAATATGTCAGAACTGAGATCCTAACCTATTTATTACTGCAGTAGTTAATTTATTATTGTAGCCTAATTAACTAATAAGCTAATCAGTGTTTCATCATTTGGTGGATACTATTTATATCTATATACATAGGCTAAACAACCATCAACTATATAAGTAAAACAAATAATAATACAAATTTTACATTATAACTGAATTTTGGTCAACAAAACTCATGAAATTAATAAGCAGTTCTAGTTGACATGCTACACTCTCTTGAATACTTGAACAACTCCTACACAGCTATACCTGAATTATTACTGAAGTGAATTGCAGTAGGAAAAAATATTATGTTTTACTATAATTGAACCTTAGGCACACACACATGATAATTTTTGTTTTTTTCTCAAGGAGTAGTAGTGATATTATAATTTGTAAAAAAATTCCATAGAAATGTTATTGGATCATATTCAGTGATTTAAGTGATCAGTAATTAGTTTTTAATGATCCATTTAATACTTACTAGGAATTTAGCTGAAAATGAATTAAATAAAATACTACCTTATTGCCGTTAGGGACGAGTTCTTGAAGACCTTTCATTCTCTCCGCAATTCGCTCTCTACGTAACTGCCCCATAAAAACATCTTTTCACAACTTTCCAGAAAATAGTCCAAAGTTTTTAACTTTTCTTTGCAAAATTAAAAATGTCCACGCCTTTCTCGGTAACAGATACGAATTAATGCACTGAAAAACATTCAGGATAACTAAATAAATTAAAAACAAATATTCGAACCCGTTCGGCGATACTGTGAGGATCAGTGGCTTGACCTCTCCTAGCTCTAACTTTAGTCCTGCTCTGCCGCGGAACCGCCGCCGTACCGCCAGTAGCTGTAGACTCACTCGCCTGCGGTTGCGGTAGCGTTTGGCCTTGTTGGTGCATCAGTCCACCTCCCGGCCCCTAGATTTCATCATAAATTCCGATTTTAAATATCCATCAAGATCGAAACGTAGATAGAGATTTGTTTAGGTTTATTGCCTGAGGAATGTGGAGAGGAAGAGATCCGGTGGCGGAGAAGCCATGATAAAGAGCATGGGCGGAGGAGTCATCAACGTTGTCATTTTGATGATGAGATGGTAAAGGCATCATCATCATCTGTTGATTCCTCGAGTCTACGAAGCCATCGGTGGGAGGAGGATGAGCTTCGTCGACCGAGGGCCATGGAGCGGAGGCAAAGATGTGGTCGAGGAAGTCGTCGTGGTCGAAAGTCGTAGCGGGAGTTTGGATATGGGAAGAAGATGGAGGAGTTAGCAGGGAGGAGTTCATCATCTTCCACGCTTTTTTTGGGAAGAGGGAGTTGGAAATGTTGAGAATAGATAGGCTAAATTATTTATAAAGAGATATTGTTATAGATATCAATACTATTAAAAAATTGGAGTTTGTCCATGGTACATAAATGTTGTTCCTGAAATTTGCCCTTAATATTATTTGTAACCTTCATTAAGGGTAATTAGGGAATATAACATTATCTATACAATCCATGTTTCCAAACAAGACAATTATTAAACATGTAACCAAACAACCAAAATATAATAGGTCCCACTTTCCTAATTAATTAAAATCAAAACAAATTAATTGATAAATATAATGAATAATTTATACATCAACTATTATATATAAATTAAGATTCTCTAATTTATGATCTTAATTTATGATTTAATTCAAAATATATTTATAATATATTTTAATATCTTTTTTATTTTGTTTCAAAATATATATATATATATATACACATATTACGATTGATGTTTTTACGATTGTACTTTTTAGCAGGTTTTTCCATCAAACTGAAAAATATTTAATTAATTAAACGGGTTGAAAAATTAATTAACCAATCTCGATTATAAATTTTTTATAAAAAAATTCGCATATAGTAAATAATTTCAGCTGATATATTTTAAAATTAATAAAATATTAAAATGATTTCATACTTATATTATTCAAATATTTGAAATATATTTTAATATCTTTTTATTTTGTTTCAAATATATATATATACACACATATTACGATTGATGTTTTTACGATTGTACTTTTTAGCAGGTTTTTCCATCAAACTGACAAATATTTAATTAATTAAACGGGTTGAAAATTTAATTAGCCAATCTCAATTATAAATTTTCTAAAAAAATTTCGCATATAGTAAATAATTTCAGCTGATATATTTTAAAATTAATAAAATAATAAAATAATTTCATACTTATATTATTCAAATATTTGAAGCGTCAAATTATGCTTTCAAGTTTTTAACGGATAGTTCCATCAAATTTGCAAATTATATATACGACTACAACATGTATTTTATAAAATAATATTTTAGATAAATAAAATAACAATTAAACATATACCACATAACTTTTACAATAGTTGTTTTCACATATATATATTTTTCCAAACTATGATCTTACGATACAACGCAGATTAAAATATATAATGCGAAATCGTTATTTTAATCTCTTAATCCTTACGATATATCTCCTCCAAATAACACATAATTCATTTAAAAAAAACTAAATTGCTAACTCACTGTTTATAATGTTGGTTAAACAATTATAATGAAAATTAGATTACATAATTAAAAATCTAAACTACTATAAACAAAATGAATAAAAAGTAAAATTTGTAAAGAAAATTAAACCCGCACTTAAGTGCGGGTCAAAATCTAGTTTTATTATTTAAAAGGTTTCAGTGTTGAAAAAAGAGAGTAAATTAACTAATATCATTCTTTACGGTGCTGGTTGAAAAGAATTACTAATACACTGATCATTTTCGGGCCACCGGTTGTTCCACTTCTCATGCCATTTCACCTTTGTGAAGTATGGGTTCTAGATATACTGGGATAAAACATTGGCGTCAGCTTCGAATACTTATCAATATTAATATATATAAATTTTATACTAAAATGTTTATAACTCCAAAATCTAACTCTAAAATCTACCATCTTCGAGGTGTGGAGAATTGCCTCCTAATGAGGAATAGTGGTTTTTTTGTGGCAGTTGACTAAAAAATTTACCGCTTGAAATATAATCACATTTTCCAACATACAAACGAGTAACTATTAGAGACGTCAAAATGAGTTGTAACCCGCGGGTTGAGCCCAACTAGATCCACTGCGGAGCGGGTTTGGGCCATAAATTTTAGACCGTAGTCCGTGCGGATCAACCCGTCAGATCCGAAAAAATTGAACCGTATTGGGTTGGGTTATTTGAGCTTAGGTTAACCCGCAGTCATTTCTAAATTTACCGGAAAAAACATTTATGTTCAACCTTCTGGTGTTTTTAGTCTTTAAGAATATTAACAACATATATGTTGTAAAAATCTACAGTTGTATATACGTGTGTTTTGTTGTCTAATTTTGTAATATTTGTTTTAGAACATGAGAATGCAAGCATGTCAGAGTAGTGTAAAACTTGCTTTTGTTCACTTGCAATTTTTTTATTTATGTCTCTGATATCTGATTAGATTCTATGATACAAATACAACTATTATCATATACAAGCACTATTTATTCAGTCTTTTCTTCTCGTCAAATGACTGCAAAAGAAGGTTGTACTTCACCTTCACTATGCTTTATAGAAGTTGTTGATGAAAAGAACGAAAATAAAAGTTAAAGAAGTTTGTGTTACTTTTGTGTGTTAATGTTTGTTGCTATTTTCTAATAGTGATTATGTATCTTTGTTGTAATGTTGTTTAAATTTTTATCTTTGTTATTAATGTTTTAAATATAATTATTTTAGAATATGTATAAAAACTTATAAAAACTTAGAAACAAGTCTATTTGTAGTTAATAATAAATCTAAAATCAAAATGAAATAAGTTTAGTATGGGAAACCGCGGGTCAGCCCTTTGATCCGTAAAATACATGTGGGTTGGGTTTGGGCCATTGGATTTTAGACCGCAGCCCGTGTGGGCTAACCCGCTGGATCCGAAAAAAATTGAAACCGCGTTAGGTTGGGCTATTTGAGCTTTGGTTAGCCAGTCTGACATCTCTATAAATATTCTCTCATTAAAAAGACCAATCTGAAGATTAGAAAAAAATAAAATTCATTTCAGAACGACTAAGGATTCAAGCCTCTCTTCCGAAATAAACAACTTGCAAAGAACACATCTATTATCCTTTTTCATCATCCAATAAATTGATTGGGCCATGGATTTATATGTAAAATTAATATACAATTGTTTGAAATAATTGTTGATTTTTGAGAATGATACCATCATTTCAAAAGGGCGAGAATGAAGATGCATTCGATGTACCAGTCGCACAATAGTACACATGGTAGTACATGGCATAGTACAAAGGGTAGTATAAGACGTGACTCAAGACGTGCATATCTTCAATTGATGCAATATGAACGAATCTTTATGATGTGATTCAATTTATGAGTTGTTTGATGAGTTGTATGAAGATATTGGAAATAATATATAAGCTTTGGAGTGTTTACATATTTATAGAAGAAGAAAAAGGAAAATATGAATATTTATTAAAAAAAATTTAGAATGTTCTAACAAAAAGGAAATCTTCTATTTGGGTGATTGTAGAGGCTTGGAGGTCAAGATTCAAGTTGATATATATGGAGAATGTGGCCTTAGGAGAAAGTTGTTTTTGTGACCATAAAAGACCCAAACGAAAAAGTAGTTTATGTGGGTGATCGTGCGATATAGTTTCGCGGTGTGTGTTTGTGTTATCGTTGTGACCAAGAAATCTGCAATATTGGAAGACATTGCTGCTGTTGGTGCTTGTTGCATGATGTGTTGATACTGTTTTCTTAGTCATATTGGTGTGTTGGTGTTGACGTACGCATGGGAGTGCTTTGGTGCGTTGGATGTGAACGTGGTCCAGAGATCTTGAAGAAAATCAAGTCTAGGCTCAGGGGGAGTTTAGCTCAAGGTTACTTTATCCTGAAGAGTTCATAGTACTGAACTTCAATAGGGTTTGATCTATGTATTTGCGATTGGTGTAATTACTTTATGTTCTAGTGAATTCGAAATCTGGACGAGGTCTCAGAAAGTAGAAAAATCGAACTTTGTTAAAAAATTGTGTGTTTTTACTTTCTGCACTTTATTATTTGTCTCACCTACGTTTTCAATTGGTATCAGAGCGGGTGTTCGATAGAGATTTAATCTTGTTTCAGGTAGATCTAAGGTAAGGATTAGAAGATAACTCAGGAGGAAAGACAGAGTTTGAATGAGTTTTTGACCATGATGTGACTCAATTTGGAGGAGATTGGTGTTACTGACGAAGCTCTTGAAGATGTGATTGTTGAGTTCACATACATAGTCAAAAGGGCGAGAATGAAGATGCATTCGATGTACCAGTCGCACAATAGTACACATGGTAGTACATGGCATAGTACAAAGGGTAGTATAAGACGTGCATATCTTCAATTGATACAATATGAACGAATCTTTATGATGTGATTCAGTTTATGAGTTGTTTGATGAGTTGTATGAAGATATTGGAAATAATATACAAG
Source organism: Orychophragmus violaceus (assembly GCA_030180135.1). NCBI lineage: Eukaryota > Viridiplantae > Streptophyta > Magnoliopsida > Brassicales > Brassicaceae > Orychophragmus > Orychophragmus violaceus. The sequence continues at coordinate 27,061,211 of CM058235.1, forward strand.
CTTTGGAGTGTTTACATATTTATAGAAGAAGAAAAAGGAAAATATGAATATTTATTAAAAAAAATTGGAATGTTCTAACAAAAAGGAAATCTTCTATTTGGGTGATTGTAGAGGCTTGGAGGTCAAGATTCAAGTTGATATATATGGAGAATGTGGCCTTAGGAGAAAGTTGTTTTTGTGACCATAAAAGACCCAGACGAAAAAGTAGTTTATGTGGGTGATCGTGTGCGATATAGTTTCGCGGTGTGTGTTTGTGTTATCGTTGTGACCAAGAAATTTGCAGTATTGGAAGACATTGTTGCTGCTGGTGCTTGTTGCATGATGTGTTTGATACTGTTTTCTTAGTCATATTGGTGTGTTGGTGTTGACGTACGCATGGGAGTGCGTTGGTGCGTTGGTGCGTTGGATGTTAACGTGGTCCAGAGATCCTGAAGAAGATCAAGTCTAAACTCAGGGAAAGTTTAATTCATGGTTAGTTTATCATGAAGAATTTATGATACTGAACATAGTGGTAGTTCAATAGCATTTGATTTATATATTTGCGATTGGTGAAATTGTTTTCTTTTCTAAGACCCAGAGAATAGAAAAAATCGAACTTCATTAAAAAATTTATGTTTATTTACTTTCTACATTTTATTATTTACTTCACCTGCGTTTTCAGTATACTAATTAGTCGGTTTCTTAGACCGAATACATGTAAGTGGCATTTGATAAAAAAAAAAGATAATATATGATTAAGTGAGGATATAATTATTTATTGGATAAAAGTTAAAAACATATTTTCTATATTTGCTAAATGAGAATCATATATACATATACTCGTATTTTATTATCTTCTCTTTTTTGGGTCAATTTATTATCTTCTCACGATGACAAATATCTAAGATTATTAGTACATTCAACGAACATCCTATCCTAGAGACGATACTCGTATTTGAAATTTATAATAAAAATATGATACTAATAGAATTATAAATGGAATTTCGTATTAAACGAACACGAAAGAAAAAAAGATTCGGTAAGAAAATATAGGCTGCAACTAGAATACATTTTTATGGGATAAATTTATTGGAATGCATCATTCCACAAAATCTTATAAAAAATTAACCAGTTACAATAAAAACAAGTTAAAAACAATTCAACATATTATATTTTCTGAATGAAAAAAAGAAAAGAAATCCGTCTTAAATTTTATCCCAATTATTCTATTTCCTAAACGTAGATGAATGTTTGACCAAAAAAAAAAAAAAAAAAAAAACGTAGATGAATGAAAGGAATGAATAGGATTAACTAATTTACTAATAATTCAATTTTCTATTCCATATTATCCATCATTCCATTTATTTTCATTTCATTCACAATTATTTATTTTATTTAGAACATCTCTTCTTAAACCAACCAGTTACGGCCATAGTAATAACTTATCTTTTTGGAGATACATATATCAGCAATCAAGACTTGAAACTCATTTTTTCATGTGCCAGAATCACCATTCTTGATTTTCGTATATATAACAAATTAATTATAAAATGAGTGAGTGTCTATTTACAACTTGTATTATCCTCCCCCCCCCCCCCCCCCCCCCCACACGACTTCCACTGAAGCGGACCCGGCACTTCTCATTCCAACAAAGTTCATTGAATAATTCTTCACAAGTCACGATCCTCTCAACTCTCAAGGTAACAACTAAACAAACATACATTTTCTGTCTACGTTCATTTATGTTTGCATGCACTATATAACAATATGAGGTACGTCTTCTGTTGGCGTGTTCATTCATTTCTCACTATCCGTATTATCGCCTTATAGGTATGGAAACTATTAAAAATTAAAAGGGGATGGAGAAACTAGGTTTTAAGGGCATCTCCAATAATGTATTACTCTATTTTTTTTAAAATGAAGTCACTCTAAAATGGAATTAAGTTCTACTTCAAACATACTCTATTTTGGAATAAGAAAATTGAGTCCAAAGTTTTTAAGAAAGAAATGTTATTCTATATTTGGAGTAATTTCATTTTTGTTTTATTTTGAAATTAAAAATGCAATACCATTAGAAAATATTTATTCTAAAATGAAATTTGAAGTGGAAAATAAAGTAAAGTCGGAAATGGTATGTATGTCTAAGACCATCTCCAATGTAAGACCATCTCCAATATAAAACACTATATTTCACGCTAAAATAGTGTGACACTAAAATAGAGTTGGATTTTTCTCCAATGTACAACTCTATTTTCCACACTAAAAATGAAATATTCTAAGTATATTCTATTTTTTATTTATTATTAATACTTTTTATTTATAAAGTTTACAATTCAACCCACTTATTTTCTTTCTTGCAAAATTTTCTAGAATTACAATATTATAACTTATACATTATAAAATTATTTAAATTAAATATTTATTAAATATAAAATAACATTACATAATATAAAATAATAAAATATAATAGATTTTAGTTTAAATATCACCTTTACTATATTTTTCCCACAAATGATCGATTAACGCATTTCGAAGTGAAAAATGAGCTTCTCTATCTTTGATTTCTCTAAATCGACCAAGAAACTCTTGGAACCGGATATTATCATCCGTGCACATATTCAATCCGAGCAAACACGGATTTTACAAAAGGGGAATGATCAAGGACGAAATCAACAGGGAGATCCTTCATCTACTTCGTTCGGGCAGTACTTTAGCGATCTTGCAGGAATCGAAAGCGACTTACCGGATTATTAAGTTATAATTTTGTGTGTTGTATTTATTTATGTTGTTTATCTTAAATTTTAATATTTTTCATGTTGTTTATTTTAAGTTTTGGTATTTTTGTATTTCAGTATTTTTAATAATTTAATAATAATTTTATAATTAATAATGATTAAACTTATTATTTATTATAGATATAAATAAAAGATTTAAAAGTTAAAGGACGATTTTATAAATAAAAAATTTTAACACTAAAATAGAGTAAGAAATAGGTTTACGCTAAAAATAGTGTAAGAAATAGGTTTACACTATTTTAGTGTGGGATATAGTGTGAGGTTGGAGAAGAATTTACTCTAAAATAGCGTTTAGTGTGAAAAATAGCGTGGGGTTGGAGATGCTCTAAAACACTATATTTTACACTAAAATAGTGTAACACTAAAATAGAGTTGAATTTCTCTCCAATGTACAACTCTATTTTCTACACTAAAAATAAAATATTCTAAGTATATTCCATCTTTTTGTTTACTATTAATACTTTTTATTTATAAAATTTACAATTCAACCCCATTTATTTATTCTTTGCAAAATTACCATAACTTATAATATTAAAACTTCTATATTATAAAATTATTTAAATTAAACATTTATTTAATAAAAAACATTAAATCATATGAAAATAATAAAACTTAATAGATGTTGGTTTAAATATCCCCATTACTATATTTTTTTCAACAAATGATCGACTAAAGCATTTTGAATCGACAAATGAGCTTCTCTATCTTCATTTACTCAAAACTTAGATGTCAACGATGAGACTATTGGCGGGTCATCGTCTCCACGACCAAATGGGATAAAAATCCAAAATGAAAAGAAAACTTGCTGATCAAACAACCGCGGTTATCAATACCTTAGAAGAAGGAAGCAATTTTTGGAGTAATTAAAGAATACAAGTGCTCAAAGACAACATCATTTGGATATTCAAAATAGGAATTATGCTTTGAAAGAGCTCAAGAAGGAAAACAAAATTTTAATTTGTGATTTGAATTTCATACAAGATCCAAATATTCGGAATATATTCAATCCGAGCAAACACGGATTTTACAAAAGCAGAATGATCAACAACGAAATCAACATAGAGATCCTTCATCTACTTCGTTCGGACAGTACTTTAGCGATTTTGGAGGACCCGTAAACGACTTACCGGATTTTTAAATTATAATTTTGGTGTGTTATATTTATTTGTGTTGTTTATCTTAATATTTGAGTATTTTCCATGTTGTTTATTTTAAGTTTTGGTATTTTTATGTTTCAGTATTTTTAATAATTTAATAATGATTTTATAGTAAGTAATTATTAAATTTATTATTTATTATAGATATAAATAAAAGATTTAAAAGTTAAAGGACCATTGTATAAATAAAAAAAGTTTAACACTAAAATAGAGTAAGAAATAGGTTTACACTAAAAATAGTGTAAAAAATAGGTTTACACTATTTTAGTGTGAGATATAGTGTAGGGTTGGAGAAGAATTTACTCTAAAATAGAGTTTAGTGTAGAAAATAGCGTGGAGTTGGAGATGCTCTAACCGATGTCTTCTGCATTGATAATATGTATGAAAATTATAAAAAGATATTTTTAACAAATTGAAATGAGTATTACTTTGATTTAAGAACTCTGTTTAAGTTTGTGAGGAAACCAATGCAACAAATTGATATAGAATGAAACTAGTATTTAAGACCATCTCCAATGTATAACTCCATTTTTCACTCCAAAATGGAGTAGTGTTTTACTCCAATGTATCACTCCATTTGCTACTCCATAAATGGAATATTCTATATAGATTCTTTTCTATTTTGTTTTTTTGTCCATTTTAGTTATAAAATTTACAAATTAATCCTATATATTTTATTTTTCGTAAAATTTTCATAACTTATAACATAATTTCACTTTATAGTTTTTTATGATTAATAAAATAATATTAAAAATAATAATTTTTTTAGTTTATAATGTTGAAAAATAATTATAACTGTTACTGAAAAATATAAACATATATTTTTAAATAATAATTATTATTATATTCATAAAAGTTAGAAATTTAAAAGATTTAATACTCAAAAGGACCACTTTGTAAATAAAAAAGTTCCACTCCAAAATGGAGTGGAAAATGGAGTTACTCCAAATATGGAGTAATCTCACCCATTACTCCATTTTGAAGTGGAAAATGGAGTGGGGTTGGAGAAGATTTTACTCCAAATCCCATTTTGGAGTGGAAAATGAAGTAGGATTGGAGATGCCCTAAGTATACTAGTGCGATTAGTTTTGTCTCACTTTCCTAATTAATTAAAATTAAATAAAATAATCTGCGTGATTAAGCACATGGGACATTCTGCGTTTTGCACAAACTCACTAGGGGAGAAAGATGGGCTTTAATTATTCCAAATATGGAGTAATCTCACCCATTACTCCATTTTGAAGTGGAAAATGGAGTGGGGTTGGAGAAGATTTTACTCCAAATCCCATTTTGGAGTGGAAAATGAAGTAGGGTTGGAGATGCCCTAAGTATACTAGTGCGATTAGTTTTGTAAATAAAATAATCTGCGTGATTAAGCACATGGGACATTTTGCGTTTTGCACAAACTCACTAGGGGAGAAAGATGGGCTTTAATTACACTCATTTATTGATTGCAAATGTTGGTCAAATAGTTAATGTACTACACAACAAAGCTAGAGAGAGCGATCAACTGATATTACTATTATTATTAAGACAGAGTACATAGAAAGTTCAATTATGATACTAGTTGTTTTTGTTTGTTCTTAATAAAGTAAATCGAATCATAAAATATGTTCCTCTTCTAGAGAAAGAGAGAGATGAACTGATATTAACTATTATTAAGACAGAGAAGTACTTAGAAAGTTATAATATGATACTGGTTGTTTTTGTTTGTCCTTAACAAAGTAAATCAAAGTCATAGTTTTTTACATTCTTCTTAACAAAAATAACAATTAATTAGAGATACGTATATATTGGTTTACGTCTTTGTCATTTCTTCCTTTACACCTCAATCCGCATATTCCACACAAAAATAATACTCCATCCGTTTCACAATAAGTGTCGTTTTAGAGTTATTTTCTCGTTTCAAAATAAGTGTCGTTTTAAATTTCCAATGCATCTTTTAATATAGATTACCTACTTTAACCTCAATATTAACCAATGAAAAAGAAAGATATCAAAAATCAAATTATTTATTAAGGGTATAATAAAAAATTTAATGAGTTTCTTAATTTGTGTGAAAAATGTCAGAATGACACTTATTATGAAACGGAGGGAGTAATAAATATCAATTAACGATCGTATTTTACATTTTTGTCTAAAGCAAATAAACTAAGGAGGATATATTGAACGGACATTTAGAGTAATTTGAGTTTTAATAAAAATTTAAATGATTTAACAGTTTTGGTTGATTTTAAAAAAATAATTATGATTTTGTATTAAAATCACTTACAATTACACTTAAAAGTTAAAACCATGGGATTTGAATCTTTTTATTTTTAACTAAATTTTTTTCTAAAACCGTCTGCACACATAAAATTCCAATACTTAAAACATTTTCAATATCATTGGATTTGATATAATTTTAACAAATTATTGTTTAAATAATACAAAATTGTAAATGATTTTGAGAGATTTAAATAAATTTCATGTTCAATAACACTAGATTTAGGAAGATATTTTAAAACCATTAGTTGAATAATAGGAAATTTAAGAAAATTTCAAAATCACTTAAAATCTATAGTTCAATACACCCACTAAAGATAAGTATCATAAATAAAAACTACAACTATCAAAATTTGTAAATAATAATAGTTTAAAGGCTAGAATTCACAACAAGAAAACTGATCATTAATATTGAAATTTTTTATCCACGAATAATAGTAAATAAACACAAATAAAAATTAATATCCATGACTATTTCATAGTTATCCATCGCTTTATAACCATGAAATAAAGTCTTTGGTCCTCGTATAAATATAATTACAGAAAATCTATGACAAGTTCATAGATATATTTATCTACGATTAGCGACAATAACATTCATAGCTAATTAACCACAATTCGTTTACATGGTTAATCATAGAAAATTTAGCTACAAATAGATATGAACCAGTTGTGAAATAAAATAGCATTGTATAGCGATGAACCCAACCGTGGGTATCTAGCCACGAAATGTTTTGTGGATAGTTTCATCACACTATAGCTACAAATACATTTCTTGTTATCCGCAACAAATGTTGTATGTTTATAGGCATGACTCAAACCATAGTTATCCATAGCTATCAAAATTTATCATTGATCAAAAACTGAATTATTGATATGCTAAGGTATAAAATTCGATAACGTATTTTATAACCACTAAAATATTGTGGCTATCTATGACTATATCAATAGTTAATAGCATTCATAGGGTTGTTTTTGCAGCTCCAACTTTATATCACCTTAAGTTCGATCAATCACCTCAGTGTTTAGCACAAAGAATATATTATGTATAGCCACGACTAACATAAAACATGTTTTAACTGTTCTAACTACTTTGTTGCATGCTAGAAAAAAAATTATATAGCTACTTTGTTACATTCTTATCCATAGCTCAAAATATTATCAAGGCCGACGAACTCATCATTTCTTTTTGTAGAATGTGAAATTTAAAACCACAATAGGAGTGCTTTTTCTATCAAAGGAATAAATGTATAAAAGATTAAAACGTTCTAGTCATAACATGTGTGAGAGTTTACTGAGGGATTATTATTATTTTTATTTCTTTTGCTTCTAATCAAAATTATTATCTAGAGAAAACTCTTGTTTTGTCTTTGTAAGAAGTGAAAAAAAATCAAAAGTGTCGCGGTGTTGATATTGTGGCAAGCCATCTAATTTTGAACAGCGTTACAAAAATATATTATGTCACCACATAGAACAATGTCACTTCGGCGGCAAAACATCGAAAAGTTATCACGTGACGGGACATGAAATAAGGACTGCATATTCTAATATTAAAATTTTAATCAATGAGTTCCATGATCCCAATAAAGATTTCAACATGTTACCTGATGATGGCGAAAATGTCTAAAAACCAATATACGAAGAAAACCCTAATACCTTTTTCTAAGCTCTTAAGCCGCAAATCAACTTTATATGATGAGTGTGCTGATGAAATTTATCAATTGTACTTGATGTCAAAGTGACGAATTAGAAGACTAATTACAATCTGACGTGGGAATGAATAGACGATATCACTCAAAAATTTTATTATGTTCTTTCATCGCCTAATAATTCTCCAAAATCGTATTACGAGACAAAGAAGTTGACGCGGTCTCTTGGGTTGCCATGTGATAAGATTGATGCGTGCGAGTAGTATTGTATGCTATTTTGGAAGTGATAAGATCGTAAGTTGTCAAGTTATCGGTTTTGTAGAAAAGATCGGTATGAAATAAATGTGGTCCGATCGGAAAAAATACCAAATCAGAGGATGTTTTATCTTCAAATTTTCGTTCGCTTAAAATGATTATACCAATCAAAGACGACGGTTTCACAAATGATATGACATGCTGAACATGTGTCTCTCGAAGGCGAAATGCATCATCCCTCAGATATAAGAGCATGAATTTTTTTACAAAGTTATATTCTTAAACTCTCAATTTTTATCTAGGCTTACAACCCATTGGATTTAACTCAATTGGTATGAATGGGTAATTATACTGTGTTTGGTGCGTTAGTGACTCTGTACTATTTACCCACTGGGATGTGCATGAAAATGGAATATCTCTTTCTCTATATTAGTGTCAAGACCAAACCTTCCTAAAGTGCTTAGATATTATATACAACCATTGATTGAAGAGTTACAAGATTTATGGAGTGACGGCGTGGAAACATATGATGTGTCACAAAAATAAAAATTTAAAATTCTAGCTTCCTTGATGTGGATAATCAACGATTCTCGAGCGTACGGTATGCTATTATGGTGGATGACACATAACATATTGGCTTGTCCGTATTGTATGAATCAGAGAAAAACTATTTTGGTTTTGTATATAGGAGGATACACAATTGTTTTGATTTTCAAATACTATTTTTGCCTAGAGGGCATCCTTATAGCCGGAATTTTAAAACTTTCTTGTAGAACAAAATAGTTTAAGACGATATTCTGGCATGGATAAACAAAGAACAATTTTTACACGAAAGAATACATAATATACATGGGCCGTATAAAACACTTTATTTCAATGGCAAAAAAATGACAATCATGTTGGAGCAATAAATGTCTATGGTGTTGAACATAACTGGGTGAAAAGAGTCTATTTTGGGAGTGAATGTACTTGGATCAACTTATTCTTCGGCACAACCTTGATTTTATGCATATCCAGAAAAAGTTATCAATAATCTCATCAATATTGTGCTAAATGTTATGGGAGACAAAATTGAGATAGTATAATTAAAGTTGGATCTCCCTTCTTTGTGCAGAAGATCTGATTTAAGGTTACCCAATAAGGAAAAGTTCTTATCCAATCTTTAAATTGTCGAAAGAAGGTAAAGAAAAATTTCTCATACGGTTGAAGACTGAGATTAAAATTTCATATGGTTATATATCAAAGTTTTCACATTTTGTTAACGTGGGGAGTCGAAATATATCAGGTCTAAAATGTTGTGGCTGTCATGTCATCATCCAACAACTCCTACTAATTTCATTTGTAAAACTAATTCTGAAACCTTTTCAGACAACAATTTCAGGTAATAATAATTTAAAATTAATATTTTTTACTAGTTTTTATTTTTTTATTTCTAGATATTAATTTTGTTTTAATGGTTTTCATTTTTCATTTTTTATTTATTTAGATATTTCACTCTTCTCGAGATATATCTACCAAAATCTTAAGGACCAGAGATGTTGCTACATTGAAAGAAAATGTTGCTGTGAAGCTTTGCAATCTATAAAAAATCTTCCTACATGCATTTTATGATTTGATGGAATATCCTACAATGCATATTCCAGATGCATCTGCATTAGGCGGTCAGTCCAATATCGGTGGATGTATTTTTGAACGGTACATATATCACTTGAAAAAGAGATTTAAAAACAAAGGTTGAATCGGATGAGAGATAGTAGCTCAGTGTGTGAACGAAGATATTTCCTACGAGACAACCAATTACGTTGCACATCCACAAGTTCTAGACTCCACAAAAGATGTTAAAGAAGTTTGATCTACCTACAATTATCATGATGTCCCGGCCATGTTCCAGCAAGCATGAAGAATCAGTGGAAAATCAGCAACATCATGGTTAAATGATGTTAATCATAATGTGCTTCATATATTTCTAGTATTCAAGTGTGATGAGTTTGTACCGTACAGAAGGTATACTATGTTATGTATTTTTATTTTATTTATGAGTATATAATTCATGGTGAAAAATATAATATTAAATATGTATACATAATGTTTGAAGAATATATGACGTTTAATTTCCAAACATTACTTTAGACCCAATTATGAGAGTAAAAGATGATCAATTTGCAAAGTGGTGTAAAAACTATATATGTGTTTTATCTCATTTATTAAATACTATGATTCCAATTAAATTTTCTTTCTAGTTTCAGTTATTGTTTTTAGATTATTAAAATTTTAATATCAAAACAATTTCGAATTTGATTTTTTTTACGAATACAAATCATAGCAATAACAACAAAAATCGATTGTTGATTTTACTTTATATAGTTACGGATTGTGCTGTGACCTAAGTTGTATAGCTATAAAAAAATTGTCGATATTTGTAGCTATGACCACAATTTTGATTGTGACAAATCGTAACTAATACTACTACAGTTGGCGACATCTCTCGTTGCAACTATATTCCACTATTTTATTTGTAGCAAGTCATGGCTTAATAATAATAACATTGTCTGTAGCTATTCGTAAAATTTGCCATGATTTTGATAATGGCAAACTGTGGCTACAATAGTCACGAATAGCGACATTTTAACTTGTCGCAAAATATCCACGACATTATCGCGGTTATTTATAGTGACAAGCTATAGCTATCTGACAATTTTTTTTTTGTAGTGATCATATAAGAAAACAAATAAACTTAAATGGTCTTTTGTCATATTTTGCAAATACATAAGAGCATGACCAAAAAAATGATATAAGTGGAATGGAGTGAATATTATGAGAGAATTAGGAGTAAATGAATTTTAGTATTGATGACTTCATAATTTTTACAATAATTGAGTTAAAAGTACAAAAAGAATCTAGCAAAGAAATGTGTATCTTATGTGTGTGTGTGTGTAGAGAGATTAAGTCATTTATCTTACATTCTTCATATTGTATTCATAGCTTAAAATCTTGTTTAATGTTTCAATTGATTCTCTTGATTTAGTATTTATTAACATTTATGTTGGTGGATTTGACCCTTGCAAATTAGAATGATTTATTACTCTTTTGAATCAGTTTTTAATCCACTTCATAGTTGATATTGAGTGTTACCGGGTGGGTATCTTTAACTTCATGTGAATTGGACAGAGCTCGCTGCTCGACCTTTTCATGTGTCTTTCATCTCGTTTATAGTTCATTTTATAATTTTATGAACCTAAATTCTTGAATTTGGAGTTACACCTAACAACCAAATCCCATATTCCTTAATTTGGTTATTTTAAACAAATTTGGGAAATTTCATGTAACTTATTCTTTGGTAAACCTAGATTCCAACGAACAAAATTAACTTTCGTGTTTTCATCTTCTTAATTTTTCATCTTTCCATTTATGAGTTTCTTACCACTTCGACCATGATGGTCTATGCTCTGTCTTTTGGTTTTTCTGCTTAGGCCGGTTGTGTTCATGTATATGATTCTTAATTTTGATGCTTGTGGCCTTTGGAAAGTCAGTTTTGTATGTCTCCGTTTGCTAAGGTTTTAATTTGAAAGGATGAATCTGCAAGCTTCACTTTCCATACAAATTTCATACACTATGTTCTTGGCTGATTTAGTTTTAGATCATGTTTGTTTGTTTTTTCAAAATAAAATCTATTAGACGATTAAAAACTTTCATTTGGCAAACGATTTTGAGTTGTTTGTCGATAACAAAAAATTGAAGTCCAGAGGGATTAATTTTGAGATACACTAGAAAGGAGCGGAGGAGGGGAAGAAACGATAAATCTCGTTCTCTTTGAATGTTCACCGGATTTACAAACATGAGATTTTTCACAATTTCATCAAATCCGAAAGTGTTTTCCATGTCATCGATATTACAAATATGAATTATCTTTTTTGGAAGCTACCAACATATAATAAAAATAAGTTATTCTCATGGATCTTATGTTATTTCTGGAAAAGTAAGAACAATAAATTTTATAAAAACATAAATATTAAATATGGTGGAAGCAAAATTTCTAACATGGTAGGAAGCCTAAATAAATGAAACTAAAAGGAATGGACATTGATCATTTGGCAATGGAGAATCAAATAGAAACAAATCTGATTCAAAAGGACAATGGTGCTATATAGATGATTCATAAAAAAAAGGTGATGTGCATTTAGGCCAAGGTGTGAATGTAATGATAGGAGCAACAATATTCTTAGTAGCTTCTCACTAGTGCATGCTGAATTCGAGGAATTGATCTGGGCAATGGAATCCGTAAGATTTTTCCAACAATAGAAATTTTTTATTGATACAGACTGTTCACATTTAGTGAAGATGGCGTCTAAACCAAATGAGGGGCATAGTTTGCAATTCATATGGAGTTCGAGAGACAAAATGAGTTTTCCAAGACTTCAAAATATATTGGATCCACCGACAAAAAACAAAAAGGCGAATAAGTTAATAAAAAATGTTCATGTTCAAACGTCACATATTATCCACGTTAATTCGGAGCACCAACGTAGATGACGAAATCATTTTAGGTTAATAAGAAATGTTCATGTTCAAACGTCACATATTATCCACGTTAATTTCGCCCACGGAGCAACCAACGTAGATGACGAAATCATTTTAGGTTTTCTATACGCCCAATGAACACCTAGATAGAAGCCTAGAAGAAATCCAAATCTCCACAGATTTATATTTTCAAAGTTGACAAAAAAATCCGAACCTATTAGATTTCAAAAAGAAGCAAAAAGAATATGATTGTAGTTAGATTTTTTGTGAGGAGGCAAAAGCAGCGACGAACCACGGACGCGCCAGGAAGCCGGAGGAGACGACGGCAGACGGCGACAAGCAGAGCAGGCGAGGAACGGAGAAGACAAGGGAGGACGGCAACTCTTAAATTTCACTAAAAGCCCGAAGGGACTAAGATAACCTGGGCGAACGCTATCATTTTAGGTTTTATATGCTTATATTTTGTTGACAAAAAATCTATTAGACAAAAAGAAGCAAAAAAATATTTGTAGTTTTTTTTGTCAACTCTTAAATTTCATTAAAAGCCTGAAGGCTAAGATAATGTATACATAAAACCACCGACCCATTTACACTTTCGTAGAAAGTAAGCCCAGAACTGATAGACCCAATTTATTGATCAAACAATCATAAAACACCATGTGGCCGAACATAGAGTTCACACGCTAAACGTGAGTCGGAGATGCCACCACGTCGACACCGATCAATCCACGATTGATGCACACGCCGCCGCCGGATTTCTTCAAGCACATCACCGGAAACTTCAACCCAGCTCCATCCGCTGCAATCCGAGTAGCTGTCAGTGCTGTTTCTGAACAGAAAGCGCTGGAAACCAGAGGTTCATCATCTCGATTCCTCGCCTGAAGCGAAAGCTCCATCTTGGACCATCCTAGATCCGCCGGAAGTCAACTGCTCCGACATAACGATGAAGAAATTACTTCGTCTTGCGGGATGAAATCAAGCTACGGCGAGACACAAAAATAACATGGATGCACGTCGGGATATCGGAGAGAAGCGACTGGATGTAGATGAACACCGACAAAAGTCGGGAGACAAAATCAGAGACAAAATCGGAACTTTATTGAACACAACAAAAGAGAAATCTGGCAAACACCGGGAGAAAAGGCCAACACAAAGTTGGAATATGATACAAGACCAGCCAAAAGTAATCCGACCGCCAACGAACCGATAGTACGTTTTTTACACACGATAGATTGAGTTGTATTTATAAATATTTGTAGTTTAAAAGATAACTTTCTTTATATTTGATCTAATGCACTTCGGTTATATATCCGTTTCAGAATTGTAAATTTGACAGATTATTAATATATTGGTATAATGACAATTATATTCAATGTAACAAAATATTCTAATTGAGATGAGAGCACTACACTTCCACAACTTATTAGGATATTAATCCACCTAATAATTCGGTGATCATATTAAATAAAAAGAAGTGAGGCTTGAGAGTAGACTTTCTTATATCAATCAAGTAAAAGCTGCAACTAAAAATAAAATAAAATCATAGTTCGTTGATCTCTTCTTTTTGAAATTTGGTAGGCATTGTCAAGAGCTCTCTACAGTTGTTCGGATATGGAACAAACTATTTTCTTTCATTTCGATATCAAACGATGATATCTAACAACAACAAAAAACACGACTCAAATCGGCTTGAACTTTAACTTCCAAAACCTATACAACAGATAGTTTCTTAAGCGTTGCCAATTAAAATACTTATATTTACCAATTATGATTAAAATCAAACTCTAGTTTCTTAACAGTTACCAATTAAAATACTTATATTTACCAATTATGATTAAAATCAAACTCTAGTTTCTTAACCCCACGATAAATCTTTCAAGACCACGAGACCACTAAATCACTATATATTATATAATACCATTTCATTTTTTGGGGTTAAAAATTAGAGCTGCCAATTATATATTATATAATACCATTTCATTTTTTGGGGTTAAAAATTAGAGCTGCCAATTGGGCAGGCTTTCCGTGGACTAGCACAGTTCAAATCACTATTGACGGGCTATGAACATGTTCAAATACAAGTGATCAAATTAGGCTAAGGACCAACTTCGTACACAGTCAAAATTAGCTAGACCCCACGGACATTAGACATGCACAAATGTTTTTAAATCTGGCAATCAATCAATTTTGAAAAAATATTAAATTTTCTTCTCTTTCTTTCTAAGATGTAAAACGAAAATTACTTTTGTCAACAATTGAAAATAATAATTGTGGAGAAAACACAAATAGGGGAAACAAGAAATCACATTGTTGGCAGAAAACATACGTCATATTTTTGGCGGAAAATACATAAGTGTATTCTTTATAGAAAACATAATTTACGTCTTAAAATAATGTATAATCATATTTTTCGTAGAAAATATCAAGATATTTTTCTTGCAGAAAATATATAATCACATTTTACTGAGAAAATGGAAAGTTAGATGTGTGAAGGAAAAGCATAAATCATGAATTTTTTTTTGTAAAAAACTCGAAAACACTTTTACACGAAAAATATAATAACATATTTTAGCGGAAAATATTTTTGACGAGAAAACGCAGATCATACTATTTAAATTTATGTATTCATAAAACATTATTTAAAAAAAAAGACTTTGGTAAATAAAAGCTTATGGAATAATTAGATGGAATTTAAAATAAGGTTAACATTGTCTTTGTTAGCCATTTTTTGTAAGGACATCTCTAAAATGTTTTGGTAAGAACATTTTCAACCGTACTCTATTTTTCATTCCAAATGCTAGTTTGGAGTAAAAAAAAAATTCAATTTCATTCTGTTTTTCATTCTAAAATGAAGTAACACGTGAAACTACAGCCTATTTGAAACAAAATCATTTTCAAACTAATTTTCCAGTGAAATATTTTATTTATAAAATGATTTTTTAGTGTTAAATTTTTGTATTTTATTGTTTTTCAACATATAGTTAATATATATGTCTATATCTTTTAACAATAATTTATATATTTTGAAAAATTATAAATAAAAAATTATAATCTTTAAATATTATTATTTTTATTTAAAATATTAAAATTAAAAATTAAAATACATATCAAATACCAAACAGGGTTAACATCAAATACAAAATAGATTTTTTGATAATATTTTATTTTGGAAAAAAATACAGTAATATATATTTTAGATGGTATTGGAAACCTTTTTGAGAAAAGGCATAAAATAGCACAAAAAACATACCTTATCATAAATATAGCACCAAGGGAAATAATTCACATTTTTAGTATTATTTTAATTACAAAGATTTTTATAGCATTATATAATTTAGGGTTTATGGTTAATTATTTAAAGTTTAGGGTTTATTATTTAGGGTTTAGGGTTTAGTATTTAGGGTTTATGGTTTATTATTGAAGGTTTAGGGTTTAGTATTTAGGGTTTAGGGTTTAGTATTTAAGATTAAGGGTTAGGGCTACTTTAGTGACAAAACATGTTTTGTGCTATTTTATGATTTTTCTTCCTTATTGCTATATTTGTGACAAGATATGTTTTGTGTGCCATTTTTGCGATTTTCCCAACCTTTTTTACATTCACCTATTCCATAGAAAATTGATTTAAGGTTCTGAAAAGTTTGTACTTTCGAGTTTGGATACCATCTGAAATGATATTTTTGTTGTGATAAATTCGACGTCATTTTCATCCCCTTTCATTTATATGTTTTTGAAGTTCCATCGGAGAAATCGATGAGATTGGTCTCAAATGATTATTATTTCAAATGACAAAAGGTGGAAAAAAAAAACTATAAACTCCAAAGACTCATCAAAAGGTTCTTTGTGCTTCAATCACAGTCGTGAAGTGAAACCGTCTCCTGTTGTAACACAACACGATTAATCTCTCACTCACTTCTCAGATCTTTGCATTACATTATATATCCTCTTATTGATTACATAGAGATTACAAAACCATAGTTGCTACGCTAATCACTCCATTTAATTTATTCATAGTTTGATTCAATCCGATACAAACGAGACCGATTGATTTGAGTCTAACATAAAAAGGGAAACTAACCCATAGAGTAAGAAGGTGTAGGCAAGTTAATGACAGTTGTCTTAACTTTAGTCATCAAATTGATGCTATTTGTCACACCTTGTGACCCTATTCCACTGTCTTTTAGTCCCTGTTTTTTCCAACCAAAAACCGAGTTAGCTAACCGGTCATAACCGAGGCAAAAATTGGTCTAGTAATCGATGATTCACCTGGAAAGGGAAATGATCAGGTCCACGAGCTGGTGCAGAGTTGATCTGAACCGTTCCTGTCTCCATTGCATCACTTATCAGCATTGCCTTGTTGATGTCTTTTGTGAATACACATCCCTTCAAAATGAAATTGTTAGGTTAGCTCCGGTTAAGTGAAAACCATGTAAATTGGACTAAGCCAATCCCAAATAGCCAAAGTATTGTTACCTGGAGGCCAAAATTACTAGCATTGCAATGATTGATGCCTTATTCCACAGAATGGATCCTCAAGACGGGTAAGACAGGACCGAACGGTTCCTCCCAGGCGATCCTCATGTCTGGTCTGACATTGTCCAAAAGCAACGACCAAATCAAGTTACCTTCTCTTTTATACTCTTGACAGAACGTTGCTCCTTTCTCCTTAGCATCCATCACCAATCCTTCAATGAAATTAGCTGAAGATTCCGACACCACGGCTGTAATATCGCAGTTCTCTTCCGGCAGTCCCACCGTGAGCTTCACCACTTTAGCTTTAACTTTCTCAACAAGCTCATCCACCACTGATTCCATCACTAGGACTACCTTAACCGCAGTGCATCTCTGCCCACTGTTTAAGGTAAATGAATCCAGTTAAAGCCGATATATCGATTAATTACACTCATTGTAGACTTTTACCTGTAGGAGAATCCTCCTTTGATGATATTGGAAGCAACTAAATCAAGATCAGCATCCTCCAGGACAATGCATGCATCTTTTCCTCCAAGTTCCATTTGAAGAGGGATCATACCGGCTTTCTTAGAGATTGAGATTCCGGTATCACTGCCTGTGAAACTGAAGCCGGGCATCCGAAATTCAAGTAGTTATTAAGAACATAGCCGTTTTGTTGAATGTATATATACCTAATGCAGTTAACAGCAGGGTGCATAGTGAGGAAATCTCCGATCTCGGAGCCTTTTCCAGTGATGCAGCTAATGAGACCTTTCGGGAAACCGGCTAAGTGAAAGCAATGCACCATATGAAGACAAGACACGGCTCCCTAAAGAAACAGACCGTTAAAGAATTTTCAAAACATCAAAGCAGGGAGTTAAAGTAAACTCTTTAGTTACTTGAGTTGGAGGTTTGAGAACAAGGGAGTTTCCGGCGATCAAAGCAGGAGCGATCTTCGATACAGCGAGATTGACGGGATAATTGAATGGAGGAATAGCCAAAACCACACCGAGCGGAATCTACAGCTCAGTAAACAAACACATTATTTGTTGTTAACTTCAAGAAATTGATGCAGACATATGAATCTAAGAGATTAATACCTTGGAAGTGAGGCAGTACTTAGTACGTTCATTACCGGGGAAGCTATCAGAGAGCAGAAACTTCCCTTCACCTAAGATCCTAACACCTTCTTCAGCACAATAAGAGATCAAATCTCCAGACCTCACAACCTTTCACCAAACATCAAACATTAGAGATCTGCAAAAAAAAAAACAAATATGGTTTCAAATGGAAATAATGTATAGAGAGAGAGACCTCAGTGACAGAATCTTTGGCGGGTTTAGCAATTTCCTTGACAAGAGACTCAGCAATGGGAGATTTGTTGTCCTTTAGGATCGCAGCAGCTTTGTGAAGAAGCTCAGCTCTTTTCCAAAGAGGAGTCTTTGCCCATGATTTCTGTGCTGTTTTCGCCATCTCCATCACCTTGTTCACTTCTTCTTGTGTGCATGCTGCATTTCACAGAAACAGAACATTTATATTATCTCAATATCTTCTGTTTTTCTTTTCTCTGTTTCTCTCTGAAGTTATTTGGGTTGCTATCTAATTAATCTCAGTTTCCGATCTTTAAAAAGTTATATAAAGTAACCAACCAATAAATCTGCTATGCAGAAAACCAAGTTCTGTTTTTTATGAATAGAATCAAGGAATAAAGCAACAAAATCTCATCTAAAATCAAGAATGAACGAAACTTACGTAGACATTGATGAGACATACCTTGAACCTTGTACTGTGTCTTTCTCGTGGTCGGGTTGACGATGGCGACACTCTTACCAGAGGAAGAAGTTTTCCATTCTGAAGGAATTTCTAGCAGTTCCTAATCCAATTAGGCAACCCTGGTCTGAATTTCAAGCCTAGGATCTAGGGTTCATGTAATTGAATCATTGGGATCTCAGAATTACCTGGTGATTAGCAGCGGAAGATTTGCAGATAATCGAGATCTAGAGCGCCTCAAATGCTGCGCCTCTACTGGTATCCACACGCACACAAACGGAACAGAAGGGATGCTAGTGCCTTTAGAGATCAGATCTCTCAAGAGGTTTCTGTTTCTTTTCTGGTGGCTGTGAATTAGGTTAACAAATCGAGTTTAGGTCGACCATATATCTTATATATGTCGACTTAAACCGCAACGGAATTAACCAACGATTAAACCGAATTAATCTTGGTAATCCGCGAGTTGTGTCGACCGACACACTCTTTGTGTCGATCGACACTGCCGATCTGTGTCGACCGACACACTTATTGTGTCGATCGACACTGCCCAAAAACTTGGTATTGAATGCATATCAAATATGCATTCATCCGATCATTACATTAATGATCAACCTCATATACAACGTCCAGTTTGCTTAGGTGTGTGACCCAGTAGGATCATATAACACTAGCAATGAGTTCTAAACTCATTGATCATAAGTGGCTTCTAGCAAAGCATTATGACTGCCTAGTGTCATATGATTGTCTCATCTCGACAATACGACTTTCACTTGGAGTAAGTACAATAGATTTCAGGACATTCCCAACAATCTCCCACTTGTACTGGAATCATCTATTCCTTTAATCCCTTCGTCACTATATCTCGATCTAACATAAGGCAAGATCTGTGTCACCCTTATTTAGCCAAGATCATGTTCATCGAACTCCGATTTATACTGACAAGACAAACGACTGACAATCACCTCGTTTGAGTGTGGCCACACATTTCTCAGTATCAAATCTTCGATGGGCCCTGAGATATTTATCTCCTGTTATATAGGAGGGACAAATCCCATCTTGTTCCATCCCTGTTTCTTCACACGCTTCATGATACGCCCAATCAATGCCTTTATAGTCACCAGTTACGGCTGACGTTTGACAAGGTTAAAGCGGACCAATTCACATGTAAGAAAACATGATGAACTCAGGTTTAAGGACTATACTCTATAGTCGTAATGAAAACTCTCATGACACTTATATAACTATCTCGTAGAGTTCTCATCAGTGGGTCATGTCCGATCCTGTGTTCTCCAACACATATCTATGTGATTGACTTTAATACTCTTATTAATGACTCCATGAAACTTAGTCATCAGTCACCTCACATACTAGTCTCACGTGGTTGTTAATGTCCCACCTTAACAACCTTGACCAGGGACCAACATAATTTATGTCATTTATTATCTATAGGGTTTCATGATCAAGTCACATACTTGATGACCTATAAAATGTCATAAATTACTTTGGGACTATTATTTAATAACCATTATTAAATAATACAGATGTCAGATTTCAATAACATAATCAAATTATGTTTATACGAACATCATATTGAAGGAATTTCTAGCAGTTCCTAATCCAATTAGGCAACCCTGGTCTGAATTCCAAGCCTAGGATCTAGGGATCATGTAATTGAATCTAGGGATCTCAGAATTACCTGGTGATTAGCAGCGGAAGATTTGCAGATAATCGAGATCTAGAGCGCCTCAAATGCTGCGCCTCTACTGGTATCCACACGCACACAAACTGAACAGGAGGGATGCTAGTGCCTATCGAGATCCAATCTCTTCAGAGGTTTCTTTTCTCAAGTTCTGGTGGCTGTCTATTAGGTTAAAAATCAGTTTAGGTCGACCATATATCTTATATATGTCGACTTAAACCATAACGGAATTAACCAGCGATTAAACCGAATTAATCTGGTAATCCGCGAGTTGCATCGATCGATGCACTCTTTGCATCGATCGACACTGCCCCAGAATATTGATATCGAATTCATATCAAATATGTATTCCCTAGATCATTACATTAATGATCAACCTCGTCTTTAACGTCCAGTTTGCTTAGGTGTGTGACCCTGTAGGATCATATAACACTAGCAATAAGTTCTCAACTCATTGATCATAAGTGGCTTCTAGCAATGCGTTATGACTACCTAGTGTTATGTGATTGTCTCATCTCGACTATACGACTTTCACTTAGAGCAAGTACAATAGATTTCAGGACATTCCCAACAATCTTCCACTTGTACTGGAATCATCTATTCCTTTAATCCCTTCGTCACTATATCTCGATCTAGCATAAGGCAAGAACCGTGTCATCCTTATTGAGCCAAGATCATGTTCATCGAACTCCGATTTATACTGACAAGACAAACGACTGACAATCACCTCGTTTGAGTGTGGCCACACATTTCTCAGTATCAAATCTTCGATGGGCTCTGAGATATTTATCTCCTGTTATATAGGAGGGACAAATCCCATCTTGTTCCATCCCTGTCTCTTCACACACTTCATGATACGCCCAATCAATGCCTTTATAGTCACCAGTTACGGCTGACGTTTGACAAGGTTAAAGCGGACCAATTCACATGTAAGAAAACATGATGAACTCAGGTCTAAGGACTATACTCTATAGTCGTAATGAAAACTCTCATGACACTTATATAACTATCCCGTAGAGTTCTCATCAAGTGGTCATGTCTGATCCTGTGTTCTCCAACACATATCTATGTGATTGACTTTAATACTCTTATTAATGACTCCATGAAACTTAGTCATCAGTCACCTCACATACTAGTCTCACGCGGTTGTTAATGTCCCACTTTAACAACCTCGACCAGGGACCAACATAATTTATGTCATTTATTATCTATAGGTTTCATGATCAAGTCACATACTTGATGACCTATAAAATGTCATAAATTACTTTGGGATTATTATTTAATAACCATTATTAAATAATACAGCTGTCAGATTTCAATAACATAATCAAATTATGTTTATACGAACATCATGTCATTACTAAAATTAATAACAATGACTCACACTAAAATTAAGATCATATCTTAAGACATCTAATGCCTTTAGTAGTAGCCTGACCCTCATTCGCCCTTGCTCAGCGTGTGTCGAAAGACACTGCGTCTTGCTAAGAGTAATACCAAGAGTCATTTGCACGAAGCCCTTCTTGGAATCCTGCATTTTGGACATGTGCAAGGCCTTATCACTATAAGTATCTTGACACAATCCAATTAGCTTATCCAATCTATCTCTATAGATTCTTATTCCAAGAATGTATACGGTTTCTCCCATAATTTTATCGAAAAACAACTTTCGAATCAAGTCTTAACAGACTGAAACAATGGAACTTCATTTCCGAGAAGTGGTATGTTATCAATATACAATACTAGAAATGCAATTGCGCTCCCACTAGTCATTTTGTAAACACACGGTTCCTCTTTGTTCATGACGAAGTCAAACCTTTTGACTGCTTCATCAAAACGAAGATTCCAACTCCGAGATGCTTGCTTCAATCCATAAATGGTTTGATGAAGCTTGCATATCTTCCTAGCTTCATTAGGATCAATGAAAAACTTTAGGTTGTGTCATGTACACATCCTTTTTCCAGAATTCCATTAAGGAAAACTGTTTTCACATCCATCTGCCAGATCTCATAACCATTATGAGTGGCGGTTGCTAGGAGAATCCGAATGGACATTAGCACGGTGTCTGGGATTAGGTTTCTTCACAGTCAATACTATGAATTTACTTGAAACCTTTTTTCCACCAACCTAGCTTTGTACATCTGAATATAACCATCCATGTCATCTTTTCTTCTTGAAAATCCATTTACTCACAATGGCTTCTACACCATCGGGTAAATCAACCCAAGTCATACTTGGTTCTGTGACATGGATCCCATTTCGGATTCAGCGGCTTTCAGCCATTTTCGGAGTCAAGGCCCATCATTGCTTCTTCAAAATTCGCAGGCCCGTCACTTTCAATGATCAGTAGATCACGGCAATTGGTTACGAGAAATCCATATTTCTCGGGTTCGTGACGGATCCTTTCGGATCTGCGAGCTTCAGTTTTCTGTAAAAGTCGCGCACACATATCTCATATGTATACTTTTACCACGACCTAATTAACCAAGATTTAAACCGTAGTTAATTAAGTCATAAACCAAAATCAATATTTGGTTCGCGATCTGTGTCGATCGATGCAACTTTTGTGTCGATCGACACTTCTTCAGAAACTCGCCATTTAAATGTATATCGAATATACATTCACCAGATCCTTTATAAACTCTAGGCACCACAGGTGCAGGTTCTACAACTCTTTGTAGATCCAACTGCTTCTCTTCCTCATCAGGTTGAGCAGTCTCCTGTGATTTTCGAATTTCTTCGAGTTGTACTTTTACTCCCACTGTTCTTCTTGGAAA
Organism: Orychophragmus violaceus; assembly: GCA_030180135.1. NCBI lineage: Eukaryota > Viridiplantae > Streptophyta > Magnoliopsida > Brassicales > Brassicaceae > Orychophragmus > Orychophragmus violaceus. The sequence continues at coordinate 27,084,524 of CM058235.1, forward strand.
GAAAGTCTTTCTCAAGAAAACATAGTTCCGAGCAACAAACAATTTGTTCTCGAACTGGTTGTAAAAGTAACATGCCTTGGTTTTGTTAGGACAACCAATGAAGTAGCACTTATCAGATTTGGGTGTGAGCTTATCAGAGATTAAACGTTTTATATAAGTCTCGCAACTCCAAATCTCCATGATGGATAAATCAGAAACATTTACATTCCACATCTCATGTGGTATCTCTGTAACTGATTTTGATGGAACTCTATTTAAAGTAAACTCAGACATTTCTAGAGCGTATTCTTAGAAGGATAATGGAAGATCTAAGTGACTCATCATTGATCAAACCATATCTAATAAAGTCCGATTCAGGAGGATTGAATTGTGAAACACTTTCACAATCTCTCAGATGATCACTAAATTTTTGACTTAAGTATTCACCTCCATGATCTCATCGTAGATTTTTAATACCTTTGCCAAATTGATTCTGTACTTCCTTTTGGAACTCTTTGAACCTTTCAAAGATTCTAACTTATGTCTTATAAATAAGACATAACCGTACCTACTGAAAATATCAGTAAAGGTAATGAAGTACTGAAAGTTTCCTCTAGCACTAGTGCTCATTGGCCCATATACATCCGTATGTATAAAGCCCAATAAGCCTCTGGCCCTTTCATTTTGTTCGTTCGCAACCTGTATCGACCGACGCACCGTTTGTGTCGATCGACACTACCTTTTGTCGAAAGGGGCCTTTGTCATTTTACCCAATAAACTAGATTCATTTTACTCATTATGATTCATAATCAGATGAGCCCAAAAAGCCCATTACCATGGAGCTTCTGAATCTATTTCTCATTTATGTGGCCCAAGACGACAATGCCAGAGAGAAGTTTGATTCGTATCATTTGACTTGAATCTCTTGGTATTAATGTTATTGTTAGGCACATTCTTGTTTAGAACATAAAGTCCATTCTCTAATGGATTGCTACTATATAATATATCACTGTAATCAAATGAATAACACTTATTCTTAACTTGAAAACTGATATCCTTCCATATCCAAACAAGGAATAGAAATAATCTTTCTGCTCATAGCAGGTACATAGTAGCAGTTTTAAGTTCAAAACATGCCATAAAAGGAAAAACAAATGAAATACTCCTACGGTTAATGCAGCAACTCTTGCTCCATTCCCAATCATGGGTCCACTTGTCCTTTCTCCATAGTCCTACTTTTGCTCAGGCCCTGCATATTTTCATAAAATATGAGTACCATAGCTGGTATCCAATACCCAATAAGTAGGACTATAAGAAGTAATATTTACTTCTATAACATAATACCTGAAGAAGAAGTCTCGTACGTCTTCTTCAGCTTCTCATAATCTTCCAAGAATTTATTGCAGTTTCTTTTCAAATGCCCATAACCATTACAATAACGGCACTTAACATCTTCAGAAGGACTGGTTTTAACCTTAGGAACATGGCCAGACTCGCTTGGATTCACAATCGAGCTCGTCTTGCCATCACCTTTGTTGTTACCAAGTTTCTTAAATTTTTTACCCTTTTGTACCATAAGGACATTTGGGGTGTCCTTCTTGATGTTAGGTTCAGCAGTCTTAAGCATCCCATGCAATTCAGTCAACGTCTTCGTCAAGTTGTTCATGTTATAGTTCATAACAAATTGATCATAGCTTGACGGCAGTGACTGTAGAATGATGTCAGTAGCCAACTCTTGGCTAATGGGACAATCCAGTTTCCCCAGGTTATCTATATAACCCATCATCTTAATGACATGAGGACTAACTGGTTCGCCCTTTGGTAGCTTGCACTCAATCAGAGACCTAACCGTCTGGTATCTCTGAGTTCGTGCCTGCTCCTGAAACATACTTTTCAGGCCAGTGATCATCTGTATTGGCGACTCCACGTACTCATATTGCTTCTGCAATTCCGAGTTCATGGTAGCCAACATGAGACAACTCACATCCACCGCATCATTAGAATGCTTATCCCAAGCATCCTTATCTGACTGCCAGGCATTGGCTCGGTACTTCTTGGGGAGAACTTTCTCAAGGACATAGTCCTTTTTCTCCTGTTTGAGAACAATTCTCAAGTTCCGATACCATTCAAGAAAGTTGGATCCATTTAACTTGTCCTTCTCAAGGACGGATCGCAGGGAGAAATTGTTACGATGGTTTGTGCTAGACATAACTGAAAAACAAGGGAGGTTTTAGTTATGATGTTCAAGAAATGAGAAGTCTTAACTATTAAGAAAACTCGCATTATATTCAAACAATGTTTCCTCAGATGAATATAATGATCCAAGACCCTTACTTCACTAAACTTGAGTGAGCCACTGGCTATCACCCAAATTTTAACTATCTAGGTAAGCAACTCTTTGCTAGTTATATCCAATATAACTCTTGGTTATGGATTGACATCTCATGTCCAATCCACCTGATGTCTCTGAGCCCAAAATGATTTTGATGGCCCAGTCAAGTAAGCCAATCTCTTCAGTCATGTAATTGTTGATGCCTTGCACTGCAAGCCCATCAACACGATTACCTCCTGCCTTACTCATGTGATTGTGGACATCTCGCACTGCAAGTCTATTGCACAATGAAACGAGTCTTGACAGTTGACAAGATTGGAAAGACATCAAGTATCACTTGATATTTGGTTGAGGAACGGAACCTTAAACCGTTCAGTTTTATTATGTTTTAATTCTTCTAATTAATTGATTTATCTTGCTTTGTTTCTGTGATTTCAGTTTCCACAACCTAAACCATCGAATCTGATGTCGACCGACACTACTTTAGTGTCGATCGATGCAGAATAACCAAAAGCAATCCGCGATAACCGATCAATCCAATTGATCCGGTTTTGAATACCGGTCAGTGTCGATCGATGCTACATTGGCATCGGTCGATACCAACTTAATCAAACCAATCGCAATTAAACCATTCTTAGCGTTTAACCATTATTAACCAAGCTCGATAACCGGTCCAATCCAATTGAACCGATTCATCAATCTCGCGAGGTTTGTGTCGACCGACACAACGCTTGTGTCGATCGACACTAGGCGAAACCTAAGTTTTATTCGGGTTTTCGCCCTGTGTCGATCGACGCCGGATTGGCATCGATCGACACCATGCAAAAAACCCTAAATTTTATTCGGGTTTTCGCCCTGTGTCGATCGATGCCGGATTGGCATCGATCGACACCATGCGAAAAACCCTAAAACGTTTTTCGAACAAAACCCTAAACTAGGTTACTTTGATCAAAAACGAGTTTTAGCATGCTTGTATCAATTATACAGAGATCCAGATTCAACCAATCTAATCAACATGCTACAGATTCAATGGAAACCTAAAGCTCTGATACCACTGAAGGAATTTCTAGCAGTTTCTAATCCAATTAGGCAACCCTGGTCTGAATTCCAAGCCTAGGATCTAGGGATCATGTAATTGAATCTAGGGATCTCAGAATTACCTGGTGATTAGCAGCGGAAGATTTGCAGATAATCGAGATCTAGAGCGCCTCAAATGCTGCGCCTCTACTGGTATCCACACGCACACAAACTGAACAGGAGGGATGTTAGTGCCTATCGAGATCCAATCTCTTCAGAGGTTTCTTTTCTCAAGTTCTGGTGGCTGTCTATTAGGTTAAAAATCAGTTTAGGTCGACCATATATCTTATATATGTCGACTTAAACCATAACGGAATTAACCAGCGATTAAACCAAATTAATCTGGTAATCCGCGAGTTGCATCGATCGATGCACTCTTTGCATCGATCGACACTGCCCCAGAATATTGATATCGAATGCATATCAAATATGCATTCCCTAGATCATTACATTAATGATCAACCTCGTCTTTAACGTCCAGTTTGCTTAGGTGTGTGACCCTGTAGGATCATATAACACTAGCAATAAGTTCTCAACTCATTGATCATAAGTGGCTTCTAGCAAAGCGTTATGACTACCTAGTGTTATGTGATTGTCTCATCTCGACTATACGACTTTCACTTAGAGCAAGTACAATAGATTTCAGGACATTCCCAACACATATCATAACTAAAATTAATAACAATGACTCCCACTAAAATTAAGATCACATCTTAAGACATCTAATGCCTTTAGCAGTAGCCTGACCCTCATTCGCCCTTGTTCAGCGTGTGTCGAAAGACACTGCGTCTTGCCAAGAGTAATACCAAGAGTCATTTGCACGAAGTCCTTCTTGGAATCCTGCATACTGGACCTGTGCAAGACCTTATCACCATAAGTATCTTGACACAATCCAATTAGCTTATCCAATCTATCTCTATAGATTCTTATTCCAAGAATGTATATGGTTTCTCCCATAATTTTATCGAAAATCAACTTTCGAGTCAAGTCTTAACAGACTGAAATAATGAAATTTCATTTCCAAGAAGTAGTATGTTATCAGCATACAATACTAGAAATGCAACTGCGCTCCCACTAGTCCTCTTGTAAACACATGGTTCCTCTTCATTCATGACGAAGTCAAACACTTTGACTGCTTCATCAAAACGAAGATTCCAACTCCGAGATGCTTGCTTCAATCCATAAATGGATCGGCGAAGCTTGCATATCTTCCTAGCTTCATTAGGATCAATGAAAACTTCAGGTTGTGTCATGTACACATCCCTTTCCAGAATTCCATTAAGGAAAACTGTTTTCACATCCATCTGCCAGATCTCATAACTATTATGAGTGGCGGTTGCTGGGAATATCCGAATGGACATAAGCACGGTGTCTGGGATTAGGTTTCTTCACAGTCAATACCATGAATTTACTTGAAACCTTTTGCCACCAACCTTGGTTTGTACATTTGAATATAACCATCCATGTCAACTTTTCTTCTTGAAATTCCTTTACTCACAATGGCTTCTACACCATCGGGTAAATCAACCCAAGTCATACTTGGTTCTGTGACATGGATCCCATTTCGGATTCAGCGGCTTTCAGCCATTTTCGGAGTCAAGGCCCATCATTGCTTCTTCAAAATTCGCAGGCCCGTCACTTTCAATGATCAGTAGATCACGGCAATTGGTTACGAGAAATCCATATTTCTCGGGTTCGTGACGGATCCTTTCGGATCTGCGAGCTTCAGTTTTTGTGTAAAAGTCGTGCACATATCTCATATGTATACTTTTACCACAACCTAATTAACCAAGATCCAAACCGTAGTTAATTGAGTCATAAACCAAAATATTTTGGTTCGCGATCTGTGTCGATCGATACAACGTTTGTGTCGATCGACACTTCTTCAGAAACTCGCATTTGAATGTACATCGAATATACATTCACCAGATCCTTGCAAACCTTAGGCACCACAGTAGCAGGTTCTACAACTCTTTGTAGATCCAACTGCTGCTCTTCCTCATCAAATTGAGCAGTCTCCTGTGATTTTTCGAATTTCTTCGAGTTCGTACTTTACTCCCACTGTTCTTCTTGGAAAGAAAATCTTTCTCAAGAAAACATTGCTCCGAGCAACAAACAATTTGTTCTCGAACTGGTTGTAAAAGTAACATGCCTTGGTTTTGTTAGGACAACCAATGAAGTAGCACTTATCGGATTTGGGTGTGATCTTATCAGAGATTAAACGTTTTATATAAGTCTCACAGCTCCAAATCTCCATGATGGACAAATCAGAAACATTTCCATTCCACATCTCATGTGGTATCTCTGTAACTGATTTTGATGGAAACCTATTTAGTGTAAACGCAGACGTTTCTAGAGCGTATTCTTAGAAGGATAATGGAAGATCTAAGTGACTCATCATTGATCGAACCATATCTAATAAAGTCCGATACAGGAGGATTGAATTGTGAAACACTTTTCACAATCTCTCAGATGATCACTAAATTCTTGACTTAAGTATTCACCTCCATGATCTCATCGTAGAGTTTTAATACCTTTGCCAAATTGATTCTGTACTTCATTTTGGAACTCTTTGAACCTTTCAAAGATTCTGACTTATGTCTTATAAATAAGACATAACCGTACCTACTGAAAATATCAGTAAAGGTAATGAAGTACTGAAAGTTTCCTCTAGCACTAGTGCTCATTGGCCCATATACATCAGTATGTATAAAGCCCAATAAGCCTCTGGCCCTTTCATTTTGTTCGTTCGCAACCTGTATCGACCGACGCACCGTTTGTGTCGATCGACACTACCTCTGTTGAAAGGAGCCTTTGTCGTTTTACTTAATAGACAAGATCCACTTTACTCATTATGATTCATAATCAGATGAGCCCAAAAGCCCATCACTATGGAGCTTCTGCATCTATTTCTCATTTATGTGGTGATATATCATGGTTTTTACTAGTTTTAGACCATGATATAAGTGTGTTTTTAGTGTCTTTTGTGTTATTTTAGAGTCTTTTACAGGTATAATCAGATTTGGAGCTGAATTGGAGATAATGGAGCATTTTGGAGATTTTTGGAGTGTTTGGCCGAGAGATAGAGTTCACTGTCCGAAACAGAGGAAGGTGTCGATCGTTGCACTCTAGCAACGATCGATGCACCAGCGAGATGGGCCAAAAACTCGGCGGTTTAGAAGAGTGAAGAATTTGCACTTTGATCCAGAAGTTCCTGATATTTACAAAGAAGCCCTTGGCCGAGATTATGCCTATATAATAGAGTTTTTAGAGTTTTTATTAGATACGCTTTATACTTTTTACCATACACTTTGATAATTAAGAGCAGAGGATTTTAGAGCTTTTTTGGGGCTGATCTGAACCTGTTACATCATCTGTATTTGGAGAAGATTTCGAACCCCTTTTACTCTTATTCTTTTATGCAATTTATTCATTCTATGATTATGTTTTCATTATCTATGTCTGAGTAGATCCATAGTTAGGTTTAGGGTTTCTCACATAGGATTTCATGACTTGCTAGACTTGTTCAAATTCAGTTAAGGATTCATAACTTTACCTGTTCTTCAATTTAATTGTGCTTAAAGCTAGTTCTAACCTGATCAATTAGAATCTAGATCTTAGGTTGCTAAATACGTCACGGAAGTGGGGTTTAGGAATCTGAACTAATTAAATTGGGCAATTAAACTTGGCGCAAACGGAAGTTTGGTTTAGGATAATTGTGAACATATCAAACTTGGACTTATTGCTAGTTTAATCTGTTAGTTCTCGCAAACGAAAGTTTGGTTTGCTGCACTTAGACTTAGAGAATTATCGCAAAGGAATTTGGTTAATTCTACATCTGTGTTTTGAGTTCTAGAACCGTTCTTAATTAGATCCTTGCTGAATGAACTGTCTGCTTGTCTGATTTCCTGAGAATACCCTAGGCTTGACGCTTTTAATTACTTGCTTCACAACCGTTAATCTCTGTTACTGATTTACTTTCTCGCACCGCAATCTATTTCATTCACTACTTGCTTATTTCTAGTATTTATTCCTACAGTTTGATTCTCTTGAGACCAAGTGCCATGTGGATTCGATAACCCTATATACTACTTTGACATTGCTGTTCACTTGCAGTTTAGTATAGGGAAAACTTAGAACCTATCAAGTTTTTGGCGCCGTTGCCGGGGACTCTTTGAGTCTTCGATAGGACCGAACTTAGGGTTTTTGCTAGAAATTTTTCTTTTTGTTTTTGTTCTTTTTCGTTTTTATTTTTAGTTTTGCTGATTTTCTTTTTTCTCGGTTTCTTTCTGTCGCAGGTACGAATTTCGCCTTGCGTCGATCGTTGCATACCTTGCGTCGATCGTCACTAGGCGATTCTGAGGATTGAATCGATCGTTGCACTGATAGCATCGATCGTTGCTGGACGATTACGGACAGTTTATGCCAACGCAGAAAACTCGAAGTAATCCGAACTCGAGCTTGCTTAATCTCGGACTAGAGGAACTTGGACGTCTAGAAAGGACTAACAGGAGAGAAAAGAGAGAGAGAATGGTACGAGAACGTTTGATCTTGATACCGGATGCTGAAGGTACCCTGAGGGACCAAGATGACAACCCGTACAATGCTGCTGGGCATCGGGTTGATGCTGAAGGGAATGTTATCCCTGATCCTCCTGAGCAACAGGAGCTGAACCGAAACCAGGGTCAAGGACAGGCCCAAGGTAGAGAGATGGTGGTTCATGAGAGGACACTAGCTGATTACAACAGACCTGATGAGTTTCATGCAAACCGAGCAGCTCTAGTGCTTCCTGCTTTTGAGAGGAATGATTTTGAGGTAAAAACCATCTACTACCAGCTGATGAGACAGATTGCTTTTCATGGTCTTCAAACAGAGCAGCCTATGGATCACATTGACAAGTTTGAGGACATAATCACTGGCATGAAATATGAAGGAGTATGCCCGGACTATCTGTTCCTTAAGCTATTTCCGCACAGTCTTTCTGGAGACGCTAGTGCATGGCTGAGACAACTGGCACCTGGTCAGTACACTACTTGGACAGCCTTAAAGAGTGAGTTCCTGCGTCACTTTTATGATGATGCACGCTCGGATCAGTCCAGACAGGACATACTCACCTTTTCCCAAGGAGCTGTGGAGCCCTTGAAGACTGCCTGGATGAGATTTAAGCAGTATCAGCGTGACTGTCCACACCATGGATTCACAGAAGTACAGCTGATTGGTATCTTCTTCAGAGGCATAGATCTTCCTTATCAGACTGCGCTGGATAATTCCAGTAATGCTAATTTCAACACCAGGACTCCTGCACAGGCTAAGCAGTTGATAGAGAATCTGATTGGCAGCAACAGTTGCAAAACAATGGATGAAAGGAGAAAGAGATCTGGTGGAACCGTAGAGAATTCTGATATAGCTAATATAAGATCCAGATTGGACACAGTCTACAATCTCCTAACAAGTAAGAAATCTGTCCACTTTGCCCAGGATGTAGAGGTGATTCAGACTGAAGAGGAAACTCAGGAAGAAGATGTGAATTTCATAGGAGGTTCTGGTTTCCAAGGTAATAGATTTGGTAATCAACAGGGGAACAGATTCTCCAATGGTGGACAGACTGGTGGTTTTCAAAAAACCTATGGACAAGGTAATCAGAGAACCTATGGGTCTACATCCTATCAGACTCCTCCTGCACCTACAGCCCATGAGAGCAAAATGGAGGCTATGATGGAACAACTGATGGAGAGTCAAACCAAGCTTTCTGTGGACAACAATAAGAAGCTGGACGCTGTCTATCAAGACCTCAATGGGAAGTTTGAGTCACTGAGCACTCACATGAAGCAATTGGACAATCAGGTGAACCAGATGTCCAGCTCACTGAAGGGAAAAGGAGTTGCAGAGACTCATATTAAGGCCTGGTCTGTACTCATTAATGATGGATCTTATCTAGGGGAGAAATTTGAGCTAAGTACAGCTGAGTTGGTGACTGAGGCAGAATTTTCGGATTTCTGTGAAAAACTCTCGGGTAGAAACTGTAGTGATGCAACGATCGACACACAGCTGGCATCGATCGATGCAGGTCGTGAACGAGCAGAAGACCCGTGGGATGAAAGTGAGATTGATGCAGAACTAGCCCGCCTATTCCCTGATGTATCTGAGATCACTCAAGAGGATGTTTATGCACAAGCCATTAGGCAATGTCCCAAGGTGTCTGAAGTGATTAAACAAGAGATTGAAGAGCTGAAAAAGCTAGAAGAGAGTGGTGAAGATTTGGAAGAAATTCCACCTTCTGATGATCCACCTTATCATCCATGTGTTCAGAGATATTTGAACAAGATGTTGCCTTTAGACGAGGAGCTGAGAGAATGGGTGATAATAGTTCCTCAGCATATCAGTGATGTTCTGCTAACTAAGGTCCCGAAGAAGTTACCTGATCCCGGAGTCTTTGTGCTAGATTGTTCTATCTTTGAGGATAGTTTTAGACGTTCTCTATGTGATTTAGGAGCTGCTGGAAGCATAATGCCTTACTCTGTGGCAGAGAAGCTGGGAATGTTGGATTTTACTCCTACTAGGACTTCTCTTATTCTAGATGATCAGTCCATACGAGTTCCTGAAGGACTTCTTATGGACATTCCGGTGAGAGTTGGGAACTACTTGGTTCCAACGGACTTCCTTGTGCTGAAATACGACTGTAATCCGGATGAAGCTTTATTGCTTGGGAGACCATTCTTGGCTACAGCAGGAGCTGTGATTGATGTTAGACAGAGTCTAATAGACCTCCACCTGGGAGATGAACCACTGCACTATGAGATGGATAAGCTGCGAAGGCCACTGATAGATGGGCAGACATTCACCATAAGGGACGCAGATTTTGAGCAGTCTGATCATACCATGGTTATAGATCCTGGAGCACATTTCACTCCATTTTTTCTTGGCCATGAGCATTCCGCTACAGCCTACTCACCACCTTGGATGAGGAGACTTGAACAGAGACAGAAAAAGTCTTTGTCAGGACCTCCTGGTACTTGAAAGATCTCATCCGTCCGGTCAAGCTATTGACCTTAAACAAGCGCTGGGTGGGAGGCAACCCACCATTAGGTACTGGTGTTTTTCTTTTTCATTTTTGGTGTTTTTGTTAGGATTTTACGTTTGTTTTTGTTTCTGGTGAGTTTATGTTTGCAGGTCTCGGTTAAATCGCAGTGCAGCGATCGATGCAGTTCTGTATCGATCGTCACATCACGAAAGGAATCGCATTGCAGCGATCGTTGCGGTCCTGAGCAACGATCGACTATACACGAAAATCGCCAAGTAACGGTCGATGCACTTAGTGCAACGGTCGATGCTGAGCGACAGAGGTAAGCCGACAGACATAACTTCACCTTTTCAATTTTTATTTTCTTTTTACCGATCCTTCGCTGGACACTACTGGGGACAGTGTGTCTTAAGTGTGGGAGAGGTGCTACTGACTTATATCTTTCTGTTTTCTTAAGAGTCAGTCCGTTTTTCAAAAAAAATTTGTTTTATTGAGTCAAAACTGTTTAAGTAAGAAACTATGATTTTCTGAGAAGATTTACAAGACTTGCAGGAACTTAAGTAACCATTGGGATGAAGTTGCAGGATCTATCTATGACTATTAGAAAACTCCATCACAGATCAACCTACTGGGAACACCCACATCACTTCAGGTATCAGAGGATCCTTTACTGACTTCAACCTTAATACTGACCAGATTTCTCACCTAAGGGCTTGGTATGCTTTATGTCGGATTCCCTGTTAGTTCTGACACAGCCTGTAAACCTGTCCTATTTAGTCCCCTTCTCCCCTTCTGTAAAGTAAAAAAAAAAATAATAATAAACTGAGGATGAGTTAGTAACTCCGAAGTGGTCATGAGAATAGTAGCAAACACTATTATCTCTCATGTGATCCATGGAATGTGTCCAAAGTACACCCTATAACGGGAAGAACACTGATAAAAAAAATAAAATGATACCCAGTGGGGAAAAATCAGTTGTTAAAGAAGGGAAAGAGAAGAAAGGGACTAGAGAAAGATAGTATGGTGGTCTAGAGCTGATAAGGTAAGAATCCATGTGCCTTTAGATCGATACTCCTTAGGTGAGACCGCACTTAAATACTTGCAGAAGTCAGTAGGGAGAATTTGAATGCTTGAATGTGATTGTGGAGTTTACCTAGGACAGTTGCTAAGTGTGGGGGAAGTACATTGTGGTCTTGATATCCTGTGATTGATTCTTGCAGTGGTTTACTAAGGGGAATCTGAGTATTGTAGCTTCTAGGATGAAATGAGTTTCTGAAGAGTTTTCAAACCTCTTCACCATGTTTTAGTTCTCTGTTTTGCTTGAGGGCAAGCAAAGGCTAAGTGTGGGGGAGTTGATATATCATGGTTTTTACTAGTTTTAGACCATGATATAAGTGTGTTTTTAGTGTCTTTTGTGTTATTTTAGAGTCTTTTACAGGTATAATCAGGTTTGGAGCTGAATTGGAGATAATGGAGCATTTTGGAGATTTTTGGAGTGTTTGGCCGAGAGATAGAGTTCACTGTCTGAAACAGAGGAAGGTGTCGATCGTTGCACTCTAGCAACGATCGATGCACCAGCGAGATGGGCCAAAAACTCGGCGGTTTAGAAGAGTGAAGAATTTGCACTTTGATCCAGAAGTTCCTGATATTTACAAAGAAGCCCTTGGCCGAGATTATGCCTATATAATAGAGTTTTTAGAGTTTTTATTAGATACGCTTTATACTTTTTACCATACACTTTGATAATTAAGAGCAGAGGATTTTAGAGCTTTTTTGGGGCTGATCTGAACCTGTTACATCATTTGTATTTGGAGAAGATTTCGAACCCCTTTTACTCTTATTCTTTTATGCAATTTATTCATTCTATGATTATGTTTTCATTATCTATGTCTGAGTAGATCCATAGTTAGGTTTAGGGTTTCTCACATAGGATTTCATGACTTGCTAGACTTGTTCAAATTCAGTTAAGGATTCATAACTTTACCTGTTCTTCAATTTAATTGTGCTTAAAGCTAGTTCTAACCTGATCAATTAGAATCTAGATCTTAGGTTGCTAAATACGTCACGGAAGTGGGGTTTAGGAATCTGAACTAATTAAATTGGGCAATTAAACTTGGCGCAAACGGAAGTTTGGTTTAGGATAATTGTGAACATATCAAACTTGGACTTATTGCTAGTTTAATCTGTTAGTTCTCGCAAACGAAAGTTTGGTTTGCTGCACTTAGACTTAGAGAATTATCGCAAAGGAATTTGGTTAATTCTACATCTGTGTTTTGAGTTCTAGAACCGTTCTTAATTAGATCCTTGCTGAATGAACTGTCTGCTTGTCTGATTTCCTGAGAATACCCTAGGCTTGACGCTTTTAATTACTTGCTTCACAACCGTTAATCTCTGTTACTGATTTACTTTCTCGCACCGCAATCTATTTCATTCACTACTTGCTTATTTCTAGTATTTATTCCTACAGTTTGATTCTCTTGAGACCAAGTGTCCCTGTGGATTCGATAACCCTATATACTACTTTGACATTGCTGTTCACTTGCAGTTTAGTATAGGGAAAACTTAGAACCTATCATGTGGCCCAAAACGACACTGCCAGAGAGAAGTTCGATTCGTATCATTTGACTTGAATCTCTTGGTATTAATGTTATAGTTAGACACATTCTTGTTTAGAACATAAAGTCCATTCTCTAATGGATTGCTACTATAAAATATATCACTGTAATCAAATGAATAACACTTATTCTTAATTTGAAAACTGATATCCTTCCATATCCATACAAGGAATAGAAATAATCTTTCTGCTCATAGCAGGTACATAGTAGCAGTTTTAAGTTCAAAAACATGCCATAAAAGAAAACAAATGAAATACTCCTACGGCTAATGCAGCAACTCTTGCTCCATTTCCCACGCGTAGATCCACTTGTCCTTTCTCCATAGTCCTACTTTTGCTCAGGCCCTGCACATTTTTCACAAAATATGAGTACCACAGCTGGTATCACATACCCAATAAGTAGGACTATAAGAAGTAACATTTACTTCTATAACATAAATACCTGAAGAAGAAGTCTCGTACGTCTTCTTCAGCTTCTCATAATCTTCCATGAATTTATTGCAGTTTCTTTTCAAATGCCCATAACCATTACAATAACGGCACTTAACATCTTCAGAAGGACTGGTTTTAACCTTCGGAGCATGGCCAGACTCGCTTGGATTCACAATCGAGCTCGTCTTGCCATCACCTTTGTTCTTACCAAGTTTCTTAAACTTTTTACCCTTTTGTACCATAAGGACATTTGGGGTGTCCTTCTTGATGTTAGGTTCAGCAGTCTTAAGCATCCCATGCAATTCAGTCAACGTCTTCGTCAAGTTGTTCATGTTATAGTTCATAACAAATTGATCATAGCTTGACGGCAGTGACTGCAGAATGATGTCAGTAGCCAACTCTTGGCTAATGGGACAATCCAGTTTCCCCAGGTTATCAATATAACCCATCATCTTAATGACATGAGGACTAACTGGTTCACCCTTTGGTAGCTTGCACTCAATCAGGGACCTAACCGTCTGGTATCTCTGAGTTCGTGCCTGCTCCTGAAACAAACTTTTCAGGCCAGTGATCATCTCTTTTGGCGACTCCACGTACTCATATTGCTTCTGCAATTCCGAGTTCATGGTAGCCATGAGACAACTCACATCCACCGCATCATTAGAATGCTTATCCCAAGCATCCTTATCTGACTGCCAGGCATTGGCTCGGTACTTCTTGGGGAGAACTTTCTCAAGGACATAGTCCTTTTTCTCCTGTTTGAGAACAATTCTCAAGTTCCGATACCATTCAAGAAAGTTTGATCCATTTAACTTGTCCTTCTCAAGGACGGATCGCAGGGAGAAATTGTTACGATGGTTTTTGCTAGACATAGCTGGAAAAACAAGGGAGGTTTAGTTATGATGTTCAAGAAATGAGAAGTCTTAACTATTAAGAAAACTCGCATTATATTCAAACAATGTTTCCTCAGATGAATATAATGATCCAAGACCCATACTTTCACTAAACTTGAGTGAGCCACTGGCTATCACCCAAATTTAGCTATCTAGGTAAGCAACAACTTTGCTAGTTATATCCAATATAACTCTTGGTTGTGGATCGACATCTCATGCCCAATCCACCTGATGTCTCTGAGCCCAAAACGATTTTGATGGCCCAGTCAAGTAAAACAATCTCTTCAGTCATGTAATTGTTGATACCTTGCACTGCAAACCTATCAACACGATTACCTCCTGCCTTACTCATGTAATTGTGGACACCTTGCACTGCAAATCTATCACACAATGAAACGAGTCTTGACAGTTGACAAGATTGGAAAGACATCAAGTATCACTTGATATTTGATTGAGGAACAGAACCATTTAAAACGTTCAGTTTTATTATGTTTTAATTCTTCTAATTAATTGATTTATCTTGCTTTGGTTCTGTGATTTCAGGTTCCATAACCTAAACCAGCGAATCTGATGTCGACCGACACTACTATAGTGTCGATCGATGCAGAATAACCAAAAACAATCTGCGATAACCGATCAATCCAATTGATCCGGTTTTGATTACCGGTCAGTGTCGATCGACGCTACATTAGCATCGGTCGACATCAACCTTATCAAACCTATCGCAATTAAACCATCCTTAGTGTTTAACCATTATTAACCAAGCTCGATAACCGGTCCAATCCAATTGAACCGATTCATCAATCTCGCGAGGTTTGTGTCGACCGACACAACTCTTGTGTCGATCGACACCAGGCGAAACCTAATTTTGTTCGGGTTATCCTTCTGTGTCGACCGACACCAGATTGGTATCGATCGACACAGGGCGATAAACCCTAATCGTTTTTCAAGCAAAAATCCCTAAAACTAGATTTTCATGAAAACGAATTTCAGCAAGTTTGTATCAACCATACAGAGATCCAGATTCAACCAATCTAATCAACATGCTACAGATTCAATAGAACCCTAAGGCTCTGATACCACTGAAGGAATTTCTAGCAATTCCTAATCCAATTAGGCAACCCTGGTCTGAATTCCAAGCCTAGGATCTAGGGTTCATGTAATTGAATCATTGAGATCTCAGAATTACCTGGTGATTAGCAGCGGAAGATTTGCAGATAATCAAGATCTAGAGCGCCTCAAATGCTGCGCCTCTATTGGTATCCACACGCACACAAACGGAACAGAAGGGATGCTAGTGCCTTTAGAGATCAGATCTCTCAAGAGGTTTCTGTTTCTTTTCTGGTGGCTGTGAATTAGGTTAAAAAATCGAGTTTGGGTCGACCATATATCTTATATATGTCGACTTAAACCGCAACGAAATTAACCAACGATTAAACCGAATTAATCTTGGTAATCCGCGAGTTGTGTCGACCGACACAATCTTTGTGTCGATCGACACTGCCGATTGATATATCATGGTTTTTACTAGTTTTAGGCCATGATATAAGTATGTTTTTAGTGTCTTTTGTGTTATTTTAGAGTCTTTTACAGGTATAATCAGGTTGGGAGCTAAATTGGAGATTATGGAGCATTTTGGGAGTGATTGGCCGAGAGATAGAGTTCACTGTCCGAAACAGAGAAAGGTGTCGATCGTTGCACTCTAGCAACGATCGTTGCACCAGCGAGATGGGCCAAAACCTCGGCGGTTTAGAAGAATCAAGATATTGCACTTTGATCCAGAAGTTCCTGATATTTACAAAGAAGCCCCTGGCCGAGATTATGCCTATATAATAGAGTTTTTAGAGTTTTTATTAGATATACTTTCATAATTAAGAGCAGAGAGTTTTTAGAGCTTTTGGGGCTGATCTGAGCCTGATTCATCATCTGTATTTGGAGAAGATTTCGAACCCCTTTTACTCTTATTCTTTTATGCAATTTACTTATCATATGATCATGTTTTCATTATCTATGTCTGAGTAGATTCCTAGTTAGACTTAGGGTTTCTCACATAGGATTTCATGACTTGCTAGACTTGTTCAATTTCAGTTAAGGATTCAAACTATATCTGTTCTTCAATTTAATTGTGCTTAAAGCTAGTTCTAACCTGATCAATTAGAATCTAGATCTTAGGTTGCTAAATACGTCACGGAAGTGGGGTTTAGGAACCAGAACTAATTAAATTGGGCAATTAAACTTTGCGCAAACGAAAGTTTGGTTTAGGATAATTGTGAACATATTAAACTCGAGCTTATTGCTAGTTTAATCTGTTAGTTCTCGCAAACGGAAGTTTGGTTTGCTGCACTTAGACTTAGAGAATTATCGCAAAGGAATTTGGTTAATTCTATATCTGTGTTTTGAGTTCTAGAACTGTGCTTAATTAGATCCTTGTTGAATGAACTGTCTGCTAGTCTGATTTCCTGAGAATACCCTAGGTTTGACGCTTTTAATTACTTGCTTTCACAACCAATAATCTCTGCTACTGATTTACTTTCTTGCACTGCTTTCATTACAATCACATTGCTTATTTCTAGTATTCATTCCCTACGGTTTGATTCTCTTGAGACCAAGTGTCCCTGTGGATTCGATAACCCTATATACTACTTTGACATTGCTGTACACTTGCAGTTTAGTATAGGGATTAATTCTTGACCTATCAAGTTTTTGGCGCCGTTGCCGGGGACTCTTTGAGTTTTCGATAGGACCGAACTTAGGGTTTTACTAGAAATTTTTCGTTTTTTGTTTTTGTTTTTCGTTTTTTATTATTTTTGCTGACTTTTCTCTGTTTCTCTCTGTCGCAGGTACGAATTTCGCCTTGCATCGATCGTTGCACCCTTTGCATCGATCGTCACTGAGCGATTTGAGATTGAATCGATCGTTGCACTGATAGCATCGATCGTTGCTGGACGATTACAGACAGTTTATGCCAACGCAGAACACTCGAAGTAATCCGAACTCGAGCTTAGTTAATCTCAACCTAGAAGAACTTGGACGTCTAGAGAGGACTATCAGAAGAGAAAAGAGAGAAAGAATGGTACAAGAACGCTTGATCTTGATACCAGATGCTGATGGAATCCTGAGGGATCCAGAGAACAATCCTTACAATGCTGCTGGGCAAAGGATTGATGCTGAGGGACGAGTGATCCCTGATGAAGTTGAGCCACAAGGTAGAGAGATGGTAGTTCATGAGAGGACACTAGCTGATTACAATAGACCCGATGAGTTTCATGCAAACCGAGCAGCTCTAGTGCTTCCTGCCTTCGAGAGGAATGATTTTGAGGTAAAAACTATCTACTACCAACTGATGAGGCAGATTGCTTTTCATGGTCTTCAATCAGAGCAGCCTATGGATCACATTGACAAGTTTGAGGACATAGTCACTGGCATGAAGTATGAAGGAGTATGCCCGGACTATCTGTTCCTTAAGCTATTTCCGCACAGTCTTGCTGGAGACGCTAGTGCATGGCTGAGACAACTGGCACCTGGTCAGTATACTACTTGGACAGCCTTAAAGAGTGAGTTCCTGCGTCACTTCTACGACGCCGCGCGCTCAGATCAGTCCAGACAGGACATACTTACTTTTTCCCAAGGAGCTGTGGAGCCTTTGACAACCACATGGATGAGATTTAAGCAGTATCAGCGTGATTGTCCACACCATGGATTCACAGAAGTACAGCTGATAGGTATTTTCTTCAGAGGCATAGATCTCCCTTATCAGACTGCTCTGGATAATTCCAGTGATGCTAATTTCAGCACCAGAACTCCTACACAAGCTAAACGGTTGATAGAGAACCTAATTGGCAGCAATAGTTGCAAAACAATGGATGAAAGGAGGAAGAGATCTGGTGGAACCGTAGAGAATTCTGATATAGCTAACATAAGATCCAGATTGGACACAGTCTACAATCTTCTGACAAATAAGAAAGCTGTCCACTTTGCCCAAGATGTGGAGGTGATTCAAACTGAGGTGGACACTCAGGAAGAAGAAGTGAATTTCATAGGAGGTTCCGGTTTCCAAGGTAATAGATTTAACAATCAACAGGGGAACAGATTCTCAAATGGAGGACAGAATGGTGGTTTTCAGAAGACCTATGGACAAGGTAATCAGAGAACCTATGGATCTACATCTTATCAGATTCCTCCTGCACCTACAACCCATGAGAGCAAAATGGAAGCTATGATGGAACAACTGATGGAGAGTCAAACCAAGCTTTCCGTAGACAACAACAAGAAGCTGGACGCTGTCTATCAGGACCTCAATGGGAAGTTTGAGACATTGAGCACTCACATGAAGCAGTTGGACACTCAGGTGAATCAGATGTCCAGCTCACTGAAAGGAAAAGGAGTTGCAGACACTCATATTAAGGCCTGGTCTGTAATGATTAATGATGGATCTTATCTAGGGGAGAAATTTGAGCTAAGTACAGCTGAGTTGGTGACTGAGGAAGAATTTTCGGATTTCTGTGAAAAACTCTCGGGTGGAAGTTGTGATGATCGCGATGCAACGATCGATACACATCTGGCATCGATCGATGCAGGTCGTGAACAAGCAGAGAATCCGTGGGATGAAAATGAGATTGATGCAGAACTAGCCCGCCTATTCCCTGATACATCTGAAATCACTCCAGAGGATGTTTATGCACGAGCTATTTGGCACTGTCCCAAGGTGTCTGAAGTGATTAAACAAGAGATTGAAGAGCTGAAAAGGTTAGAAAAGAGTGGTGAAGACTTGGAAGAAATTCCATCATCTGATGATCCACCTTATCATCCATGTGTTCAGAAATATTTGAACAAGATGTTGCCATTAGATGAAGAGCTGAGAGAATGGGTGATAATAGTTCCTCAGCATATCAGTGATGTTCTGTTAACTAAGGTCCCAAAGAAACTGCCTGATCCTGGAGTCTTTGTACTTGATTGTTCTATCTTTGAAGATAGTTTTAGGCGTTCTCTGTGTGATTTAGGAGCTGCTGGGAGCATAATGCCTTACTCTGTGGCAGAGAAGCTGGGTATGTTGGATTTTGCTCCTACTAGGACACGTCTTATCCTAGCTGATCAGTCCATGCGAGTTCCTGAAGGACTCCTTATTGATATTCCGGTAAGAGTTGGAAACTACTTAGTTCCAACGGACTTCCTTGTGCTGAAATATGCCTGCGATCCGGATGAAGCTTTATTGCTTGGAAGACCATTCTTGGCTACAGCAGGAGCTGTGATTGATGTTAGACAGAGTCTAATAGACCTCCACCTGGGAGATGAGACACTGCGATATGAGATGGAGAAGCTGCGGAAGCCACTGATAGATGGACAGACTTTCAAGATCTTGGAAGCAGATGATGAGCAGCTGAATGAGACTGTGATAATAGATCCTGGAGCGCATTTTACTCCATCTTTTCTTGGACTGAAGCATTCTGCAGCAGCCTATTCTCCGCCATGGATGAGGAGACTTGAACAGAGACAGAAAAAGTCTCTGTCAGGATCTTCCGGAACCTGAAAAACCCTTGCGCGTCCGGTCAAGCTATTGACCTTAAACAAGCGCTGGGTGGGAGGCAACCCACCATTAGGTACTGGTGTTTTTCTTTTTAATTTTTGGTGTTTTTGTTAGGATTTTACGTTTGTTTTTGTTTCTGGTGCAGTCATGTTTGCAGGTCTCGGATTAAATCGCAGTGCAGCGATCGATGCATTTCTGCATCGATCGTCACAACACGAAAGGAATCGCATTGCAGCGATCGTTGCGGTCCTGAGCAACGATCGACCATACACGAAAAATCGCCAAGTAACGGTCGATGCACATAGTGCAACGGTCGTTGCTCGTGCGACAGAGGTAACCCGACAGACATAAACTCACCTTTTCAATTTTTTTTATTTTCTTTTACCGATCCTTCGCTGGACACTACTGGGGACAGTGTGTCTTAAGTGTGGGGGAGGTGCTACTGACGTTTATCTTTCTATTTTCTTAAGAGTCAGTCCGTTTTTCAAAAATTTTTGTTTTATTGAGTCAAAATTGTTTAAGTAAGAAACTATGATTTTCTGAGGAGATTTACAAGACTTGCAGGAACTTAAGTAACCATTGGGATGGAGTTGCAGGATTTATCTCTGACTATTAGAAAACCCAGACACGGATCAACCTACTGGGAACACCCACATCACTTCAGGTATCAGAGGATCTTTTACTGACTTCACCCCTAATACTGACTTAGATTTTCTCACCTAAGGGCTTGGTATACTTTATGTCGGATTCCCTGTTAGTTCTGACACAGCCTGTAAACCTGTCCTATTTAGTCCCCTTCTCCCCTTCTATAAAGTAAAAAAAAAAAAAAAAGATAATAAACTGAGGATGAGTTAGTAACTCCGAAGTGGTCATGGGAATAGTAGCAAACACTATTATCTCTCATGTGATCCATGGAATGTGTCCAAAGTACACCCCATAACGGGAAGAACACTGATAAAAAAAATAAAATGATACCCAGTTGGGAAAAATCAGTTGTTAAAGAAGGGAAAGAGAAGAAAGGGACTAGAGAAAGATAGTATGGTGGTCTAGAGCTGATTAGGTAAGAATCCATGTGCCTTTAGATCGATACTCCTTAGGTGAGACCGCACTTAAATACTTGCAGAAGTCAGTAGGGAGAATTTGAATGCTTGAATGTGATTGTGGAGTTTACCTAGGACAGTTGCTAAGTGTGGGGGAAGTACATGTTGGTCTTGATATCCTGTGATTGATTCTTTCAGTGGTTTACTAAGGGGAATCTGAGTATTGTAGCTTCTAAGATGAAATGAGTTTCTGAAGAGTTTTCAAACCTCTTCACCATGTTTTAGTTCTATGTTTTGCTTGAGGGCAAGCAAAGGCTAAGTGTGGGGGAGTTGATATATCATGGTTTTTACTAGTTTTAGGCCATGATATAAGTATGTTTTTAGTGTCTTTTGTGTTATTTTAGAGTCTTTTACAGGTATAATCAGGTTGGGAGCTAAATTGGAGATTATGGAGCATTTTGGAGATTTTTGGAGTGATTGGCCGAGAGATAGAGTTCACTGTCCGAAACAGAGAAAGGTGTCGATCGTTGCACTCTAGCAACGATCGTTGCACCAGCGAGATGGGCCAAAACCTCGGCGGTTTAGAAGAATCAAGATATTGCACTTTGATCCAGAAGTTCCTGATATTTACAAAGAAGCCCCTGGCCGAGATTATGCCTATATAATAGAGTTTTTAGAGTTTTTATTAGATATACTTTCATAATTAAGAGCAGAGAGTTTTTAGAGCTTTTGGGGCTGATCTGAGCCTGATTCATCATCTGTATTTGGAGAAGATTTCGAACCCCTTTTACTCTTATTCTTTTATGCAATTTACTTATCATATGATCATGTTTTCATTATCTATGTCTGAGTAGATTCCTAGTTAGACTTAGGGTTTCTCACATAGGATTTCATGACTTGCTAGACTTGTTCAATTTCAGTTAAGGAT
This sequence comes from Orychophragmus violaceus, assembly GCA_030180135.1. Lineage (NCBI taxonomy): Eukaryota > Viridiplantae > Streptophyta > Magnoliopsida > Brassicales > Brassicaceae > Orychophragmus > Orychophragmus violaceus. Next base: position 27,106,364 of record CM058235.1, read on the forward strand.
TCAAACTATATCTGTTCTTCAATTTAATTGTGCTTAAAGCTAGTTCTAACCTGATCAATTAGAATCTAGATCTTAGGTTGCTAAATACGTCACGGAAGTGGGGTTTAGGAACCAGAACTAATTAAATTGGGCAATTAAACTTTGCGCAAACGAAAGTTTGGTTTAGGATAATTGTGAACATATCAAACTCGAGCTTATTGCTAGTTTAATCTGTTAGTTCTCGCAAACGGAAGTTTGGTTTGCTGCACTTAGACTTAGAGAATTATCGCAAAGGAATTTGGTTAATTCTATATCTGTGTTTTGAGTTCTAGAACTGTGCTTAATTAGATCCTTGCTGAATGAACTGTCTGCTAGTCTGATTTCCTGAGAATACCCTAGGTTTGACGCTTTTAATTACTTGCTTTCACAACCAATAATCTCTGCTACTGATTTACTTTCTTGCACTGCTTTCAATACAATCACATTGCTTATTTCTAGTATTCATTCCCTACGGTTTGATTCTCTTGAGACCAAGTGTCCCTGTGGATTCGATAACCCTATATACTACTTTGACATTGCTGTACACTTGCAGTTTAGTATAGGGATTAATTCTTGACCTATCAACAAAAACTTGATAGGTGTATAGTTTTCCCTATTCTACTGCAAGTGCACAGTTAATGCAATCGTAGTATATAAGGTATCGAATCCCACGAGGACTCTCAGTCACACAATAGATTATTAGTAATTCGGATTAAATTTAGCGAAGCAGATGTGAAAGCAGTAAACGAAATATCAAAGCGAATCAAGTGAGTTTGTAAGCAAGAGGGCAAAGCGTTAGGTATCAGGAGTTCTCAGGAAATCAGGAACGCAAGCAATCAATCTATCTAGATCCAATCAATAACTGTTCTAGAACTCAAAACACAGATATAGAATTAACCAAATTCCTTTGCGATAATTCTCTAAGTCTAAGTGCAGCAAACCAAACTTCCGTTTGCGAGAACTAACAGATTAAACTAGCATTAATTCCAAGTTTGATATGTTCACAATTAACCTAAACCAAACTTCCGTTTGCGAATAGTTTAATTGCTTATCTAAGTTCTTTCCAGTTAAAATAACCAACTTCCGCTGAATTAATCAACCTAACATCATAACTCTGATTAGCTACTTCAGATTTAGCATTAAGAACAACCTAGATAAAGAACTAGCAGATATAAATCTCTACAGATTGATTTAAACTATAATTCTCTGAAATCCCTAATGAGAATCCTTCAACCTAACAGGTAATCTACTCAGACATAATCATCGAAATAGAAAACATCTTGAATAGAAAACCAAATATCATAAAACAGAATAATCAACAGGGGTTCGAAATCCTCTCTCTTTCGAGAGCAAAATCAGCCCCTAAGGCTCTCTGAAATAAAATAAGACTTAAGAAAAGCGTAGCCTAAACAATGGCTTAAAAACTCTATTTATAACCTAAAACACGAATTGGGGCTTCTTTGTAAATATCAGAAACTTCTGGGCAAAACTGCAATTTTTTCATTCTTTATTAAACCGTCATTTGGCCCATCTCGCTAGTGCAACGATCGTTGCCATAAGTGTGACGATCGATGCAGCTCGGAAATATCAACGGTGAACTTGATCTCTCGGCCAAATACTCCAATTAGCTCCAGAAAATGCTATAATCACCAAATATGCTCCAAATGTGCTTGTACCTAATAAATACCTGAAAAGACTCTAAAACATAGTAAAAGACTCGATAAATGACACATATACCATGGTTAAAATCCCTAAAATCCATGGTATATCAACTCCCCCACACTTAGCTCTTGCTTGCCCTCAAGCAAGACAAAGAACTAAATGTAGTCAAGAGGTTTGAAAACTCTTCAGAAACTCATTTCATCTTAGAAGCTACAATACTCAGATTCCCCTTAGTAAACCACTGAAAAAAATCAATCACAGGATATCAAGACCAACATGTACTTCCCCCACACTTAGCAACTGTCCTAGGTAAACTCCACAATCACATTCAAGCATTCAAATTCTCCCTACTGACTTCTGCAAGTATTTAAGTGCGGTCTCACCTAAGGGGTATCGATCTAAAGGCACATGGATTCTTACCTAGCCAGCTCTAGACCACCATACTATCTTTCTCTAGTCCCTTTCTTCTCTTTCCCTTCTTTAACAACTGATTTTTCCCCACTGGGTATCATTTTATTTTTTTTATCAGTGTTCTTCCCGTTATGGGGTGTACTTTGGACACATTCCATGGATCACATGAGAGATAATAGTGTTTGCTACTATTCCCATGACCACTTCGGAGTTACTAACTCATCCTCAGTTTATTATTTTTTTTTTTTTACTTTATAGAAGGGGAGAAGGGAACTAAATAGGACAGGTTTACAGGCTGTGTCAGAACTAACAGGGAATCCGACATAAAGTATACCAAGCCCTTAGGTGAGAAAATCTAAGTCAGTATTAGGGGTGAAGTCAGTAAAAGGATCCTCTGATACCTGAAGTGATGTGGGTGTTCCCAGTAGGTTGATCTGTGTCTGGGTTTTCTAATAGTCAGAGATAGATCCTGCAACTTCATCCCAATGGTTACTTAAGTTCCTGCAAGTCTTGTAAATCTCCTCAGAAAATCATAGTTTCTTACTTAAACAGTTTTGACTCAATAAAACAAAAATTTTTGAAAAACGGACTGACTCTTAAGAAAACAGAAAGATATAAGTCAGTAGCACCTCCCCCACACTTAAGACACACTGTCCCCAGTAGTGTCCAGCGAAGGATTGGTAAAAAGAAAGAAAGTTATTAATGGATGTTTTAGTTCTGTCGGGTTTTTACCTCTGTCGCTCATGCATCGATCGTTGCACTAAGTGCATCGACCGTTGCTTGGCGATTTTTCGTTGAGTGTCGATCGTTGCTCAAAGCAGCAACGATCGTTGCAATGCGCATATCGGATCAGTCAGCAAGTTAGCAGGTTAGTCCGTCGGTTTATGTCAATTTTCAATCCTGCAAGCTGAAAACACTAGAAACAGAGTAAAATCGAAATAACAAATATGTCTGATCAAGCATAACCATCCAAACATAGCAAATCCTAAAAATAAACGAAAAACAAAAGTGCAAGAAAAGATAAAAAGTCAGAATACAGAACCGAAAGTCTGAACATGGGGATCACTCTCACTCGCTCTCATCATCTATCCCACCATACCGTGCATCGTCATCGGCTGCCTCAGCTGCGGGATCAGTATCAGTCGGGGAAGGAGGAGTCGGGGATCGATGTCTGCGTCGAGAAACGTGTACGGGCTGATGGACCTGTGGTGGCCTCCTGCAGCTGCGCATGAAGTTCCAAACAACTCGAAACATGCTATCGGATCTCTCTCTCCACTCGGCATCAGAATATGCACCGTAAGGCATCGTAGGCTCTGGAAAAGGACCTATATCGTCGACTGGGGCAGGCGCTGGCGCAGAGGAGGACGAAGCTCTCGCAGAAGGCTCTCCCAGCGGATGAGCCATAGTAGGTACTGCACATCGATCTCTAGCGGAAGGGTGGAAGCTCAAATCATCAATGGTATCGATCCGAGTGTACCTGGCAGCAGGAAGATCGATGCCATACTGTGTATCCTCAGGGTCGTAGTACACCCACACTCGCCCTTCCTTCAGCCACGTAGCACTCTGCAAGTGACTGAGATCCAGGAACTCGCGCTCAGTAACGCACTCTATACCCCCCATAGGGATCCTGCAGTGTCTGAAAATAGGAGTGAGAAGACTCCCTACTGTCTCCTTGCGCGCGCCTTCATAAGGCTTCTTCTGCAGCTCGCAAAGGTGATGGGCAAATATAGCTCCTAGGTTCACCTTCTCAGCCGGGTTCCTCACATAAGTACCCCTGAACTGCTCCCTCAGCCCTCTGAATAAAACCTCCATCTCGGTCTTGCGCATCTTGTTCGCCTCATGCTTGCACAATAAAGTGCGTCCCAAGATACGCAAGACATACCTGAGAACCGGATGCCTAACCTGAATCACTGGTGTAAGCCGTGAGTGATATCGTCCACCTCCAATGTACTCCCAGAAATCACGAGCCTCTGATGTTTCCCACGGAAGGGATAAATCGGTGCGTGGCTGCGTGGTGCTGAACCCGTAGATCCTACAGATATCGAGAAGGGGCACTCGATACCTTTCTCCGAGACACATGAAAGTGAAAGTGCCTCCTTGGGCATTCCTGCTCTCTGGGTTTGGGTATACAACCCTGCACGTGGCAAGCAACTGCCTCACAAGCTCTGGGTACAAATCGTAAGGCTGCATTGGCATTGTCCCCAGACCAATACCTCTGCACAGCTCCATCACCTTCTTGTCCATTCCGAGACTCTTGCAGGTTGAGTAATCAGCGAACTTTGTTGGCGCTATCTCCATACCACACCAACCATTATACAACAGAGTGTCGTATTCATCCCAGTACTCGTGTAGCGGCCTCTCTGTGAAGTCAACTGATTTTAGTATCCCCTTAATAGAACCGCTCCAGATGCGATCAGACTCAATCAAAACTTTCTCTGGCCTTGGCCATGGCTGTCCTATGGTCGCATGAACCAAATTATACGGCTGTGGAGGATCTGATTCCCTGTGTAACCATTCCGGTGGCGGAATGTATTGTCGTGAGGCGCTTGCAGCTTGTGCTCGTTTCTTGCGGGGTTGATTCCGGGTTGCCATCTGCAAAACAGAAAATTTGAACAAATTAGTCTCGGCAACTCTCTGTTGAATCGTCGTGAAACGACCGTTGCACTAAGGTAGCGATCGTTGCAGGGCGATTCCGTGTAATCGAACATTTCCCCAGAATCGTCGAGTAACGACCGTTGCATCAAAGGCAGCGATCGTTGCAGGGCGATTCTGGCCGCAATCAACAGTCAACAAATTTCGTTCCAAATCATGCAATCAATCACACAGTCGGCAACAATATATCATCTAGCAACCTAAATCATACCTATTTGGGCATGCATTGATCAATTTCGGCTCAAAAATCTAACAATCTAGAACCCCTAAAATCCCAATCTGAAAGCTTGAAAATTGAAGAACATTACCTTGATTTCTTGAGATATGGCTAAAGGAAATGGATTGGTCGGTTAAAAACGAGTGAAATAGAACTTGAAAACAGGAAATTTGATGGAGAAATGGTTTTTTTCGGGTAGAGGCTCGGAGTGTCGACCAAAGGAGTTTTGAGAAGAAAAAGAGAAAATAGGGTTTAAGGTAACTTACCTGGTCGTGGCTGCAACGATCGTTGCTGGTTGAATCTAATCGATTCCGGTTTAGCGACATGTACCTTAATTTTCGATTAAGACCAATTGCAACGACCGTTGCACATGTGGGCAACGATCGTTACTCCTCTCCAGACTTCGTTCTGTATCTAACAGTGGGTTGCCTCCCACTCAGCGCTTGTTTTTAAGTCATTAGCTTGACTTTTGGAAAGGGGTCAGACTCATGGAGGTTTCAACAGAGACTTTGAGTGTCTCTGTGAATGCCTTATCATCCATGGTGGTGTGTAAGCAGTAGCAGCATGATGTCGTCCAAGGAACGTCGGGAGGAATGTAGGGTGAGATTGACATTTGGGTGTTTTAACGCTCTTTCCTTTATTCAAAACAGTGGAGTCAGGAGGCTTAAACTTAGAGGTTTTATGCTTTACCTTTGGCAAAGATTTGATGTTCGGAGCTTTCTGCTTATGAGTAGTTTTAGGCCTTGAAGATGCTAGAATGGGCTCTTGTGAAACCACCATCTTATTGTCAACCACCAATGTGCGCTGAGCCATATTTGTAGATTTAACGGGAGCTTTTGGAAATGGCAACGGAGGTTTATAGGCTCCTTCTTTAGCAGGTCCTCGAGATTTGGGTGAAACTGGTTCCTTTCGGGGTGCAACGATCGATGCGTGTGATGCAACGATCGATGCTGTCGTCTCAACTCGTGTTTCAACTGTAGTCTCGGGTTTATCTGTTTCTTGGTCCATTCCAGCCATCTCAGACTCAAATTTCTCTTCTTGGCTCGGTCTTGCTTCAATCTGGGCTATCCAAGTCAAAAGATCCATGTCAATCTCTGCTGAGTCAGGTGCATCGAAGCTTTCGAGCTCTGGTAATTCAACATCGAATCCCCCTCTGTCTTCCACAAATTCCACAGCTTTAACTGCTAGACATGATCCATGATCCATTTGTGCATGATCCTGAGTGAGGATGTTGTTGTCAGGAGCTTCATGAGAATCCTTTGTTGGGGTAGAACTTGGAATTTGATCCATCTGTGTGTCCAGCTGCTTTACACGAGTGCTCAAGGATTCAAATTTCTCATTCAAATTAGTGTACAGGTTCTCTAGCTTCGAGCTGAAAGAAGTTGAGTTCTGCTGTTGCCTTTCAATTGTTTGCTCTAACATCATCTCCAGTTTGCTCCTTTGTGTAGGAGATGCCAGATTGGAAGTATAATTACGGTCTCCTGATCCTAGAGCGTGCTTAGAACTCTGCCTTTGCTGATGTTCCAAGGTATGTCTATAAGAGTCGGCTCCAGCCATGCAGCGTACCTCCGCAAACTTATCAGTGTTTGCCTCTGCTCGGAACTGTCTCTCCCTAAGTAAGATGTCGCGGATGTCATCTATCTTACTCTGCATCTCAGCTACTTGCCCAACCAATACATGGTAATCTGGTAAGATGGGGTTTCCTTCCCCATCTATCTTCTGACCTTTTGCGTTGCATATGTGACCCTCTTGGTCTCGTAAAACGCCGTTTTCGCCTTGAATCAAAATCAAAGGTTCCATGGCGCGGAACCTACCGAACGTCTCAGATCTTAGCATCGCTTATTATCGCCTAGTGTCGATCGTTGCAAGGAGAGCAACGATCGATGCAGTGCGAATCCCTGCAATCCCAAAAATCAAAAACGTGAGTAAACAAGAAAATTAAAAAGAATGCTTAGTCTAAATCCTAGTACTAAATCTATCGGTGAATTCAAAGAGTCCCCGGCAACGGCGCCAAAAACTTGATAGGTGTATAGTTTTCCCTATTCTACTGCAAGTGCACAGTTAATGCAATCGTAGTATATAAGGTATCGAATCCCACGAGGACTCTCAGTCACACAATAGATTATTAGTAATTCGGATTAAATTTAGCGAAGCAGATGTGAAAGCAGTAAACGAAATATCAAAGCGAATCAAGTGAGTTTGTAAGCAAGAGGGCAAAGCGTTAGGTATCAGGAGTTCTCAGGAAATCAGGAACGCAAGCAATCAATCTATCTAGATCCAATCAATAACTGTTCTAGAACTCAAAACACAGATATAGAATTAACCAAATTCCTTTGCGATAATTCTCTAAGTCTAAGTGCAGCAAACCAAACTTCCGTTTGCGAGAACTAACAGATTAAACTAGCATTAATTCCAAGTTTGATATGTTCACAATTAACCTAAACCAAACTTCCGTTTGCGAATAGTTTAATTGCTTATCTAAGTTCTTTCCAGTTAAAATAACCAACTTCCGCTGAATTAATCAACCTAACATCATAACTCTGATTAGCTACTTCAGATTTAGCATTAAGAACAACCTAGATAAAGAACTAGCAGATATAAATCTCTACAGATTGATTTAAACTATAATTCTCTGAAATCCCTAATGAGAATCCTTCAACCTAACAGGTAATCTACTCAGACATAATCATCGAAACAGAAAACATCTTGAATAGAAAACCAAATATCATAAAACAGAATAATCAACAGGGGTTCGAAATCCTCTCTCTTTCGAGAGCAAAATCAGCCCCTAAGGCTCTCTGAAATAAAATAAGACTTAAGAAAAGCGTAGCCTAAACAATGGCTTAAAAACTCTATTTATAACCTAAAACACGAATTGGGGCTTCTTTGTAAATATCAGAAACTTCTGGGCAAAACTGCAATTTCTTCATTCTTTATTAAACCGTCATTTGGCCCATCTCGCTAGTGCAACGATCGTTGCCATAAGTGTGACGATCGATGCAGCTCGGAAATATCAACAGTGAACTTGATCTCTCGGCCAAATACTCCAATTAGCTCCAGAAAATGCTATAATCACCAAATATGCTCCAAATGTGCTTGTACCTAATAAATACCTGAAAAGACTCTAAAACATAGTAAAAGACTCGATAAATGACACATATACCATGGTTAAAATCCCTAAAATCCATCGGCGCCAAAAACTTGATAGGTCAAGAATTAATCCCTATACTAAACTGCAAGTGTACATCAATGTCAAAGTAGTATATAGGGTTATCGAATCCACAGGGACACTTGGTCTCAAGAGAATCAAACCGTAGGGAATGAATACTAGAAATAAGCAATGTGATTGTATTGAAAATAGTGCAAGAAAGTAAATCAGTAGCAGAGATTATTGGTTGTGAAAGCAAGTAATTAAAAGCGTCAAACCTAGGGTATTCTCAGGAAATCAGACTAGCAGACAGTTCATTCAGCAAGGATCTAATTAAGCACAGTTCTAGAACTCAAAACACAGATATAGAATTAACCAAATTCCTTTGCGATAATTCTCTAAGTCTAAGTGCAGCAAACCAAACTTCCTTTGCCGATCTGTGTCGACCGACACACTTATTGTGTCGATAGACACTGCCCAGAAACTTGGTATTGAATGCATATCAAATATGCATTCACCCGATCATTACATTAATGATCAACCTCATATACAACGTCCAGTTTGCTTAGGTGTGTGACCCTATAGGATCATATAACACTAGCAATGAGTTCTAAACTCATTGATCATAAGTGGCTTCTAACAAAGCATTATGACTGCCTAGTGTCATATGATTGTCTCATCTCGACAATACGACTTTCACTTGGAGTAAATACAATAGATTTCAGGACATTCCCAACACATTCTCCATCAGAGTAGTACTTGTAGACTTCTCCGTCTAGGATCTCTGTGAAAATTACAGTCCCCGCCATGGATGTCTTAAAGGAGGAGAGTAGATCAAAAGAACACAGTTTTTGTGTCTTGTTGTTTTTGTTTATGTTAACACAGTGTCTTAATATATAGCGAGAGAGGCAAAACAGAGAGGTCTCACTCCTCTGTGTCTCGCTTCTTGAGTGTTGATAGAGAGAGCGAGAGAGAGGAAGAGGTAATTGATTAGTAGGTTTTATGAAAGGAGTGGTGAAAGAGCATGAAAGGTAGATAGATAGATAAGTGATGTAGAAAAGATTAAAAAAAAAAAAGAAGAGGAAAATTGTATGGTGAGAAATGAGAATTAGAGAGTGAAGAGTTTCTTGGTGTGCGATCGTTTTGTTGGTTATTGAATAGCTTTTGGACCTACATCAACGCTTATTAAGGAAGGGACTCATGATAGCCACAACCACAAGCATGTCTTTGAATTTATACAGAAACAAACATGCTTATATTTAACTCGCAATGTCAGTTTTTAATGAAATGTTCCCATTCAAAAATAATATATATATAAATTTTTAAAAATTATATATTTTTCTTCTTCTTATATGTCACTAAATGTTTTTTTCTCTTGAAATCCCTAATTCTTAATTAAAAATATACTAATTATTTTTGGGGAAATTGCTATTTATACCCCTAAATTGATTCTAAACAAAATATCCCCAAATTGAAAGCAAGGCAAAACTGTCTCTTTTCGTTAAGAAAATTACTGTTACCGCTTTATGACTAAACAAAATACGGAAATCGCAATTACTATTATAATTTTCGCGTTGTGTCAGACTTCAATAGATATGTGATGTGTTAGACTCTAATAGAAGTCTAAATAACTTTCTTCTATCAGATTTCTACGAGAAGTCACATACATAATAAATTAGTATATTTAAATTTTAAAATTATAAAAATATTTTGTTAAAAAATTTATATACATAAACTAAATATAGACAATTTAGTAATATAAAAATTAAAATTTGGTCAAATTGAGTCAAATTAAACAATGTTATTTAAAGTATGTATTTATCCTATAATTTTTTCTAAAAAGACTAAAACAGATTAATTTAGTAATTTAATTTAAAAATAGTAAAAAAATATTTTGTAAAAAAGTTATACAAAAAATAAATATAAATAGTTAATAGTATGTAAATTAAAATTTGGTATAATTAAGTCAAATTAAACAATATATAAGATAGAGTAAGTTCTAAACCTCATAACATGCTTTGTAACGGAAAATTTACATATAACTTACATATACCTTTAAGGTTAGATTCATAGTTTATCAAATTTTAAATTTACATGTATGTGTTTTAACGTGAATATATTTAACAAATTTGATGTTTCCTAGATATTTTATTTAAATATTTTTACTTATTAGTGATAAATACTAAATTTAGGGCTTCTCATACTTCTAGGCGAAATCTGAATTTAGGGATCGAGAGAAGTCTGAGATGTATTTAAATTGTATATTTAAATTAAATAAATTATAAAAAAATAATTTGATACAAAGTTTTAATATATAAATTATACATAAGCATTTTGACATAAATTAAAATTACATAAATTTTACTCAAATTTAACCATTGAAGGTAAATTTGGTTCTAAACACCATGTAGTTTGATCTTTGTTTCACATATGAAGTTGAATATCATATTTTTATATGTAGGGTTTGATTGAGAGTTTGTGAAATTTTTATTCATAATGTTACATTTACATAAACTGGTTATTTTGTGGCTTTGTTAAACAAGTTTGATGTTTGTTATAAGTTTTCTATATAATGTGATATTATTTAAAGTATTAATTATTAAATCTAGGGTTTCTTAGAATTCCAGATAAATCTAGTTCAAGTATTTAGACTTTTCATGAAGTCTTATTTCAGACTGCATACGAAGTGAAATTTGATTTTTTTTTGAAAATTTTCACACGAAAACTTTAAAAAATACGGGAAATTTCCGCTTAAAATTTCAGAATTCTCACTCGGTTCAAAATTTTCTTATCAGGCTGCATATGAAGTCTGATATCGAATATTTTATAATTTTTAATTGTTAAAAATCCGGGCCTGGCAAAATTTCCCTCCAATTTCTCTCCACCTATTTAAACTTAATCTTGTACACACATATAACAAAATAACAATCTTCATATTCTTCCTTCTCTTACAACCTCTCTCTCTCTCTCTCTCTCTCTCTCTCTCTCTCTCTCTCTCTCTCTCTCTCTCTCTCTCTCTCTCTCTCTCTCTCTCTCTCTCTCTCTCTCTCTCTCTCTCTCTCTCTCTCTATATATATATATATATATATCTTTTGTATAACCTCTTTCGAATTTCTCACCCAAGAAGGTTCTCAAGCTTATTCTCTAATGTACATTCTTATGTATGTGATTCATAGCTGATTCTCTTTGAGCTGCGAAATAGGTGAGTGGATATGTTTTGATTTAGGGTTTTCAAAGGTTTTTTAACTGAATTAATTGGGACTTTTGACATAAAATTTTGACTAAACAATTTGATTTGCTCATTCTTTTTCTCTCTGCAGGAGTAAACGTTGGCGATGTTCATGTTACTATTGTCGCACTAGCATCTCGTGGGGAAGCTAGCAATGAGCTCCTTGAGTTCATGGGAAGGGTATCAAACAATCATTTATTAACCATATCTTGGAGACTTGTTCGCTAACTAATGCAAGAGCTCTGTGTTTTTGCTTTTTCAGGTGCTTGGTTTAATGTTGAGCCAGATGACTCTCCAAAGAGGCTGGAATTCGGGCTTCTTAAGCTGTTAATGCCTCCTAAAAGTTCAATGGAGGAACATGAAGTCTGAGAGTCTAGTATTAGACTACAACCAAAGTATGAGAAACTCTCAAACTTCTCATGAAGTCTTATTTCAGACTGCATATGAAGTCTGGAATTTGAAATTTTTTGAAAAGATTTCACACGAAAAGCTTTAAAAAGATGGAAGTTTTCCCGCTCGATTCAGAAGTTCTATCCCAGATTGCAAATGAAGTCTGATACCAGAGATTTTAAAACCCTAAAATTTTCCATTTGTTAAAAACCCATCAAAAATTTCCTCCAATTTCTCTCCACCTATCAAAACCGAATCTTGTAAAAAATCATTTTCAGACATGCAACAGCCAAAAAAGATTCTCTCTTTTTTTGTGAACAAAACACTTACATAGTTTAATTTTGGTTTATTTACATGTTCCTCTTAATTAATAGAACTTTGCGATTGATAAATCTTTATGCAAACTAATACATATGTTGATTTGGCATAGAAGCCGATGGTGTTTTGGACAAAGCAAGAAAACATAAGAAGAGACAGCTTGAAAATACACTTAAAATGGTGGAGAAGAAGAGAAAGTTAGTTTCCAAGGAGGTTCACCATATATCAAAGATTGTTTATTGTGAGACTTACAGTGTAGACATGGCAGACAAAACTGAGGAACGTGATGTGTATCGCAGACTAATGCAAGAGCTCTGTGTTTTTGCTTTTTCAGGTGCTTGGTTTAATGTTGAGCCAGATGACTCTCCAAAGAGGCTGGAATTCGGGCTTCTTAAGCTGTTAATGGCTCCTAAAACTTCAATGGATGAACATGAAGTCTGAGAGTCTAGTATTAGACTACAACCAAAGTATGAGAAATTCTCAAACTTCTCATGAAGTCTTATTTCAGACTGCATATGAAGCCTGAAATTTGAAATTTTTTGAAAAGATTTCACACGAAAAGCTTTAAAAGATGGAAAGTTTTCCCGCTCGATTCAAAAGTTCTATCCCAGATTGCATATGAAGTCTGATACCAGAGATTTTAAAACCCTAAAATTTTCCATTTGTTAAAAACCCATCAAAAATTTCCTCCAATTTCTCTCCACCTATCCAAACCGAATCTTGTAAAAAATCATTTTCAGACATGCAACAGCCAAAAAAGATTCTCTCTTTTTTTTGGTGAACAAAACACTTACATAGTTTAATTTTGGTTTATTTACATGTTCCTATTAATTAATAGAACTTTGCGATTGATAAATCTTTATGCAAACTAATACATATGTTGATTTGGCATAGAAGCTGATGGTGTTTTGGACAAAGCAAGAAAACATAAGAAGAGACAACTTGAAAATACACTTAAAATGGTGGAGAAGAAGAGAAAGTTAATTTCCAAGGAGGTTCACCATATATCAAAGATTGTTTATGGTGAGACTTACAGTGTAGACATGGCAGACAAAACTGAGGAACGTGATGTGTATCGCAATACAAGGAACACGGAGCAATCAAAATTCTAATATCATACTAAAACTGAAGTCTGAGAGTGAAAATTCAACATAAAATCTGATATTAGACTGCTTTTGAAGTCTGAAGTCTGATATTAGATTATGTGTTTTCTCATTTTGTAGATTTTTTACTGGTTATTAGTCTTTTTATTGAATACATTGTATTGTATTAGATGATTGGATGATCAAATCAGAGGAAGACAACTCTCCTTGTCTACTATGCTTTTAGAAAAATTAAAATTTGTATAAATTTACTTTTGTCTACTCAAATCAACAAGGAATTTTGTTCATTAAAAGTATACAACATCATGAAAAATGTTTACAAAACATTGGTTATGAATTTTGTCTACTCTTTTTTTTTGGTCGAACCTCATATTTATAGATAGCTTACTCTCCAACAATGGAGAAAATGTTCAACAGAATTGACATTACAGAACTTGAACAATTGAAATAAAACAAGTAGATAGAAAACACCATGACACATAAGCAACTATAACCGTTGAGCAGTCCTCTAAGCTCGACGCCAAAGAAGCTTGGAGGTGAGATGATACTTTGGGAATTAGTGAACATCTTCAATGACCTAAAACCCTATATTGACACAGCAACTAATGCACAATTATCAATCCAGAATCCAGCAACAAAAGTAGAGGTAGCTAAGTACCAAACTACTATGCCTTGGAAGAAATCAGAAGCATAAGCTTCTGACATAATGCTCCCTGCAATAAAACCACTCAAAACAAGTGAAAAGCTAGGGAGGAAAGCAAGCTCCATAAAGGAGAAACATGGATAATTTATGCCCACTAAACCCAGATACATTGGTAGGTAGATATCAAAGTTTAATCCTTCAGTTTGCCACAGTGAAAGAAAAAGAAAACTGATATCACCTTGAGCTGAAACAAAGTCGGATCGAGGACTGCATATTGCAGTAAAAGGCCACAGAAAGGCGGTAGACATGCCACTGATGAGGACAAATGTGGAGATACAGAGATCTGGATGGAGATCCGAAAGTGACAGAGGGAAGATGAAGTCGATGGGTTGGTCTAACTCAAACGGATGGGTAAGCGGGAGATGAGCATGGTGGTTGGATGGGGAAGGTGACTAGATCCTGGATTGCAAATCTGTACAGAGAAAGCTTGAGACAACCAAGAGAATATGTCTGGCATTTGATATAAAGCTTCAAGCAACAGATAAGTACGCAAAATGCATTAACAATACGAACAGAGGTGAAGGATGTATCACAAGAGAAAACAAAAGAGTCTGCAACACAACACGGGACTATGAGGCAAGAGAGAAACTCCAACTTAGGGAGGGATCTAAAACCTGCCAAATCGACGAGGGTGAGAGCAGACGAACGCGAAGCTCCAGAGATGTGACACTGACGCAGTACTCCGGAGAAGAGGAGCGAAAGAGGTGGAGCGTAGGGAAGCCTAGTCAGATCCGGGAGAAGAAGCAGCGGCGAAGAAGATAGCACGAGTTGCAGAGATGGAGTTGAGGGGAACACGAACTGCGGAAAGGCTAGAAGAGGTGGATGAAAGCCGAGTGGAGGGGGCGGCGGATCTGGAGGGTCTGGGGGCTCTGCAACCGGCGGGCCAACGGAAAACATGGTGAAGTCGGGGAGGAGGAGGCGAGACGGTTATACAGAGGATATGGCAGTATGCGGTGGAGAAAGGAAGGACATCTGCGGTGGGACGAGCTACGGAAGCGGCTACCTCGTAACGCGGTCTAGAGAGAATATGGGCTAGGGCCAACTCATGAATTTTGTCTACTCAAATCACTTAAACCTTGGAAGAAAAGTCATGAGTAAAGAAAACTGGTTAGAAAACAATACCTCTTAGATTACATACACCAACCTATGATAAACTAAAATAATCTTAAGTGGTGGTGATTTTTCTTACACTTAGGAAAAATTGATAACCTTAACCTTAGATAAAAATGTGTTACCTTAATCGTCGAAAATTTTCTTAGACTTGAGAAAAATGAGTCATTTGTAATATATGGTAGTGAGACCTCTAGTTCTGTCTGATTCTTATAAGCTAGAAGCTTATAAAATTATCAAGTCCAAATGTCAAGTATGTTCTCTCATCATAACATTAGCGATCTTATTGAAAAAATCAGTATGTAAACGCGAAAAGTAATACAAGATGCATACCAAAACTTTGGTAAAAAAAATTCAAAAACAATTAAGTCACAACACAACAAAGTCAGAACCTAATATCAAACAAATTTTGAAAAAAATAGATAAATTACAATGAGACATTATAATATTGTAATTCATAAAATCTTGTTAACTACTTAGAGTTCAAACGAAGTTTGATTCTTATAAGTTAAAAGTTTATAAACTTAGTTACATTGCTGATAACTTCAGAAACTTGATTATCAAATAAATATAACACATCATCTTGTAAAAATGATAAAAGCGCAACATAATTAAGTATAGCACATGTGAAAGCTAATTTAAAAAATAAATAAATTATATGTAATGTACAATTGGTTTTTTATTTTAAAAAATAACAGTATTCAGACTGCACATAAGAATGTAAAATTCACACATGAGGAATATATACATCTAACTCATGTTTATAAAAATTATAATCAAAGAAATTCATCACAAATATACAAAAACACGTTTTTTTTTATCATTTCAGACTTCCTGGAAAGTCTGAGATTAGTTTTACAAGACCTCTATTGCAGTCTGAAAAAAGAGTATTTTTACAATTGAAATGAAACTAAGCAGACAACGGATGCAGTCTGACAGCCATTTAGACAGCATACGCAGTCTACTTTATAATTTTTTGACTTTTTGTTAGACAACTTATGAAGTGGTGAGAACAAAAAGGGTAGTTTTGCAATTGACTTTTAAATTTGACTTTTTATCAGACTTTTACAAGAAGTCTGAAAATCTTCAGACTTCTACTAAAGTCTGAAAAAATAAGGAGTAGTTTTGGGATTAACCAAAATATTTTTGGAGTTTACTTTTGGGAACAGAATTTTATTGTAGTCAAAGATGATATTCGTACAACGAGGAAAGTCTGATAAAAATCTTTACATTTATGGGGTATTTTTTGAGTTGGCCAAAATTGGTATTTAAGATTTCTATCTGATAAAAGTTTTGCATTTCAGACTTTTAGAGCTGTCTGAAATTTTTTTTCTTTCCGGTCAATATTTAAATTTTTTTTGTCAATTACTCTTTCGACCCCTTTTTCAGACTTCGGATTTCGTCTGAGAAAAAGTCAAGATTTCGTCAAATTCACTCAATTGTTTTGTTAGACTACATAAGAAGGAATAAAAATCAAATTTTGATCAATTACAAAACTACCCTATGGTTATTTAGACTTCTTGATGAATCCGATAATTGTATTTTTTTTTGTTTTCACAGGAATTTTAATGACTTCATTGGAGGTCTGTTATTAAATGTCAATTACAAAACTACACTCCCTTTGACCATCAGACTTCATGGAAAGTCTGAAATCGCGAAACAAATATGAAAATCGGCGGAACTTGTGAAAAATCAGCTAAATTTGGTTTTGAGCTCGTTTTTACTTTCACTAGTAGCCCATAACTTCTAGTTTCACCAATACCCAACAAACCCAACCATTTTATGCAAGGATAACCAAAATCGCAAGAGATCCAAAATTTTAAAATTTTAAAACGTGAATTAGAGGGTTTTTTGATGAAATTGGAGAGAAAATAGGAGAATACAACGTTGTGAACTCTAATATAAAGCTTTAATGGCTCAAAGTTGGTTGTGTGAGGTATTAGGAGCTTCAATTTGGTTCTTAATGATGGTTGGCTGAATTGGAGAAGATGACAATTTCGTAATTAAGTAAGATCTGAAAGACTTTTTTGTCTTTTGGTAAAAACATCAGACTTAAACTTCACAAGAAGTCTGATGATGACATTATCGTGAATACTTAGATTATTAAGGGGATCCATTAACGTATGAGAGAAAAGAGAAGGGTGATAGTAGTTTTAGAGTTGACTTCAATTTCAAAGTTAGTTCTGCAATCATGCCATTCTTTTTTCTTCTTAATTTTTGTCATAAATTTTGAAGAGCGAATTTGTTAAATATTGATAAGAAAAAACCTTAAAAATACGTGACATTCTCAGGACAGATCTAGTTCAAAAATTATGTAGAATATCGATATATAATTATGTGAGCAAGAAACATCAGATACAGTTTGACATTCTTTCATGCTGAATTTAAAGCATTAATATGGGTGATGGAATGTATGAAGCGATGGAATCAAGAAGAAGTAACATTCGCTACATATTGTTTAGAGTTAGTGAAGATATTGTCTGCACCGAAAGAATGACCTACCTTGTCGATTTACCTAGAGGGGTATGAGAGTCACAAGATGTTCTTTATAAGGTTTGTTATCACTTATATCCCAAGAGCATGCAACACAACCACTGACAATTTGGTGCGAGTTGCCCGAATCAGCTATCTTTTTTTTTTCCCGTTAATCTAGATCCACCGGCTGGGTTAGTATTTCTTTATGTGTTTGACAAGTACATATTTACCAAAAAAAATACTCAAACTTTTAATATTGCCTGAAAATACAAACATTTTCTGGTTTTGCATTTATTTTACGCCAACATTCAAATTTCTTTATTTGACACTGAATTTTAATCACTATTAAAGAGCTAACTTGACTAATTCCATATTCATTAAAAAGGGACGTAAAGCGTTCGTCTCCTTCTTCTAACCCTTCTTTTAAAAACATTTTCTTCAGTTTCTTCTCTCGATGCCTCACCAAATTCTTTTCCTTCTTTCTTGTTGCTGTCTTCTTCTTCTTCTTCAACCTTTTCTCTTCCTCCATCAACATTTTCTCTTGAACATTTTCTCTTGGTTTCTCAAAACATTGCCCCTCTGTGTCGACCCCTTCTATGACTACACCCTTCTTCACATCTCTTCCATCGTAACTATAGACCAAGTTCAAATCAATTTTCTACTTCTATTTCAAAAATAATTGGTAACTATAGACACCATAAATGAAAATAATATATAGTTCATCCACATGTTCCATATATATTTTTTAACATCATCATCTTTTGTAATCCTCATGGAAGATAGATGCAATATAATCTGGGACATAACGATAGTGTCTAAAAGATACCAATTACATCATCTGGTTTGACCAAACAATCTACAAGACTTATTACACATTCTACTAAACCAAGCAAATTCAGAAACTTCAAACTTACACTTCCTTGACAAGATTTCCCGTCCTAATTATACATAGAAAATTTTAATTATGTTCTTCGTAAAAGTTGTAGAACCAAAATTTACAGTACTACGTTAAAGCGATTTAATCACGAATAAACAATAAGCGTTAAGGAAATGAAATCAAAACGATTAGATAGAAGAAATAGAAATCAGAATATACGGAGGCGAGATTTGATCTCTTTCCTTAACTCAAAGAATCATCCGTAGTATGATAGGTTAAATCAAGATTTATGAGTCCCAAGATACAATTATAGAAAACCGTATCGCAACACTCGATATCGGTTTTGTCAAACATATGAACTACGATACTCTCGAATTAGACACTAACCTAAAACCGAAGAGAATTGAAGAAACTTCTTTTTGTGTTTTTTCTCTGTGTGATTTTCGTTGTGGATGCTATACAAGGGAGGCTTAAGGGTCCTTTATATAGGACTAACAAGTTTCTACAAATTGGAAATTTACTTGTATAGCAAGTTTCCAAAAATTGGAAATTTTACTTGTCTAGCAAGTTTCCACAAATTGAAAATTTTACTTGTCTAACAAGTTTCCACAAATTGAAAATTTACTTTTCTAGCAAGTTTCCACAAATTGGAAATTTCTCTTCCATGTCTTTATGGGCTTAACTCATTTATTTTCACACAATCACATTTTTAATAAAGCCCATGTCTTTAACATGTCATTATTAAATAATTGTTCCAACAATCCCCTACATGAATAGAAATGACTCTAAACATATGCAGATGAAACTATCTAGACAGACTCAGTGAACTAGATAGACTTGACCAGACTAGACTTCACTAGACTAGACAGATTTTCGAGAGTATACGAAAATGTAACTGTATCTGAGAGGTAGCATTTTTCAGCTTTGAAACCAATCATTTTTTATATATGTCGGGTTTACCCGGCCAGGAGGTGAATGCGATGTCTTGAACCACCCGGACTTTGATGTAAACCGAGACAACATATATCGCACATCGACATTTTCTCGTAGAACTATGTTCTCTATTGTGTTCATTGTGGCCTTGAACATGCCTGGTATTCGTGAGTGAAGTTGGAGAGTATAGTCTTACATTCATTCTCCTCGAAATGGCCCAATTTCACACTCACTAGGTGATCTGCCATCAGCTTTCTTTCAAGAGTATCTGTATGTACTCCACTATTACATAGCTATAGAATCATTAAAAGCCAACGCTTAACCTCATCACACACATATAGCATTATTTATCATCCGAGGAACTGGGCATAGTTATAGTGCTCAATCCTGAATCAGCTCAATTTCGTTTTCCCTTTGAACTTAGATCTTGGGATCTTCAGTCACACAGGTGGGGTGTCCATCAAACGTCATCTCTGTTCTTAGGATTTAAACCCATTCCTTTTGATGATTTCTAAATTTTATCTCACGGCAAGATTTTTGTGAACAGATCCGCTAAATTATCAGCCGACTTGATGTAATCTATCGTTATTACACCACTTGAGATCAAATGTCTAATGGTCTTATGTCGTCTTCGTTTATGACGAGATCTGCAATTGTACAAATCACTCAGTGCCCGTGAGATAGCCGACTGACTATCACAATGTACGCATAGAGTTGGCACTGGTTTTTTCCACATCGAGAAATCTTCCAAGAAGTTCCGAAGCAATTCTGTTCCCTCCGCAGGTTTGTCTAAAGCTATGAAATCTGACTCCATGGTTGATCGGGCCAGGAGTGTTTGCTTGGAAGATTTCCAGGATACTCTTGCACCAGCAAGAGTGAATACATATCCACTCGTAAATTTGGAGTTTCTTGAATCTGAAATCCAATTAGCATCACTGTACCCTTCTGGTACTGCTGGTTCTTTTCCAAAATGAAGCCCATAACTCTTAGTATTTTTCAGATAATTCAATACTCTAGTTATGACTTTCCAATGAGTAGGACCTGGATTACTCATGTAGTGACTTAGTACATTTACTGAGTGCACTAAATCGGGTCTAGTACAATTCGTCAAGTACATTAGACTCCCGATCACTCTTACATACTCCACCTGTGACACAGGTTCACCTGAATGCTTTGTCAAATGAAGTTGATGATCAACTGGAGTTTTTGCTACCCGTTTGAGTAGTTCTTAAATCGCTCTAGGATCTTTTCAGCATAATGATCTTGAGACAGGATAATTCTGCGGAATTTCGAGTGATTTTAATTCTCAGAATTACATCTACTAAACCCATGTCTTTCATATCAAACTTTCCACTAAGCATTTTCTTAGTTTGTTTGAAGATATCCTTAATGCTTCCCATGATGAGCATGTCATCGACGTATAAACAGAGCAAAACATATCCTTGAGGAGTACTCTTGATGTATATACACTTATCACATTCATTAGTGTGAAAGCCATTTGACATCATTACATTGTCAAAAAAATTCGTGCCATTGTTTTGGCGCTTGTTTAAGTCTGAATAATGACTTCACAAGTCTAGACACTTTCTTCTCTTGCCCAGGAGCGGCATAACCCTCATGTTGATTCATGTAGATTTCTTCTTCTAAATCTCCATTTAGGAAAGCAGTTCTTACATCCATTTGATGGATTCGAGATTTCTTAATGCTGCAATTCCAGTCAGCATACGAATCAAAGTTATTCTTGTTACCGAAGAATAAGTGTCAAAGTAATCCAACCCTTCTTTTTACCAGAATCCTTGCACCACAGGTCTAGCCTTGTACTTGTCTATGGATCCATCTATTTTCAACTTTGTAGTGAAGATCCATTTGCACCCAAGAGGTTTACACCCTTGCGGTAAATCAACTAATTCCCATGTATGATTCTCCATAATGGAATTGATTTCACTGTTAGCAGCCTCCTTCCATGAAGGTGCATCAGGTGTAGACATGGCTTCACTGAAAGTTCTTGGCCCACTTTCTGCTAGAAATGCCGTTATGAACTCTGAACCGAATGTCTTTTCTACGAGCTATCTTGCTGCGTCTAAGTTCAATTTCTTCTGCATCTTCGTTTATAGAAGTGCCAGAAGTGCTTGTCTCATTTCAAGCATCTCGTTCATCACGAGTTTTTTAGGATTTACCTTATTCTTACATGGAAACACATCTTCGAAGAAGGAAACGTTCCTTGACCCCATTGTCGTGTTCACATGGATATCTGGTATATCTGACTATATACCAAAAAACGATAGGCACTGCTATTATGTGCATATCCGATGAATATGCAATCTACCGTTTTAGGTCCGATGGTGACCTTTTTCGGGAGTGGAACTGCTACTTTTGCCAGGCACCCCCCACACTTTCAGGTATTTGTACGAAAGTACTTTACCTTTCCAAAGTTCATATGAATTTTTTCCAGTCACTTTGTGTGGTATTTTGTTCAATATATAATTAGAGGTAAGCAACACTTCCCCTCACATGTTCTCGGCTAACCCAGATTCCTGCAACATTGCATTCATCATCTCCTTAAGAGTTTGGTTCTTTCGTTCCGCAACTCCATTAGAATCTGGTGAGTAAGGAGCGGTTGTTTGATGAATAGTACCATGTTCTCTACAGAACGCATCGAAAGGTTCATTGTATTCACCTCCTCGATCACTTCTAACCATTTTGATGGTTTTATCAAGTTGATTTTCAACTTCGAGCTTGTACTCTTTAAACTTGTCAAAGCTTCATCTTTACTTCGTAATAGATACACATAGAAGTATCTAGTGCAATCATCTATGAAAGTTACGAAGTACTTCTTTCCACCTCTAGTTTTCACAAACTTCAAATCACACAAATCCGTGTGAATTAAACCTAGAGGTTCGTTATTCTTACTATGCTCGGTGATGGCAACATTGCATTCATCATCTCCTTAAGAGTTTGCTTATCTTGCTTTTAGGAATCAAATTCATGTTCCTGACTCCACAACATAAGCAACTGGTTTCTTTTCATTTACCTTAAGGTTCTTCGAAATAGAAACCTCGGTTACATTAGTTACGATTGTCTCAAAATTAGTTTAGACCAATCCATCTTAACCAAACCTTTGTCTACATAGACAATATTTTTTGTCAATACAAGCTAATCAACTTCGAAATTGACAGTGAATTCATGCTTACTTAGCATTGTGCTATAAATCAGCTTTTCCGCAAATCTGACACCTACTTGACATTGGTGAAAGTGAGCTTCGTCACCACTTCACCACAACCTGTATCTTTTGAAAGTGCAGTGTTTTCCATGAACAACTTCTCGCTATTTTATGATACGTGGGAAATATTCCCTTATCAACATATATGAATCTTCACACTGGTATCATACCTCCACTCATGTGGGTTATGCTCAACCATATTGACTTCAGAGATAACACCACACATGTCTATCTTGTCTTTGAAATGAGTTAGTATTATGACTTGCCTTGTCACATTTGTGACGTTTTCTCAGGAACTTCATATTAGTTCATAAGACACATGGGATCACAAGTGGCTGACCTCTTCCAAACCGCAATTTGGAGTATCGACTCACTAGATCCGTTGCCAATCACATAAATGATCACATCAGTATTGTTAGTCATGAGAACAAAACTGAATTAATATACTAACAAAAACCCCAAACACATCACTTTACTAGTGATTAAACACTTTAAACAATATTTGTTTAAATTGCAATTACATGCGTAACAATCTTGTCTCATGCAAAGACAATTACAAGACAATTTTATCTATTAGAATAAATTGCTTTATTGTTGAAGATTATCCAGTTTGTGGAATAATCATAAGCAAATTAGTTCAATTAGTCCACTCACCAATTAACCAAAATATTTAAACCAAAGAGAACACGACTAAACCATATAATCTAGTCTCTCTCATAAATGATTATGTCGTTGACTGATTTAGGGTTTTCGAAACCCTAATCAATACCGTTTTAGTTAATAGATTATTAAACGGAAAGAGAATTCGATCAAAATCTAAATAGACTCTTTGCTTCGATACAGAATTTAAATCGCAATTTAGATAACCAATATCAAATCGATTAGAACCGCTAAAAGCGCATTTTCAATATCGAACCTCCACAGAGAATTCGTCAAAGTGTTTAGAACGCGTTTGATAATCGGGTTTACTTTTCAATAAACTGTGATTCTAACGATTTGAAACCGTTCAGAAATCGTAGTGAAACAGTTTATCGATCGCAATCAATAAACTTGTATGAAACGCACAAAGTAATCACGAAAATCGCTACAAATGGATTCGCGATATACGCTGCGTTTTACCTTCAAAACAGGTTTTAATCCGCCTCTACATTAACGAATCCTTGCTACATTTAGTGTTGATAACGTTCTTAGTATCATAAGCGGAAGAGAAATCGTTTGAAAAACGTTTATTTACTCGTGATTAAAATCGTTTGATGTTCATATAACAGAAATGAATTTCTTTGAGTTAAGATTGTAGAACCAAAATTTACAGCCTTACGTTAAAGCGATTTAATCACGAATAAATAATAAGCGTTAAGGAAACGATATCTAAACGATTAGACGAAGGAGTAGAAATCAGAATATATGGAGGCGAGATTTGATATCTTTCCTTAACTCAAAGAATCACCCATAGTGTGACAGGTTAAATCAAGATTAATGAGTCCCAGGATGCAACCATAGGAAACCATATCGCAACACTTGAGATCGGTTATATCGAACATATGAACTACGATACTCTCGAATTAGATACTAACCTAAAACTGAAGAGAATTGAAGGAACTTCTTTTTGTGTTTTTTCTCTGTGTGATTTTCGTTGTGGATGCTCTGCAAGAGAGGCTTAAAGCTCCTTTATATAGGACTAACACGTTTTCACAAATTGAAAATTTACTTGTATAGCAAGTTTTCACAAATTAAAAATTTTACTTGTCTAGCAAGTTTTCACAAATTGGAAATTTACTTGTTTAACAAGTTTGCACAAATTGAAAAATTTATCTTACATGTCTTCATGGGCTTAACTCATTTATTTTCACACAAACATATTTTTAGTAAAGCTCATACCTTTAACATGTCATTATTAAATAATTGTTCCAACAAAAGTTTTTTTTTTCTGATCATCACCTTAAAAAACGTCCTTATGATAACCCCTTCCCCAGGCATGTTGCATAGCCATAATCAAGGATTGTTGTTTAATTAAATTAAAAATTATTATGGGTTTTTAACTTAAAACCAATTGATTTTTATTCTTTATATATTAGTGTTGATTTCTTCAAACTTTTAATGTGAAATCATAAGTCGGCTCTTCGAGATGATGAATTTTATCAAATCATCTAGAACCAAGTCCCATTGTAGGAATGGTAATAAACCATTTTTGAATGTACATCTAGCCAATGCATTTTACAGCATTCTCCAATAAAACTGTCTGAGTTTAGGCGCAATTCTCAGTTTCCATATCACCTGTTTAATTTTAGTTTGAGTTTTTGTTTGGAATATTTTCATTTACAAAAAAGGATAACTATGGCTTTGATTGGTAACATGAGTTACCATTGATTTAGTTTGAGTTAAGGGTCTAACTCATTGATAACTCAAAAATGTTACCAATCATGAATCAAACTAAGAATTTTGAGTTTGAGTTTGAGTTACAATATGGTGTGGTTGATTTACAATTTTGAGTTATTTCCTTTGTAAAATTTCTAACTCAAAAACTAACCTCAAAACATACAAAAAAGGATGTATTAGATAATGAGTTAACATGTTTTCATTCTTTTTTCTTTCTTTAACGTGTGTTCTTGTTTTTTTTTTAATTTGTTAGCTTTTCACAATAATTCTATATTTTTACTTCCTTTGTCAACACAAATTATTTAATCAACTAATTTCGGTTTTTAAAATATATTCATTTAATAAAAACTCAGTGTATTTTAAGTCAATTATATTTTAAATTTTGAATGATTTTTGACTGGTCAATATTTTCTTTACTTGTTATGATTTAATTTATTATCTAAGTTATTAATAACTTATGAAAAACTATTTTCATAACTCAATATGTTTTTAGTCAATTATATTTTAAACTATAGATTTATGCGGTAAAATATATATTTCATAACTCAGTGTGTTTTTAGTCATTTATATTTGTTATAATTTAATTTATTATATATAAGTTATTATTAATTTAATTAATCTATTTTATCATTAAATATATAATAAAAGATTATTATTAATAAATTAAATTTAAATAATTTTCAAGAATACATACTGCAAATTACACAGCAGAAAAGTTATCAATCATTTATTTTGACGGAAACGATAACACATATTTTTACAGCAAACTTACCGTATAAATTTACAGTTTTTACCACATAATTTTTACTGCAAGTTACATCCAATTATTACATCTATTGCAACTCAACTTTAATACCACATGTTACCAATCGGAGCCTATATCATGAAGGATAAACGTTCTTTCTTATTATGAAAAAGAAGAAGATATTTTGTATCTTTCAACTTGAAACCAACGTGAGAAACTTTTAATGGATCTACAACAATATTCACTGATGTAAACATAGAATTTTACTAAAAATCTAATGGGTAATTGGTAGGTAAAGAGATGGGAAAAAAGGTAGATGACAAATATCATCACATAATTATTGGTAGTTAAGAAGATGGAGGAACCACAAATT
This sequence comes from Orychophragmus violaceus, assembly GCA_030180135.1. Lineage (NCBI taxonomy): Eukaryota > Viridiplantae > Streptophyta > Magnoliopsida > Brassicales > Brassicaceae > Orychophragmus > Orychophragmus violaceus. The sequence continues at coordinate 27,132,324 of CM058235.1, forward strand.
CATTTGGATAAAGAAAGAAAAAAAAAAACCGTACAAAGTGATTAATTCATAGGACCACAAACACCATAACATCAATATCCCCAAAATCCACACCAAATTTGTACCAATCAACCACTCTTGAGTTAATCTTGCGAACAACATATAGCCTTAGAATATAAGTTTTTTTAGCAATGTAATTTCATTGTTATTGTTATCACACTACAAGAAAATGTTTCATAATCTACAACCATATCTGTTTTTTACGTCGAGAATGACCATATATCGATTTCTGTCGATAATTACTAACGAACATTTGATAGACGTATATGTCTGTAATTACCGATCCAGACATTTGTCAAATGAATGTGTAAGTAGTTACTGACAGAATACCAACAGCTAATTGACAATTATTTTTTGTCGGTCCGTATTGTTGTTACTGTAGGTATTCTATGAGTAAATTACTAATAGACTACCGAGAGAAATAACCGACAGACCACAAATGAAAAGTTAGTCGGTTATATTCCTCGGTATAGTCCTGGGCACATTAACCGGACCCGAAAACCCGAACCGAACCTGACCCGGAAAAACCGGTTCGGTTCGGGTTCGGGTATGAGTAAATATCCGATCGGGTTTCGTGTTTGAATACTTTCGGGTTTCGGTTCGGGTTATACCCGAAACCCGAAGATACCCGAATGTAACCAAACCTTTTGTATACATATATACAGCATATAATATACATTTAATATTATACCATAAACGTTTATAATATAAAGTATATTTATACGATTAAAATAAAAAAAATTGGGGACCAAAAGGCAAAAAAAAAAAAATCTGTTCAGCTTCCATCTTCTCACGCGAAAATAGAAACCCTAGCCCCAAAGTTTACAATCTGGAAAATCTATTCACCTCATTATCTCCTCCCTCTGAGACATCATTCAATCGATCTCAGGTAATGTTCTTCATTGATTTATCATTTTTGATTTCGTTTGTGACAGATTTTCGATTTCGTTTCTGACAGGTTTTTGATTTCGTTTTTGTTTACTGTATTTTCGTTTTTGTTGATGGTAGAAGTTTTCTTGTCCACTTGTTCTGAGAAATTAATGGATGTTGTTGTGCTGATTGTCTTCGATTTATGTCTGTTAGGATCCTATTTTGAGATAATTATACTCGGTTATTTGTGTTTCTACTTTCCACTGTTGAATATCAATGTCTGAAGCCTGAACTCAGTCTTACCTATTAAAGAGGCACTGATCAAATACATGTATTTGGACCAAACAAGAGAACCCTTTCTTTACAAATTGGTTGATGATATAAATAAATCTTTGTAGCATCTTTCACTATCTTTTTAACAATCAATTGTTTGGTAACTGGGATTAAGATATGCATTTACGGGTTGTTGTGAGTTTGTTATATTTGTCTAGTGAAATTCCAGGCTTTTAGTTTAGTTTGTCTTCTCTGTGTTATGAGGTTTTCTTGCGATTTTCTCTGAAGAATATTAATATCTTGAGTACATTCCTTTAGGCTCTCGGTCCTCGTGAACAAACCAGCCAAGGACAAAATTAGACAAAATATAGTATTTAGACAAAATTATTGTAACATAAATCTTTGTGTCTCTTGTCGTGATTTAACATAATATCTGGTTCTGTACTCTCAACTTTTTTTGTGATTTAACTTCCTATGGATAGATTCGTTCATGGTCTGTTTGAGATAAAAAAAAATTTGTTTGTTGCTTATATACTTGATTTTCGAAATTCTATATGTCTATAATTAGTTATATGTTCTTGCTATTTTTGTTTTTCAGATGGATTCATGATCATCACCAACTCAAGTAAACCTTAATGTTGAGGTAGAAGAAGATGAGAACATTAAAGAGTTGCAAACTGATAAAGTTAGAGGAAAACGCAAGGAATCATCTGGTGCTAGTAATGCTGGTTCTAGAGCTAAGAAGCAGAAAAAGACTAAGAAGACGTTTCTTCCGACAAGATCTCCAGCTTGGACTCATTTCACGCGGTTTTTGGATAACCGTGATAAATGCAAGTGCAACTACTGCCATAGGCCTTTTGCGTGTCCAACAGCCTCAGGTACATCGAATTTGACAAAGCACTTAGCAATATGTAAGCATTACCAAGCTTGGGAAGATGGTCAGCGTAAGGGAAAGAGCCAAGCGGTTATCAGTGAAGAAGGAGACTGCAAGAATCCAAAAGTTCCCGATCACATTGTCAAGGAGGCTACGGATGAGATGATTGTGATTGGTGGGCTTCCACTTTCTTTTAGTGAAAGTGAGGCTTGGAAGTACTTCTCCAACAAGATTAACCTTCCCACACCACACAGTGGGAGAACTTGTACAAGAAACATCGTTCAGATGTATGTGCAGAGGAAGAAAGAACTGCGGGAGTTGTTCCTCCAGAACAAGCAAAGAGTATCACTTACTACAGATATATGGGTTGCACACCCAACAGGTAACATATTATCGTCTAACACTCTATCTCTATACTAATTTAAAACGTATAACACTATCTCTATACTCCATTAAATTGTCTAACAATCTTCTTTTAATCTTAATTGGAGCAAGTTATATGGTGATCACTCTGCATTATGTGGATGAGTTTTGGAGATTGAAGAAGTTCATAATTGGGTTCAGGAATGTCATCGATCACAGAGGGACAACGATTTCAGCGGTTCTTCTTGAGTGTTTGGCTGAATGGGGGATAGAGAAGTTGTTCAGCATAACTGTAGACAACGCAACAGCTAATACTTCAGCGCTTAGGAGGTTTCATGATGAGTTCTCGCTCTTGTCTCCAGAAGCACTTGTGTTGAATGGTGATTACATGCATGTCAGATGTTGTGCACACATCATAAATCTGATCGTGAAGGAAGGTTGGCAGATATAGATGCTAGTGTGTCTGCGATACGCAACGCTATCACGTATGCCAGGTCATCAACTCCTAGACTAGAATCATTTCAGCTGAAAGTTGCTTCGGGACGGATGACTAGAGGCAGTTTGCCATTGGATGTCAGCACGAGATGGAACTCCACTTATACTATGTTGGTAAAGGCTCTCAAGTACAAACTTGCATTTGACAAAATGAGGGAGCAAGATAAGCTGTATCTTGATTGGTTTAAGGAGGTAGAGAATGGGAAAAAAAAAGAGTAGGACCGCCTACTTCTGCTGATTGGAATGCGGCTGAGAGGTTGAACCAGTTTCTCATTCTTTTCTATGATTCTACATTGGTTGTCTCAGCTTCTCAGACTTTGAATTCATATAAGTGTTATGGAGAGATTGTGACAATAGAGAGGAACCTTATGAAGCTGAGTGAGAGTCATGATCTTGATCTTCAGAGAAAGGCAGAAGGGATGTTTATGAAGTTTGACAAATATTGGGATTGGATGAAAGGGTTGAACAAGATGTTGGTAATAGCTTCAATCTTTGATCCTAGGAAGAAGATGTGATTTGCTAATCTGTGTTTTGAAAGATTGTATGGAGTAGATAGTTTGGATGCTAAGGAGCTTCATCAGTCTGTTATGACTACACTGCGTTCGATGTTTGATGAGTATCAAACAAGGTATGAAAATGTTGCAATTGGGCAGTCTTCTCAACATATTCCTACAGCATCCCAAATATCCAATGAAAGAGTGGAAGTTGCTGAAGAACCGGATGTTTTGGGCTATGAAAGAATGGACAACATATACAAGGAGATGGTAGAAGAAGAGAGTGATCAAGATGGAAGGGATGAGTTGGAAAGATACTTAAAATAACCTGTTGAGAAACCGAAAACTATGAAAGGAATGGAGTATGATGTGCTATCTTATTGGAAATTGAATTGTTGTAAGTTTCCTGTCCTAGCAGAAATGGCCAAAGATGTACTGGCTATGCAGGTTTCCAGTGTTGCTTCTGAGAGTGCTTTCAGCACTAGTGGCCGCATCATCACGCCATCTAGGAGTTGCCTCACTCATTATATGGTTGAGGTTCTCATGTGTACACAACAGTGGAAGAAGTCTGACCTTTGTTTGGGTGAATCAAGTAGGATGATGACAAAGAAGCAGATCATAGCAGAATTTGAGTATGAGGATAAGCTTAAGAGAGGTAAATATCTAACTATATATCCTGTTTTTGACATGCAATCTACTCTCATGTTTTGACATTCATCATTTGACATTTGATTTTCATAGAGTTTGATAAACCACTAGAAGAAGAAGAGGAAGAGTAGAATGATGTCCACAACTCATTTAGGTATGGTTTTCTATCTCTTGTAATCTTTATACTGTTTTCAATTCAAAATGTTAACAACATTACTTATCATGAATCGAATAGGAGGTGACGAGGTGTTTTGGCGACTTGGTCTGTGATGGACGTGGTGTAGCAGTGAACTAGTGATAATGTCAGCGGGTTTGTTTCATTTTCAGGTTTTAAGACTTATGGATGTTAAGTTTATTGGTATTTTGGTGTTTGCAATTTGAACTTGTGTTACATTTGTATTGCTATTTTATGGTTGTTGACGTTTTAAGCTATTTTCAAACTCGTAAGAATCACTTGCAGGTTCCATTTATGAATCAATTAGTTTGGTTATGTTCAGGTAGTTTGGTTACAAATTTTCCAAGTTTGGTTACTTCGGGTACTATATAACCGAAGTACTTTGAAACCCGAATATATTCGGGTAGATTTCGGTTCCTACTGGGGACTACTCACCCGACCCGAACCCGAAGATACCCGAACCGAAACCGACCCGATACATATAAATACTCAAACGGGTTTAAAAATTGAGAACCGAAAAACCCGAAACCTGAAATATCTGAACCGAACCCGAACGGGTACCCGAACGCCCAGGCCTACCTCGGTATGCCGTAAGTGTCCTTTAGTAGTTTACTAACGAAAAACTGAGAAAGGGTCGGTTATATTTTTCAGTAAATTTACTGACAAATTTAATAAATTATGTATTTTTAATAAATATTTTTATTAATTTATAATTCGAAATAAATTAATACTTTATTAATTTAAAAATAAATTTAAATTAAAAGAAAATATTAATGAATTTTAATTATTCATTGAAAATATATAAAATGTTTTGTTAGTCAACCGGAAACCTGTCCCAACAACCATAATTTCGAACCAGAGCTTACAACCTTGAGCCCGTCCTTGAGCCCGACTGTGGATCCTGAATCCCGAGTTTGTGATCCATCCTCGCTTCAATCTGGTTGAATCTTTCGAAGATTTTTTCTTTGTTCGCCTTCAAGACCGCAATCTCCTCATCCTTTTTTCGTAACGCCTCTTCATATTTGACATGAGTTGGAACAAATAAAAAAAAAGTGATGCGGACTTCAGTTCTAGCTTATGTTGGTATGGCTCAATTCCACCAGTTAAAAACAATTGATGATGTTTACTTTAAAATTTTATTGGCTAAAAATGTCAAGTATGTTATTTTTACCGTAATAAAAAACTATAAATTGCAAATTATATTACAAAACTAACTGTTTTTGTTGGTAACTTTGAAAAGTATACCAATTATTATATATTAGTGTCCACTAAAAACATTAATCTGCCATGTGGTTGACCTCCAAGTTCATTGTAAGCCAGCCAATTCCAGGACCAACAATACTTAATTTAGGAGCTCTGTATTTGCAGTTTCTCAGAATTTGCTCTGCTCTCATTAGTTTAAGTATGAGGCTTTGCTCCTGGAAGTGCATATTCATCGATAAGTTGAAATAATCTTGAATAGATTGGACCAACTTTATAAATAACTTCCAAATGTTCAACTTCTCAGATTAAACTAATTATATATGTGTGATATTAAAGAAGAATTTTATTAGTATATTATTTTGTATCAAATGAATATTCGAAAAATGCTATGAATGACACCAATCAAGTAGGTGCTATCTTTTGATTGAATGTCTTCAAATTTTGTGAATTCACAAAATAACCTTTTGGTCAAACCATTAGTCGAGGTCATCAGAGTTTCATGTTTGAAAACAACCTTAAATGGATATTTAGTTGTACGACTAATACTCATTTGAGGCAGAATCAAAAACTTGCAAAGGTATAATGATTTGATGTCTTTGGTGAATACTATTTCATACTGTAGTTTGGTTGGGTATTCAATTTTATCTTTCATCTTACAACCATGAAAAAGACAAATTGTATCGAAAGTCAACACAATGAATACAATAACATATTATATTTGTATGATTTTAATGAAGAGTAATATATTTTGAACCAAAACTTTATTTAATACTATTATAAATTATTTTTGTCAATTTTAAAATAACTTACGGATTCATATGCCAAAATCAAGAAATAGGTTTGCTTCGCAGCAACACATGTAATTAATTTATGCACAATAGTGACACAAATAATAGGGTTAACCCTTTGAAAGGATAGTTCTTTTAATGGAACAAAATTATACATTAAGAAGATGTCTCACAAATGAAGACGAAATAGTTTTAGGTTTTTTTTAGAGATGATATGCACATTAGGATATTCTACACATGTATATATAAAAGACTATAGATATTCGTAAGGTTTTCAGCAAAAGACACCGTATTGAATTTAACTAATTAAATTGGAAATCTTCAAATATTAATGTATAGATTATTTAGTTAAAATTTACTTACATGTGATTTTAACAAAAGATGTGAAACAATTTGATTATTTATAGATACAATATCTAATAGTTGTAATATACACGATTCAATTAATAATAGATTTTATATGGAAATGATTAAAACATTTTTAATAAATTTAGATGATATACGGTATTTTTTATATTTAGATACACGACTATGAATAATTATAGAAAAGTTATTCCAACAATGTTACAAATAAACTATGTACATGAGTTAACTAAATTTAGAAAATCATAATTTATTATTATGTTTTCAATAACGTCGTAAACGTCATCAGAAGTAGCAGCTATTATTGATAAGATAATCACCAAACTAGTTGAGAATCTAAAAATTTAGTAAAAAAAATCATTAAAACATAAAATATCAAGATAAACATTTTTTGATAAAAATATAAACAAAGTTCTTCATGTTTTCAGTGTAATTTAAAATTATGGCTTAAAATTAATGCTATTACGAAATGAAAGAAAATACATAAATAAGGTGATCCAGACTATCTCTTAACATAGAGGACGCTAAGGGTACCCGAAGGAAAAAAAATCATATTAAAATTAACACATAAGATCCTCAGACGAACATAAATATTTTTATAATCAAATTATGAGGTGTTCTATAAATACCTCTCGACAAAATCACAGAACTCTTCAACTTCATACGCTTCAAAACGTATCTTGGAAATTCGTTGAATAGACTCCAATCTCAACAAGCGTAATCGAAAACACTACAAGAAAACTGGGCCATAGCTACGGTGTCATAGCTACGGATTTTTTCGTGGTTATGGCCCAAATTTCGTAGCTATTTTGATTTAGCTACAGATAGTTACGACTTTAATCCCCGCCTAAACGCTCGTAGCTATTGATAATTTGTAGCTATCCGTAGCAACGTCTCTGCGGAATAGCTACGAACGTATCTGTAGCTATTAGCTACGGATAGCTACGACCCGTGTTCGTAGCTACACTAGTTACGACTGACTACGAAAACGGTTCGTAGCTTTATCTACGAATATCTACGATAATGTCGTAGCTATTTCATGTAAAAATAACAAAAAAAAAAATTTAAAATAACAAAAATAAAATACAAATAACAAAAAAATATTTTATTTAAAGTAATATTTATAATAAAAATAAATTACATTAAATAATTAATCTTAAAAACAAAAAGAAACAAAATCAGAAGAAAAAAAGCTTCTTCGGCTTCTTATGAAGACCACGCCGTCGGCTCCGGCGTAACAGTCCGGCGACCACGACCGTCAAGTTCCGGAGACAACCGTTTTCTTCTTCTCTCTCGCTATTGGCAACTCTTAAAATGATTTAAATAACAAAAATAATTAAATCTTATTTTTATTTTTTTGTTTAGATGAATTTGTTGATTCTAAAAGTTTAACTTTTAGTTAAGAGTATATATAACAATTTAAGTGATTATTTTTAAGACTTTTTAAGTTATGATTAGTATTATAAATTAGTAGATTTCAAGAAAAAAACATAAGTAAAATTTAAAAAAAAAATTATATATAAAGTATATATGTAAATGATTTAAGTTTTAGTTTTATGTATATATAGCTAATAGTTATATTTTGATTTTATAGTTTATAATTAAGAGTAAAGTTTAAAATATGATTATAGTTTAGAGTATAGAGTTTTGAATGTTTAGGGATATAAGTTATTGTTTGAAAATAATAGAATTGGAAAAATTTTCTTGTATAAGTGTTGGATTTTAGTTTTGGATATGTTATAGTAATTGAAATTTTACTAATTAGATTTTTGTTTATACTTTAGAGTTTTAGGGTTTGTTTAGGGTTTAAGGTTTTGAGTTTTGATTTTTTTTATGTGAACTATATATGTAAAAATTTAAATGTTAGTTTTATGTATATATAATTAATATTATAGTTTTTGATTAAGAGTAAGGTTTAGAGTATGATTATGGCTTAGGAGGATATATGGTTTTATGTGTAGTGTTTAGGGTTTTAATTTAATGTTTGAAAATAATAGATTTGGAAATTATTATTAATTTCTAAGTGTTAATACATTGTTTGTAATATGTTATAGTAATTATACTTTTATTAGTTAGAGATTTAGTGTTTATTTAGGGTTTAGAGTTTGAATAGCTACGGATAAATTCGTAGCTATCTGACAAAGCCACAGATAGTTACGATTTTATTCGTAGCTATACAATATATATTTAAATATTCGTTGGATATAGCTACGAATAGTTACGAAGATATGTCATAGTTATTTTTCACGTTTTTTATCGTAGCTATATGTTTCTACGAATGCGTTGTAGCTATCTGTAGCTATTTTGCTATGAATAGCTATGAATTTATTTCGTAGCTATATAGCTGCGGATAGCTACGAAATTGATTTTTTTCAGTCGTAGCTAATACGTAGCTGGGAAAATAGTTAAGGAAAATACGAGCTAATCCGTAGCTAATCCCTAGTTTTCTTGTAGTGAAAGAAATTTAAATTATTTGTCATTTTACCGTGATTGGAACAAATTATAAACGGTTTGAAATTTCATCACACCAACACTGTCTTTGACGATATTAAAGCAATGAAAAAAGCAGAACAATATCTCATTTGGACTTTTTCCCCATGCTGTCACCAATCTAACAATAATATCGCCATTTACCACACAATCCAGTGACTCATTTCTGTCAATATTAACTACAAATAAGCTTTCAAGCATTCTAAAAAAATTCTACATGAGATAAATGGAAGTTGTACTCACTTCAAATCAGTAATTTGGAATTTTACTTGAAGAAGCCACCAGTAATTCGTTTCTTGATCCTTTGTAGGATCTACTGGATCTCTTCCAAAGCCATTAATTCCAAGCACAATATCAATCAAATATATATCTAAAAAAACACCAAGAAAATCCATAATTAACTCCAATAAATAAAAACGTCCCATACAAATAATAGAACTTTCTTAAAACAAAAATTATATTGATTGGATAAGTGCTAGTTATAGTGCCGTTTGAAACACCATGTATATGCTTCAAGTCAAAGTAGTGCTGGCCATTAGGGAATAAAAGAGAATAAACTATCTATCAACCGGCCTACCATTGGCCAGTTAAGGATAAGAACGTTATCCCATTGAACCGAGTGGAGCTCAGATTCTAACAACCACTTGAAAATTCCAACAAAATCACCCCATAGTTTTCCTTCTATCCTTTGACCTTATTGTTAAAAAGTAAATCATACAAAAACTTAATACATCGTAGAAACAAAGATTATCCAACTATTATTTTAATACAAATATATAAACTTATAGGTATAATATTAAGATAACTTGATCATCCACCAAACGTAGTTTGATGGTTTTTCCAGTGAAGAATTCTTCAAACATCCAAGACTGAAGGACCTTCAATCTCAAACTCCATTTGGTTGTCGAGTTATTGATCTCCAAGAGGAAATGGTATTGCCTTTGGGCCATAGTTTTTTGCAATAAATTATCGCAGAGAGAAAAAATGAAAGACAGAAAGTAAGTTAAAGTCGGATACGTTTTGTATATGCCTAGATTTTTTTATAAATAGCTACCACGATCTTAGGAAGTTATCAAGGGTTTTATCTTAATATTTTTAACCCCAAAAATTTTAAATTAATGTACCACAATTTAATTTGGAACACAGATATTTTAATGGAGATATCGCTATGTGTTATGCCTATTTATTATGCGTTAGTCACCAAGTATATAAAAATCCTATCATAAAAGAGGAATAATATTTATCATAAAATTAAATCGCTTTTGGTCAATTAAGATAATAGTTTCATATCAATAAATTTGGTGGGTACATGTCAATTTAATGTATTAACTATATTAGGAAAAATAGAAATGTATGTTGATGTCAATCCCTCCTCATTTATATGTATACATGAAATTTATATAAAATTAAAATAATAAATTAGGATACTATTTTTATTTTTATTAAAAAGATTTTTAACAGATTTTAATTAACACATGATTAATAATAGTTTTATTTTAAATTTTGTTATAAATTATTCTTAGAAATTAATATTCCATAAAATAAATATGCCATAGAAAAACCTAAAATTAAAGCATTTTCGATTAGTTATATACTATGTCTATTAAATATATGTATATATCACATTAATAACTAACACATCATCCAATAAACGCATGTATTGTAACTAGTTACTACTAAAAATATTATTTCAGATTCAAAACACCAATTAAATACATTTTACCAAACCCTCCGATCAAAACAATTATAAAATGAACTTGTTGAAGATCATTCATTTGTTCTTACATATATTCATCTATTCAGTTTTTATCTTTGCAAGAAAAACGCTACAAAGATCTTTTTTCACTAAAATCTGACGATGGCCTCTTTCACAAATGTAAGTGTCCATGTGATACTGAAGAATACGCGTTAAGATTCTTCGGAAATGGAACGAAGGTAAATCAGTTAACGGTCAGCGAATCCACCTCATACTCTGTGACGACAAGGTATTCAATTTGCATATACAATATTTTAGTTACAACTCTCTCATAATAATCAGTGGCAGCTCTTAAAATACTTTTTAAAAATAGTGGTCCTGTTTTTTACTTCATAATATGCAGAGTAACAAAATTCAAGCAACAATAAGGGGTCGGGAATGATAAATAAGTTTAGAGGTCAAGTTCACAAAGGCCATTGGATTTAAATAAAGTTGTTTAACGTAGTTGCTCAAACACAAAGATACATGGAAACCAAAGACACTAACTTAATGGAGTTTAATAACTCAACAGAGATTAGAGTCACACGATATAGAAATGAATCATATTTTTTGTCGGAGATCGGTCCTATCTTCAAAAATGAAACCCCAGATCAGTATTATGTTGGTAAGCTATCTCTAAATTTATTATTATAAATAACATAATATATTATATTTTTGACAACATATTTCTTTATGTAGACTTTTTAAGAACAATATCAAACATTGGTCATCTTCACATGCCAAATCCATCCCGAGTTACATATGATCACTCCGATTTCACATTTGATCAAACTAATAATAAATAAGATCTGCCTTTATTTATTTTTCACCCTAATATGTAATTATTTTTTATCGATGTTTATAATATAAGAAAATTTTCAGGGAAAACTTAATAAAATGCTTGATTTTGGGGGACGTTGCAACAAAACTCTATAGTGACTGGGATATTTTCGGTGGAGACATAGTCGAATGTGTAAAAAGGTTTTGGAAAATCGAATATGCAGACGGTATGAATACATGCATATAAGCTGAATACATATAATTTGATATATGGAACTAATAATAAAAACAAAATATAATGTTATATTACTTATTGTATGGTTTTCAAATGTTGTCAGAGTTTGCAACTCAGAGTGCGGAGAGCTATTGACCAATGAACGATACAATGGATTTGAGTGATCTTGCTTCTACCAATTCGTTTATGCATTGTGTCTTTTCCCTTTGTAAATTTTAATTTGGTACTCTTTTAATATTTTTTAGTTATTTTATCGAATATAAAACCAGATACACAAATAAAGTAATCAAGCTAAACGAATAAACAAAACACACGAATTCAATAAGAGATATAATAAAACACGTAATAAAAATGAGATTAAAATAATACTGATATGAGAATATGGTTTAGATTAAAAATAAATAAAAAATAGTAAACTAACAAATCCAACCGAGCGTCTTATAAATTAAGGGTAAAAAACAACCATAAAACCAAATAAATTTCAAAAGAAAGATTGCATGAAAATACAAAGCTAACATAATCATTGACTATCTCATCATGATCAGAAAATTTGAATTATTTTGAACTTGAATACTAGTCATCTTCTTTTTTTAATTACAATATCCATTTTCTTAGATACTAGGGTAATCGAGTTAGAAAGTGAAGGATCAGAACTTTCACCCGAATTCGTGAGCATAAGGTGATGAGATCCAGAATTCTCAGATGAGTTCGCAAGCATGAACTGAGACTGATAAAATAACATAAAAGAACATGAATAAAAATTATCAGTTCGACCATATAAATAAACAATTGATCAAGTTAATACATGATTAGTTTCCGACAAAAAAATGATCAACCCTCTCTTGATCAGCCAAAGCTAGTGTCACAACAAATAGTTGGTTATTATTTTTTCTATTGTCGTTAGACAATGTGATTTTGAACAACAACAAAATTACTGATTAAATCGGTAAGGCATTGTGGTAGAGTTGTTGAATCTTCAGACTATAATCATTTATAATAAATAAAATGATTATATGAATTAAAATCAAACTGATACATAATATACAGAAATATTAAAAAAAACAATATACCTCGAAGCATGGACCGCAACCTTGATATCGTGCTTTTTGTCTGAGAGGACCTTCTCCGTCAGAGCTCAATCCTCAGCAGCTCATGTAGAAGCAAGCCGACTGGCCTCCTCGGCCGCCAAAGTCCGAGTCACAGCCACGTTGAGCTTCTGCGTCAGATCCTCCTCTTGGTTCTCGAGGTTCATCAGCCGAGCTTCCATGCCGGCATACTCAGCCACCTTCTTCTTCAGATCCTCTTCCTAATCCATGGCCTCTTGAAGCCTCGCGTTCAGGTTGCCGACCGTCTTCTTAGCGGCCTCAAGCTCGCTGGTCTGAGGGACATCACACAGCTCGCTCTTGGACCTCGCCACAAACCTAATTGTGGCCTCCAACGACTGCCTACATCAAGGCAAATGAGTTAAATTCATTACCAAAACTCGGATAAGAAAAAGAGGAGAAGGAAAAATTCTTACCTTCCCGATGGCCGCCATCATCTCCAAGAGCCATGTCCCCTATAGTCGGGAGCTGAACACCGTCGGGCTTGAAGTGCCTAAGCAATTGAGCCACCCCCTTTGGGTTGTCCGCAATCGGGCATTCCTTCTGGTGCCTGAAGCACCAGTTGAAAGTCCCAGAGGACCCCGAGGAGGTCGGCCGCACCTCGATCTCCTGGTTCGACCTCCGCGAGTTCGTTTCAGCGCAGATCCTTTGACGCTTCGGGGTAGGTGGGCGAGACCTGCCTCGGCTCTGGCCATCTGATCCCCGAGAACCGTTTGAATGAGAGTCGGGCAAGTCGAGCTCCCGAGAACGAGCCGGAACAATCTCCTGCCCAGCTGGGGGAGGAGGTAGGCTCTCGGCTTCCAGAACCATTTCCTCCGACCTAGTAGCCAGAGGAAGAGAATGCTGGGGTGGAGGAGGAGGAGGAGGAGGAGGAGGAGAACGAGCTCAATCCCCACTTCGGCGGCTCTAACTCCGAGTCCGATAACGTATCAGACAAAATTTGAAGTCATCTTAGGAAACGCCAGTTGAAGTTTGGCCAGAACCAATGACAAGAGGCGGTGGATCGTAAAAAAGAGCCCGCATTTGTCAAAATATGTATCGGAGGCGCAACAGTAGCCCTCCTTAACGTTCCTTGGCGACTCCGTCGAGAATGGAATAACCATCTCGACGCCCGGCGGGATCCGGCACTTTGTCCTCAGCCACTGAAGATGCCCCGCTTTTAGACAAGACGGAGGGTGCGGACTGAATGGCCCCCGCCAACGAGCTAGTACTCTCCCCCGTTGCATTTCTTGGAGCCATAAAAAGCGATGTGTCGGGACAAAGAAAGAGAATGGAGGACAAGACATTCTAGAGAGAAGATTCCGAAAGCTTTAAAACTCTGAAAAACTAGAGCGAGAAAAGAAATGCCAAATTATAAACGGTTTGAAATTTCATCACACCAACACTGTCTTTGACGATATTAAAGCAATGAAAAAAGCAGAACAATATCTCATTTGGACTTTTTCCCCATGCCGTCACCAATCTAACAATAATATCGCCATTTACCACACAATCCAGTGACTCGTTTCTGTCAATATTAACTACAAATAAGCTTTCAAGCATTCTAAAAAAATTCTACATGAGATAAATGGAAGTTGTACTCACTTCAAATCAGTAATTTGGAATTTTACTTGAAGAAGCCACCAGTAATTCGTTTCTTGATCCTTTGTAGGATCTACTGGATCTCTTCCAAAGCCATTAATTCCAAGCAATACCAATCAAATCTATATCTAAAAAACACCAAGAAAATCCATAACCAACTCCAATAAATAAAAACGTCCCATACAAATAATAGAACTTTCTTAAAACAAAAATTATATTGATTGGATAAGTGCTAGTTATAGTGCCGTTTGAAACACCATGTATATGCTTCAAGTCAAAGTAGTGCTGGTCATTAGGGAATTAAAAAGAATAAACTATCTATCAACCGGCCTACCATTGGCCAATTAAGGATAAGAACGTTATCCCATTGAACCGAGTGGAGCTCAGATTCTAACAACCACTTGAAAATTCCAACAAAATCACCCCATAGTTTTCCTTCTATCCTTTGACCTTATTGTTAAAAAGTAAATCATACAAAAACTTAATACATCGTAGAAACAAAGATTATCCAACTATTATTTTAATACAAATATATAAACTTATAGGTATAATATTAAGATAACTTGATCATCCACCAAAAGTAGTTTGATGGTTTTTCCAATGAAGAATTCTTCAAACATCCAAGACTGAAGGACCTTCAATCTCAAACTCCATTTGGTTGTCGAGTTATTGATCTCCAAGAGGAAATGGTATTGCCTTTGGGCCATAGTTTTTGGCAATAAATTATCGCAGAGAGAAAAAATGAAAGACAAAAAGTAAGTTAAAGTCGGATACGTTTTGTATATGCCTAGGTTTTTTCATAAATAGCTACCACGATCTTAGGAAGTTATCAAGGGTTTTATCTTAATATTTTTAACCCCAAAAAATTTAAATTAATGTACCACAATTTAATTTGGAACACAAATATTTTAATGGAGATATCGCTATGTGTTATGCCTATTTATTATGCGTTAGTCACCAAGTATATCAAAATCCTATCATAAAAGAGGAATAATATTTATCATAAAATTAAATCGCTTTTGGTCAATTAAGATAATAGTTTCATATCAATAAATTTGGTGGGTACATGTCAATTTAATGTATTAACTATATTAGGAAAAATAGAAATGTATGTTGATGTCAATCACTCCTCATTTATATGTATACATGAAATTTATATAAAATTAAAATAATAAATTAGGATACTATTTTTATTTTTATTAAAAAGATTTTTAACAAATTTTAATTAACACATGATTAATAATAGTTTTATTTTAAATTTTGTTATAAATTATTCTTAGAAATTAATATTCCATAAAATAAATATGCCATGGAAAAACCTAAAATTAAAGCATTTTCGATTAGTTATATACTATGTCTATTAAATATATGTATATATCACATTAATAACTAACACATCATCCAATAAACGCATGTATTGTAACTAGTTACTACTAAAAATATTATTTCAGATTCAAAACACCAATTAAATACATTTTACCAAACCCTCCGATCAAAACAATTATAAAATGAACTTGTTGAAGATCATTCATTTGTTCTTACATATATTCATCTATTCAGTTTTTATCTTTGCAAGAAAAACGCTACAAAGATCTTTTTTACTAAAATCTGACGATGGCCTCTTTCACAAATGTAAGTGTCCATGTGATACTGAAGAATACGCGTTAAGATTCTTCGGAATGGAACGAAGGTAAATTAGTTAACGGTCAGCGAATCCACCTCATACTCTGTGACGACAAGGTATTCAATTTGCATATACAATATTTTAGTTACAACTCTCTCATAATAATCAGTGGCAGCTCTTAAAATACTTTTTAAAAATAGTGGTCCTGTTTTTTACTTCATAATATGCAGAGTAACAAAATTCAAGCAACAATAAGGGGTCGGGAAATGATAAATAAATTTAGAGGTCAAGTTCACAAAGGCTATTGGATTTAAATAAAGTTGTTTAACGTAGTTGCTCAAACACAAAGATACATTGAAACCAAAGACACTAACTTAATGGAGTTTAATAACTCAACAGAGATTAGAGTCACACGATATAGAAATGAATCATATTTTTTGTCGGAGATCGGTCCTATCTTCAAAAATGAAACCCCAGATCAGTATTATGTTGGTAAGCTATCTCTAAATTTATTATTAAAAATAACATAATATATTATATTTTTGACAACATATTTCTTTATGTAGACTTTTTAAGAACAATATCAAACATTGGTCATCTTCATATGCCAAATCCATCCCGAGTTACATATGATCACTCCGATTTCACATTTGATCAAACTAATAATAAATAAGATCTGCCTTTATTTATTTTTCACCCTAATATGTAATTATTTTTTATCGATGTTTATAATATAAGAAAATTTTCAGGGAAAACTTAATAAAATGCTTGATTTTGGGGGACGTTGCAACAAAACTCTATAGTGACTGGGATATTTTCGGTGGAGACATAGTCGAATGTGTAAAAAGGTTTTGGAAAATCGAATATGCAGACGGTATGAATACATGCATATAAGCTGAATACATATAATTTGATATATGGAACTAATAATAAAAACAAAATATAATGTTATATTACTTATTGTATGGTTTTCAAATGTTGTCAGAGTTTGCAACTCAGAGTGCGGTGAGCTATTGACCAATGAACGATACAATGGATTTGAGTGATCTTGCTTCTACCAATTCGTTTATGCATTGTCTCTTTTCCCTTTGTAAATTTTAATTTGGTACTCTTTTAATATTTTTTAGTTATTTTATCGAATATAAAACCAGATACACAAATAAAGTAATCAAGCTAAACGAATAAACAAAACACACGAATTCAATAAGAGATATAACAAAACACGTAATAAAAATGAGATTAAAATAATACTGATATGAGAATATGGTTTAGATTAAAAAAAAATAAAAAAAAATAGTAAACTAACAAATCCAACCGAGCGTCTTATAAATTATGGGTAAAAAACAACCATAAAACCAAATAAATTTCAAAAGAAAGATTGCATGAAAATACAAAGCTAACATAATCATTGACTCTCTCATCATGATCAGAAAATTTGAATTATTTTGAACTTGAATACTAGTCATCTTCTTTTTTTAATTACAATATCCATTTTCTTAGATACTAAGGTAATCGAGTTAGAAAGTGAAGGATCAGAACTTTCACCCGAATTCGTGAGCATAAGGTGATGAGATCCAGAATTCTCAGATGAGTTCGCAAGCATGAATTGAGACTGATAAAATAACATAAAAGAACATGAATAAAAATTATCAGTTCGACCATATAAATAAACAATTGATCAAGTTAATACATGATTAGTTTCCGACAAAAAAAAATGATCAACCCTCTCTTGATCAGCCAAAGCTAGTGTCACAACAAATGGTTGGTTATTATTTTTTCTATTGTCGTTAGACAATGTGATTTTGAACAACAACAAAATTACTGATTAAATCGGTAAGGCATTGTGGTAGAGTTGTTGAATCTTCAGACTATAATCATTTATAATAAATAAAATGATTATATGAATTAAAATCAAACTGATACATAATATACAGAAATATTAAAAAAAACAATATACCTCGAAGCATGGACCGCAACCTTGATATCGTGCTTTTTGTCTGAGAGGACCTTCTCCGTCAGAGCTCAATCCTCAGCAGCTCATGTAGAAGCAAGCCGACTGGCCTCCTCGGCCGCCAAAGTCCGAGTCACAGCCACGTTGAGCTTCTGCGTCAGATCCTCCTCTTGGTTCTCGAGATTCATCAGCCGAGCTTCCATGCCGGCATACTCAGCCACCTTCTTCTTCAGATCCTCTTCCTAATCCATGGCCTCTTGAAGCCTCGCGTTCAGGTTGCCGACCGTCTTCTTAGCGGCCTCAAGCTCGCTGGTCTGAGGGACATCACACAGCTCGCTCTCGGACCTCGCCACAAACCTAATTGTGGCCTCCAACGACTGCCTACATCAAGGCAAATGAGTTAAATTCATTACCAAAACTCGGATAAGAAAAAGAGGAGAAGGAAAAATTCTTACCTTCCCGATGGCCGCCATCATCTCCAAGAGCCATGTCCCCTACAGTCGGGAGCTGAACACCGTCGGGCTTGAAGTGCCTAAGCAATTGAGCTACCCC
Organism: Orychophragmus violaceus; assembly: GCA_030180135.1. Taxonomy (NCBI): domain Eukaryota; kingdom Viridiplantae; phylum Streptophyta; class Magnoliopsida; order Brassicales; family Brassicaceae; genus Orychophragmus; species Orychophragmus violaceus. The sequence goes on from CM058235.1 coordinate 27,150,960, forward strand.
CTTTGGGTTGTCCGCAATCGGGCATTCCTTCTGGTGCCTGAAGCACCAGTTGAAAGTCCCAGAGGACCCCGAGGAGGTCGGCCGCACCTCGATCTCCTGGTTCGACCTCCGCGAGTTCGTTTCAGAGCAGATCCTTTGACGCTTTGGGGCAGGTGGGCGAGACCTGCCTCGGCTCTGGCCATCTGATCCCCGATAACCGTTTGAATGAGAGTCGGGCAAGTCGAGCTCCCGAGAACGAGCCGGAACAATCTCCTGCCCAGCTGGGGGAGGAGGTAGGCTCTCGGCTTCCAGAACCATTTCCTCCGACCTAGTAGCCAGAGGAAGAGAATGCTGGGGTGGAGGAGGAGGAGGAGGAGGAGGAGGAGAACGAGCTCAATCCCTACTTCGGCGGCTCTAACTCCGAGTCCGATAACGTATCAGACAAAATTTGAAGTCATCTTGGGAAACGCCAGTTGAAGTTGGGCCAGAACCAATGACAAGAGGCGGGGGATCGTAAAAAAGAGCCCGCATTTGTCAAAATATGTATAGGAGGCGCAACAGTAGCCCTCCTTAACGTTCCTTGGCGACTCCGTCGAGAATGGAATAACCATCTCGACGCCCGGTGGGATCCGGCACTTTGTCCTCAGCCGCTGAAGATGCCCCGCTTTTAGACAAGACGGAGGGTGCGGACTGAATGGCCCCCGCCAACGAGCTAGTACTCTCCCCCGTTGCATTTCTTGGAGCCATAAAAAGCGATGTGTCAGGACAAAGAAAGAGAATGGAGGACAAGAAATTCTAGAGAGAAGATTCTGAAAGCTTTAAAACTCTGAAAAAACTAGAGCGAGAAAAGAAATGCTAAAACGAGAGGGAGAAGAAGTTACCTCTGTCGATATGTAGAGTAATCCATAGTGGGAATTGTGCAAGGTAACTTCCATTTAAACCAACTCATGCCTCTCTCTCTCTCTCTCTCTCTCTCTCTCTCTCTCTCTCTCTCTCTCTCTCTCTCTCTCTCTCTCTCTCTCTCTCTCTCTCTCTCTCTCTCGATATCGACGGGATCTTTTGTATCCCTAGATCCTAACCGTCCAATTTTGAATTTGTAATAATGATTAACGATTTAATCGCTTTCAAGGAGATCGAGATCTTGGGGATCTTTCGTATTCTCAAAATCTTGACCATTGATTCGAGATCGACGGTCACGAATGAGCGGTTGCCAATCACGTTATGTCCGCACAAATCGATATCGATAAGATTTTCTATGATCTGAAGATCTTAACCATTTGATAGTCGACCAGATCGACGGTACGCAGTAAAATCTTAAATCACCTCTTCATAATCGTCCATGTGCTACGAGTCATCGAAGTAAATTCACGCTCTCATCTTGGTCGTTCATCCGAGAAAAGATCTACGGTATGGATGACATAATCATTAGGGTGTCGATATCCGAGACAGCGTGCGCCTTCCCAAGAATGTCCACCGCCTATTAACTTCGACCCATCGAATTAATGGGCTGGGGGGCTATTGCTGGTATTGGATTTCCCACAAGGAAATTCGGCCTATAAAACAGTAATGATAAAGGCCCAAAGCTGTGATTCGAGCCCGTTAACTAATAGAAAGGCCTGATTACGGCTCGAGGCCCAAGCTGACGTAAGCCCAAGCAGATCAAGGCATCGAAGGGGACGAGATCGAGTTCGACTTCAACAAATGGGAGATAAGGACGAGTCCTGAGCAGTTGCAACTGCCTCCTCATATCAAGGAGAGATCGCGGGTTAACGAGATACCAAGATATCGGAACGAGGAGATCGAAGGGTCAAGGCTATTTGAAGAAGAAGAGAAGATCAGCTATGCATTCCAACTTCAATCAAGAACACTTCAACTAAATAGCTATAAACACATTTGTATACTCTTTTCCGATTGTATAAGTTCGATCTCGACATTCAATCCTAAATATATCTTTGATTCATAGTAAATCTATATTATTACATATATACTGTCCAAATCTACGAAATACAAATTCTTAATGTAAATCCTTGATCTCACAGTGTTGACATCTGTATTGGAGTACTCCTTCGTGTCGTTGAGGGTGTGTTATTGTTGAATTACAATTGTGACGGTGTTTCAGAGACTGGACAATCAAGTTCTAAACTCATGGGGAGTTTAACTTAGGGTTGCTTTATCTTGCTAAGATTCGGGGGTGTTTAAATCTTGATTAGTGTAACGCCCCGTCCGCCCCTACCGGTGAGTCACCCATCCCTCTATCGGGCTCGTGGGCCCCACCCCTATCCGACGGTCGGTGCGTTATTTTTCGTAGGCCCGACTGAGTAATTTACTGACCCTGCAATCACCACGTGACATTTTCCCATGTTTTGTCCTCACTCGCATGATACCGTGAGTCACTTCCCGGTAGGTCACCCATCCTTTGACTACTCCAGCTCAAGCACGCTTAACTCTGGAGTTCTCTCTGGACAAGTGATCGAAAAGGTAAGTGCACTTCGGTGACATAGGTAGCCAAATTAATTCATTTAAGCCTTTCTCAAATGGGCCGGGCCCAGTATGTTACAATTCTCCCCCACTTAACGGGAGTTCGTCCCTGAATTCTGCATCTTGTTAGGGTCCATCTCTGACCCTCCGACTCATAACCGGAGCAGCCGTAACCCTCAAACCCTAGGATTGTCTCCCGAGACATAATCGGTTTGACTTCCCTGAGCTCTGATACCACTTGTAACGCCCTGTCCGCCCTTATCGGTGAGTCACCCATCCCTCTATCGGGCTCGTGGGCCCCACCCCTGTCCGACGGTCGCTGCTTTATTTTTCGTAGGCCCGACCGAGTAATTTACTGACCCTGCAATCACCACGTGACCTTTTCCCATGTTTTGTCCTCACTTTCATGATACCGTGAGTCACTTCCCGGTAGGTCACCCATCTTTTGACTACTCCATCTCAAGCACGCTTAACTCTGGAATTCTCTCTGGACAAGTGACCGAAAAGGTAAGTGCATTTTGGTGACATAGGTAGCCAAATTAATTCATTTAAGCCTTTCTCAATTGGGCCTGGCCCAGTATGTTACAATTAGGTTAAGAGTTCATATTATTGGACATAGCAGTAGTTCAAGAGGATGTGTTGTATGCGTTTACGATTGGTTATAATTTTTTTTTTTTGAAAAATGTTAAATTAATTCAAAAAAGAAATCGTTTTTACATCACTCAAATGTAGATTGTTTAGCAAAAGCAGAAGATTGAAAAGAAACTTTGTAGATTATCTAGTTGCTAACCAAACTCTCATAGCCTTCTCGTATTTTACTATCCCCATGGCAGCAATAGAGGAGATCATGTTTCGGACTAACCTGTCCAGATTGCGAGCGAGTGTCCCAGCTGGTATGTGTTGTTCTCCATGTTTTCTTCCGTTTCGTTCACGCCATATCGAATATGCAGTTGCTTGGAAGACGTATCTGCGAAGAAAAAGTTGTATCTTGTTCTGATCATTACGCTGCAATATTACAACGATTTGAGACCAGTGATTTGTGTAGTCTCCATCAAACAAATTCTGAGCTACGTCTCTCCAGATTTGGTCCGAATAGTGGCATTGAAAGAACATATGATCTCTGGTTTTGTTGTTTGAGTTGCAGAAGATGCAGGACGGATTAGATTGGGGGTTCCATCGCCAAATTCTATCCCCTTTCTGTAGTCTGTTTTGCACAGCAAGCCAAGCAAAAACACTGAATTTAGGTGTTGCAAAGGCGAACCAAATTCCTCTATACCAGGGAACCGATAGCTGAGGACCACGAATCAGTTTTAGGGTCGCCTTCGTACTGAAGCTGTCCCTGAATGTGTCCGCTCTGTGCTTCCACAGCCTTATATCCCTTGCATTTGATAGACCCTTTTCTCGCAGTCTCTGCATCTCATTTTCAATGTTATTTAACTCCTCTACTCTGTGACGTCTCCTTCTTCTCCGCATGCTCATGACTGCTTCGACCGTTGCATCGATCTTTATTCCCAGATCAATTACGCCTCTTTGACCTGTGACATCTATTAGACGACCCATTGGGGACCAGCTGTTGAACCAGAACGAAGTTTCTGATCCGCTAAGAACTTCAATTTTTGTGAGTTGTGATGCTAAATCTCTGAACTTCAGCATCTTTTTCCACATCCATGAGCCATTGCTACTCTTCTCCTTGGTTAACCAGAAAGATCCTTTTCTAATCAAAAACTTTTTAATCCATTGAACCCAAAGAGAACTATCAGCTGATAGAAGTCGCCATATTAGCTTCAGACAATTGACGTCATTTGCTTCCGAGATAGATCTTAGACCAAGTCCCCCTTCCTCTTTAGGCTTGCTGACCTCTTTCCATGCCACTTTTGCTTTTTTCTTATTTAAGTCCGGACCTGACCATAAGAAAGCTGCACAGAGGCTGTCGATTTCTTTAATACAAGCTTTGGGAAGACGGAATGCCGAAATCCAGAAATTAGTGATGCTATGAATAACGGATCCGATCAGTTGAAGTCGACCCGCCAATGAAAAGTGCATTGCTGTCCATGTTCTGATGCGAGATCGGATTCTTTCAACCAGTGGGGTATAGTCGGATAAGGACATTCTCTTAGTCATTAGGGGAAGTCCTAAGTAGCGGACAGGTAGAGTTCCTGCTCCAAATGGGAAATCCTCCAGGATTGAGCTTTGATCATCTTCACTAACACCAGCCATATAGAGAATGGATTTCTCCATGCTAATATTAAGGCCTGACATCATTGCAAATTTCGAGAAAACTTCTAGAATTTCTTCGACAGATTTCTTTTTCCCATCCGAGAAGACTAACATATCATCCGCGAACGATAAATGGGTTAACTTCAGCGATTCGCAGTATGGATGGTATCCTGTTTTACCCAGTGAAGCTGATTTGTCCAACAATTTTGATAGTACTTGCATACAAATCACAAAAAAGTACGGGGATAGAGAGCAACCTTGGCGCAGACCTCGTTTGCTCTGAAAATAACCTGCGAGTTCCCCATTAACTTGGATAGAGAAGCTGGCCATAGAAACACATCTGTTGATCCACAGAATGTACTTATCCGGGAAATTCAGAGCCGCCAAGGTGTTAAAGAGAAAAGGCCATTGTACCGTATCGAAAGCTTTTGATATGTCTATCTTGATTGCGCATCTCGGAGAAATGTTCTCCCTGTGATAACTCTTCACCAGTTCAGAAGCCAATAGAACATTTTCCATAAGTAGCCTTTCTTTAACAAACGCGGATTGGTTTGATGAAATAAACTTTGGTAGCAGAGCCTTCAAACGATTGGCAAGGATTTTCGAGATCACCTTGTATAAAACGTTGCAACAAGAGATCGGACGAAAGTCCTTGATACTCTTGACTCCCTCTTTCTTTGGGATAAGAGCTAGTATAGTAGAATTAACACCCTTAGGAAGAAAACCATACTTGAAAAAAGCCTGAACTGCAATGATAAATTCCTTACCAATCACTTGCCATGCTGATTTATAGAACTCACAAGAGAAACCATCCGGACCCGGTGATTTATTATTTGCCATTGCGAACAAGACTTTCTTTATCTCTTCCCCAGTAACTTCCTTGGTTAGTTACTCTTGATCGTTTACGTCACATTGAGATACCAATAGTTGTTTCAGCTCTTCAATCTCTGGTGTGTTATAGTTTACATCAGTCTGAGTCATGAAGTCTTCGAAGTGATCTACAGCCTCTCGCTTAATGTCTTCTTGTGTGGTAACGAATGTACCATCCTTCCTCTGTAATTCTCGAATGGTATTTTGAGACTTTCTGACTGTGGCAGTTTGATGAAAACTTTTATTATTCTCATCCCCAATCTTTAACCATTTTAGTTTAGCTCTCTGACTTCGCACTTTTTTCTCTATTTGAGATAGCAGATTCCATCTCTCATACGCTCGCGCTTCGTCAGCAATGGCCTGAGCCGATGGGTTAGTGAGAGTATTCATCTGACATAAACACAAAGCTTCATGAGATTCCCTAGTCTTTTTTTCAATCTCCCCTATTTTCTCCTTGCTCAGTTCTCCTTGCTCAGTTGTCGTATAATTGATTTCTTCTTCTAGTGAATTTGAGATATGGAGAGGTCATGTAGGTAAGAAAATCGAACCCCTTTAACAAACTTTATGTTTCTATATTTTCTGCACTATATGTGTTCCTCGTCTGCATTTTCAGCATGTTTCTGCTTCACCGTCTCTCCCGGCTGTTGGAGTCAAGATTAGCACCTTCCTTAAAAGGCCTATTCATGAGTTTAGGTCGGCCCAGAATGGAAAGTCGGAATTAAAGCCCAAGGCGGTAAAACTTAGGTTAAACCGAACTCGGGATTACCGGCTTGCATTAGGGTTTGGAAAGGAGTTAAAGTAAAGGCGCCGCGCGACGACGACAAATACGGAAATACCATATAACAATAAAGTCGGGATTTTAGGAAATATTCGTATTTATCTTATATTTCCTTATGTGTTAGACCGACTTGTAAACCTATATAAGGGAACCCAATAATCATTCAATAAACACGCTTTTCTTATCACTTTGTGCCTGAGAGACTTTTAGAGCGAATTTAACCTAAATATCTCTCCGGCGACTTTAACATCCTTTTTACCGACTTCCGACTTGGAAACACCGGTTATAAACCCTAAATTTCCAAATCTCACCGTGTTCATTAATTCTTCTTTTAGAATCCCTAAATTTCTAACCTAAAACTCTTGCTATCTTTGGATAGACCGAGTTACGATTTACAATTGGCGCCGACTGTGGGGATTTCTAAGAGAAATTTCTGAACGAGATGTCGGGAAACCGTAAGGAAATCGATCCAGATAACCCTAGGGTTGAACTAAGCGATCATGAAGAAAGTGATTACGACCAGAGTGATCACGAAGACGACGCGGCGAAAGGTGGCAAGCAGCCGCGAGACGCCGCCAAGACAAACAAAGCTCGAGATGACGGCAAACATGCCCCGTCACTCAGCGAAACAGCAGCTCAAATCGAGCAAGACAAGGTCTTAGCCACTCTGATGGCCAAGATCGAGTCGCAGAACGACTTGATCAAAACATTCTCAGAGAAAATCGACCTACTGCAGACGGAGCAAGCAAAGATCTGGTCGGACCAACAGGCTAGAAAGTCCAAGAGAGAGGTGCCTCCAAAGGTGAAAGACAAAGTCGCCAGACGGCTGGTCTACGATACATCTGAGGAAAGCCACCATGAACAAAGCCGTAGCAGCGAGTCCAGGAGCAACCCGCGCAAGGAAAGCAACAAGAAGGATACTCGCGAGCGGAGCTCACATCGGAAGGAAGGGTCCGAGGAACCCAAACGGAGCGAAAGTCGGAGACGGGACGACTGGAGCGATGAGAGATACTCACCCGATAAGGATGAACGCACCAGTCACCAGACACGGGACATGCACCACAGACGAAATTTGCGACATGAGAACGGCTCGCACCGTGATAACTATCGCCATGAGCGAAGTATGTCACACGAGAAAACTCATGGAGCGTCTATTCGCGGAGCAAGTCGCAACCATGTCGAGAAACAGCTGACTGAGCTCAGAGACACCTTAAAAGAATTAAAAGGGGAAGTCCATGGCGTTAAGGGGTCCGCACCCGAGATCGACCGGATCATAGAGGAGACACAGAGGACACCCTTCACCTCACGCATCACCAACACCTACATCAGGCAAAGGGAAAAACTCAAGTTACCAATGTACGACGGTACGAAAGATCCAGCAACCCACCTTACAACATTCAAAATCATAGCAGCAAAGGCGCGGTTTTCATCAAGCAAAGAGCGTGACATCGGCTTCTGCCAACTGTTCGCCGAAACACTGGAAGGAGACGCACTAAACTGGTTCTCCCGACTCCCGTCCAAGTCGATCGATAGTTTCTCCGACCTCACATGGGCATTCGTAAGGCATCACTTCGCCTACGTACGAAAGGACACTTCGCTGAGCGCGTTGATGTCAATGACACAAGAAAAGAAGGAGACATTGAAGGACTTCGTAGAAAGTTTCAGGGCAGTAATGACGCAGGCCGAGGCACCAGATAAGTTTACTATCGCAGCCTTAACAAATGCCGTCTGGCATGAATCACCCTTTTATCAAGATCTAGTCGTCAACCCGCCATTAACCATCGAAGATGCACTCCACCGAGCGAACAAGTTCGCGGAATTGGAAGAGAAAAAGGTCGCGTTAGCAAGAAGGTTCGGTTCCGGCAAACAAACCGACAAGAAGGAAGAAAGGGAACCTAGACAGCACTACGATAAAGGCGCCAAAACAATGGTTGTCGATAACTCCGACAAATCCCGGTCATCAAAACCGTGGAATAAGAGGAACAAAGAGGAAAAGAAGGCGCAACAAGCAGCTTCAGCTACAGGGGATAAGTACTGCGAGTACCATCAAGCTACGTCGCACGACACGGCTGAATGCCGGAATCTCAGAAACGCACTTTACTCCCGACTTTCGAATGAAGAAATCAAGGCGGCCATAGAGAGATTAAAAAAGGAAGAGTCGGGACAACAGAAGGAAGAAAAACCGACGAGCAGGCTCCTAAGCAGGACAAACCACCACGGCGTATCAAAAGCATAGCCTTGAAACGCAACCGTGAAGAAGAAGAGGGAGAGGACGAAGAAGAAACCCCCAAAACCATCCGAAGAATCAACATGATTATGGGGGGCCTAATCTCCGTAAACGATTCGGTCCGGTCAATAAAAGTCTACGAACGCCTTGCGTTAGCCGCACAAAAGGCACCTCAGCCTATCCTGTCAGACGATCCCCCGTCATCTTTACCGACCAAGACCTCTATGGGACTCACTACCCCCATAACGACCCGCTAGTGGTTGAGCTGTTAATCGGAAGCTGCCAAGTATCTCGAATACTGGTAGATACCGGAAGCTCGATAGACTTAATTTTACTGGATACACTCAAGAAGATGGAAATAAAGGAGGATATCAAGCAGAAGGCCAAGCCGCTCATTGGGTTCACAAGCGAGATGACGTACACAATCGGAACGATCAAATTGCCCGTTTTCGCAGGAGGAGTTAACAAATTGGTGAGGTTTCATGTCATTGACAAGCCAACCATCTATAACGTCATCCTCGGAACTCCATGGCTATACAGCATGAAGGCGGTATCTTCAACATACCATCAATGTCTGAAATTCCCGACACCTAAAGGAATTCAGACAGTCAAAGGATGCCAGAGCGCAAGCCGGTCGTGTTTTGCAAGAGAACATAAGATTAGAGTGCCTTCGTGCATGATCAATACGGAGCACGGAAGAAAAGGACCAGAGAAAGAGCTGATCCAACAAGTCATCATCGACGACTCAGATGCAAGCAAGTGTGTAGGGATCGGCACGGAACTGCCAGACGACATCAAAAGGGAATTGGTCGCCTTCCTACAGCAAAACGTTACAACATTTGCGTGGACAATGAAGGACATGAAGGGTATCAATCCAACCATCACAACTCACGAACTGAATGTGGATCCAACTTACAAACCAGTTAAGCAAAAGAGGCGAAAACTCGGCCCTGAAAGGGCTAAAGCAGTCAACGATGAAGTAGAGAAGTTACTTGAAGCCAGTTCAATCCAAGAAGTCAAATACCCCGACTGGTTGGCTAATCCAGTGGTCGTGAAAAAGAAAAACGGGAAGTGGAGAGTATGTGTTGATTTCATAGATCTCAACAAAGCCTGCCCAAAGGATAGTTTCCCGCTGCCACATATCGACCGACTTGTTGAGGCAACAGCCGGAAATGAATTGCTATCATTCATGGACGCGTTCTCAGGATATAATCAAATCCTCATGAACCCAGACGACAGAGAAAAGACGGCCTTCATCACTGAACGCGGTACGTATTGCTATAAAGTCATGCCATTCGGCCTCAAAAACGCCGGCGCCACCTACCAGCGGCTGGTAAACCGGATGTTTGCAGGACAACTCGACACAACAATGGAGGTTTACATCGACGACATGCTAGTCAAATCTCTGATTGCCTCTCAGCATGTCGGCCATTTAAAGGAATGTTTCAACATCCTTAACCGGTACGGAATGAAGCTCAATCCAACCAAGTGTACGTTCGGAGTGACATCAGGAGAGTTCCTTGGGTACGTGGTAACTCAGAGAGGAATGGAAGCTAATCCAAAGCAGATCACAGCCATAATCGACTTGCCATCTCCCAAGAACACTCGAGAGGTACAACGCCTCACTGGCCGCATAGCCGCCTTGAACAGATTTATATCCCGGTCAACGGATAAATGTCTGCCTTTTTACGAGATCCTGCGAGGGAACAAAAGATTTGTGTGGGACGATAAGTGTCAAGAGGCATTCATCCAACTCAAGGACTACTTGTCGAACCCGCCGATACTGTCTAAACCCGAGAACGGTGAGACATTGTTGCTTTACATCGCCGTCTCAACGACAGCAGTCAGTGGCGTACTAGTTCGGGAAGATTGAGGGGAACAGAAGCCGATCTTCTACGTAAGCAAAACGATGAACGGAGCCGAAACCAGATATCCTGCAATGGAAAAACTGGCCTTCGCAGTCGTCATCTCTGCACGAAAGCTGCGACCATATTTTCAGTCACATCCGATCGCCGTATTAAGTAGTCAACCTCTTCGAACAATCCTTCACAGCCCGGGACAGTCTGGCCGTCTGGCCAAATGGGCGATAGAGTTAAGCGAGTATGACATCGAATACAGAAACAGGACAACCGCCAAGTCGCAGGTAATAGCTGATTTCCTTGTTGAGTTATCACCCGAATTAGATGTCGGTACCGAGATAGAAGATAAAAATTGGAAGTTGTTCGTCGACGGGGCTTCATCGAAAAAAGGAGCCGGGATAGGGATACGCCTCATTTCACCAACTGGCGAAATACTAGAACAGTCCTTCAAGCTGGATTTCACGGCGTCTAACAACACAGCCGAGTATGAAGCTCTGTTAGCCGGCCTCAGACTAGCCAGAGAAATCGGAGTACGACATCTTTTGGCCCATTGTGATTCCATGCTTGTAGCAAACCAGATCAATGGAGACTACGAAGCTAAAAACGAGCGAATGGAGGCTTACCGAAAGACGGCACTAGAGCTCACCAGTTCCTTCGAATTCTTCGACATTGTCCAGATACCAAGGAAAGAAAATGCCCCGGCAGACGCACTCGCGTCGCTGGCATCAAATCCCAATCTCTGTCGACGGATCCCGGTAGAAACGATCCATGAACCAAGCATCCCGCCCCCTGAGAGCAATCAAGAAGAACCCGACGAAATAATCCAGAGTGGCGAGGATGGTATGTGCTGCAACATTCAGGCAAAGAATACCGACCTCATCGATGTCCTAACTAACGACAATGAGGATTGGCGACTTCCAATAAGAGCATACCTGACAGAAGGAAAGCTTCCAGAAGACAAATGGGAAGCACGACGACTCAAAGTCAAGAGCGCGCGATACACTATACATGACGGTATCCTTTATAAATATTCTGCTAATAAGATCCTCCTCAGATGCATAAACGGAGACAAAATAAGTCGAGTTCTCGAAGAGACGCACTCTGGAGCATGCGGCAACCACTCCGGAGGCAGGTCTCTCGCCCTCAAAATCAAGTTGAACGGTCACTATTGGCCGACTATGACAACCGATTGCGAGAACTATTCTAACAAGTGTGAAAAGTGTCAGTGACATGCGCCATTCATACATCGACCTACAGAGTTGCTCACGACATCAACCGCAGCTTATCCGTTCATGAGATGGGCAATGAACATCGTTGGACCGTTACCATTATCCAATCAAAGACGTTTCTTGCTCATCATGACCGACTACTTCACAAAGTGGGTAGAGGCCAAGGCTTACGTCGCGATCCACGATGTCCAGGTTCAAAATTTCGTCTGGAAATACATAATATGTCATTTTGGGCTGCCTTACGAGATCGTCACGGATAACGGATCACAATTCACCTCGAAAGTATTCGAAGGATTCTGCAAGAAGTGGGATATACGCCTTAGCAAGTCGACACCAAGGTATCCTCAGGGAAACGGCCAAGCCGAAGCTACGAATAAAACCATCGTCGCCGACATCAAAAAGCGCCTTGAAAGCAAAAAAGGACTTTGGGCAGATGAGTTAGACGGCGTCCTCTGGTCGCATAGAACGACACCCCGCAGCGCGACAGGAGCCACCCCATTCTCCTTGGCTTTCGGCGTAGAAGCAATGGTACCAGCAGAAGCTAACATTTACACTCTCCGCCGGTCTCTCATGCCGCATCATACCGAGATCAATGAAAAGATGCTAATCCAAGCTCTCGACACTTTAGAAGAGGAGCGAGATCGAGCCCTACTCAGAATTCAAAATTACCAGCAACTCGCAGCACGGTATTACAACCGAAAAGTCAAGGAGCGACACTTTCAAGTCGGTGACTACGTCCTCCGCAAAGTTTACGAAAACACCAAAGAGTGGAAAGCAGGCAAACTCGGGGCAAATTGGGAAGGACCTTACAAAGTCACAAAAGTCGTCAAGCCGGGAGTCTACCAGCTTGAGTCAATGAAAGGCAAAGCTTTACCGCGATCCTGGAATTCGGCGAGTCTGAAAGAATACTTCTAAGACGGCAAGGCTATCGCCATAAAAAAAAAAAAAAAAAAAAAAAAAAAAAAAAAAGGTTGTATTATGAACTACGAGTGACTTGATTCTTCCTCGGGAGATACGTAGGCAGCCTTGACCGGCACAGTCACAAATCTAATAAAAATTCTATTCATTCACCGCCTTGAAAGCCCCTCTAAAGCAGGTAAGTCCCTTCATTAAGCGTCTAAACACTACTAACAAAGCCGAGCTCCTTAGTTCGCAAAAGCCGAGTCTAAGTAACTCGCGGAAAGCCGAGCTCCTTAGTTCGCAAAAGCCGAGTCTAAGTAACTCGCAGAAATCCGAGCTCCTCAGTTCGCAAAAGCCGAGTCTAAGTAACTCGCAGAAAGCCGAGCTCCTCAGTTTGCAAAAGTCGAGTCTAAGTAACTCGCAGAAAGCCGAGCTCCTCAGTTCACAAAAGTCGAGTCTAATAACTCGCAGAAAGCCGAGCTCCTTAGTTCGCAAAAGTCGAGTCTAAAAGTAACTCGCAGAAAGCCGAGCAAAGACTCGCACTAGCATCATGCCTCTTGGCCAGGGGTATGGTCTTCCTTGCGCACGAGGTGCACATCGTGGTAAGGAAAAGCCGAGATCCGTCTCGCACATTCTTCGCGGTGGGTAATAAATAAGTCGGGCCACGAGCATCGCACATTCACCCACCCCTAGAATAAAGCCGAGTGCATATGCCTCGCAAACCGCCTTATGGCAAGAATAGAACGAAAAGTCGCCACTTGTCTAAAAAATTTGTCAACACAGTGGCGCGACATCATCGCAAATCACGATGAAAGTCGCTAAATTGTTTAGATTTGTTAGACAGCAAGCTTAAAACAAGATTAGTCCTGTTTAATTGCGAATACGTGATTAAGCTGCTAAATTGTTTAAACAAGTTGATAACAAGCTTAATACAAGATTAGTCCGATTTTCACTGAGAAATGCGTGTTTAAGTCGCTAAATTGTTTAGACTTGTTAGACAGCTAGTTTAAAACAAGATTAGTCCGGTTTAATTGCGAATACGTGATTAAACTGCTAAATTGTTTAAACGAGTTGATAACAAGCTTAATACAAGATTAGTCCGATTTTCACTGTGAAATGTGTGTTTAAGTCGCTAAAACCGTTTAAAAATTGTCAAAGAACAAATTTAAACACGAATAGCCCGACTTAATGAAAACACACATTTCCAGCCACCACAAGTTTTGTAAATGGGCCGATTCAAATCGCTATGGAATCAAAACTTAAAATACTTCTCTTATGATAAAGGAATAAAGAGTTTTACAAAATAAGACATTACAAATACAAAAAAGGGGGAGAGAGAAGGGCGCGATTAGTCAGCCCTAGTTGGCGACTTCTCAGGTTCGTTAACCTTCTCGACAGCCGCTTCCTGTGCCTTATGAACGTCATCTAAAGCCGCGGCCTCTGAGCGGACAGACTCGACAAGATCCGCTGGAACTTCCTCAGGAATCACTCCAAGGTTGGTACCAAACTCGTTCATGCCTCTCGGAGTACGAGGTGGGGAGTCGCGGAAGAGGTTCAAAAGAGGATGTCGGAGCGGGGAGAGAGCAAAAGTCAATTCATCCTTGGTCACAACATTCAGGTTATCAAACTTGGCATCAGCCGCGGCTTCGTCATTTGTGACCTGGTCCAGAACCGATTGAGGGATCGAGACGCCTTCATCGTTGAGTTTCAGCAAACACTTCCTAAGACCGGAAATCTGGCCGAATTCGATCTGAAGAGAAGTCGCAATCTCCTGATCCTTTATGTATTGTTGGAAAAGATCGAAGTGGATCTGCGCCTTGGCTCTCGCCGCCGCATCAACACGATCCCTCTCCTTCCTGACGAAATCGGTGAACGATTCCCGCTGCTTCTTCCTCTCTGACTGAAACGCGAGAAGGTCGGCCTTTGATTTCTCATCAGCCGCGCGAAGTTTTTCTTCAGCATCGCGGAGCTTGTTTGCAAGGACTATATTTCTCGCCTCCAGCGCTTCCTTTTCCTCCTTCGCCTTTTTCAAAAGACCGTCTCTTTTTGTGACGGCATCAGCAAGTTTTTTGGCCGCATGGGTACTCTCAAGGGCCACACGGTTGGAAGCCGCTATCATCTATAAAGACAAGGAAGTCAATTAGATCAAAAAAGAAGAGAAACAAATCTTCAAAAGATTATGAAAATTACCGCCGCGTCGGCCTGTTTCAAGCTAACGATGGCATCAGAATGGGGAAGCTCCTGTATTTTTGGCCAATCCAAATCATTTCCCCGCACACAGGTGAGCAGGTTAAAACATGCCTGCGGATTGTCAATAAGAGGAACTTCGCTTTCATACTGAAAAGCGAAATTATGAATCGAAGGCTGGATAGCCCCACTTTTCGACGGGCCTCGAGGACGAGCAAGCACCAGCTCCTTACGGGTTACAAACGGCTTCAGCACGCCAGAAGCATTGGCGACATCCCCGGAATCTTCATAAAAATGCTTCCAAGGATTCTTAGGCTTGCCAGAATCCTTGTCCTTGCTAAGTTGCTCAGAAGCCTCTTTCGCGACTTGGCTTTCGACGGCAATTTTCTTTGTCGGATTCTCCTGATCCGACCTTCCTTCAGCCACTCTCTTCTTGGACAAGGGTTTGGCTGACGCCTTGACTGGTGGAGCCGCCATGATCGGTTTAGTGGGAGCAGCACGAGCGGCCGACTTCTCAGCAACATCAGTCACCACTTTACCGCCATCCTGAGAAGGTAAAGCCTTTTCCTTCGACGGCTCACTCGAGGAAGGGTTGGACGATATCTTTTGAGAATAGTCAACCGACACAATCTTCTTCACCTTTCCCATCCTCTTTGGCTTCACTAGCTGTTCAGGAGCGACCTTCGTCTTGGTGTCCCACTTAACTGGATCAACAAAAAGTCATAACCGACAAAAATAAAACTATCATAAAGCGGTAGACAAACCTTCAGAGATCTGTGGTAAGAATTTATTGATACGATCACGAGTAAGGTCTGACCACTTGCGCAAGCCCAAAGCCTGAATCTGCTCGAGGATAGGGAAGTAGTTGTCGGGATACGGCTTCAGAAAAGGGTGATCCACTGCAAAGACAAAAAGGAATTAAGTAAATTACCATGTTCTAAAGATAAGCAAAATTGGGACGACATCTACCATAATCGGTATTCCAAGACGTCCTGATAAGCTCCCTATGTTCGTCAGGGACGACTAAGGAAGACAATTCGACAAAGAAATAGGATCGTTGCCAGTTGTTAATCTTCTTGGGCGCGTCTGTCAGAATGCGGTTGCCACTTTTGAATTTAACCGCAAAACACCCTGGGCTAGTAGCCTTCATGCGGTTAATCGACGTCATCTCCTCGAAGATCTGTGCGGTTATGGTAATACCGGCCTCAGCTCCTAATACTAGAAGGCCGACCATGTGGCGAACCGCAACGGCTGAGAGTTGGGAGATGGCAATTTCACGACGGTGGCAATATGAGATCAACAAGTCAGGCAGCGGGAACCAACAACGGCAACCTCCAGTGTCGGTGTTGATAAAATACGACTCGTAGAGGGTCATATATCCCGGTGGAGGACTCCAAGGACGGTCAAGCGGAAAAGGAATGATGACTTTGATTTTTGGATCCGCTCCACAGTCTTGTAGCATAGATCTGACCGACGTCGCGTTAGATCTGGTCTGGAAGACGTTACCAAACACATCGCTAGGTTCAACCGGCAATACAACAGGAACATTTTCATCGTAACCGTCTTGACAAATATCGATGCCGTCTTCATCATTGTCGGAATCCCGTAACCGAGGGGTGGTCAAATCTTCCCGGCCAGAGGTCTCGGCCGCATCGGTTCGACGAGATGCCTCACGACGACGTCGAAGTTCTTCGATCTCGAAATGAACAGGATGATTCTTCAAGTCGGATGAAACACTCGAAGACGTTGGAGCAGAGGTAGACTGACGACTTGACGAATCATCCGCGGATGAAACAGTAACAACTTCTTTGTCTTTATTTCCCGAACAACGGATCAAAGACATAATTTACTGAAGAACGGACGAAGAACACAAAAGACAAACGAGGATTGATCTAAAAACCTATAAAGCCTACGGCGGAGCAGCGGCTGAGCACTTACCGGAAAATAAATATCAAGAGAGAGAGAATTACCTTTCAGAATTTCTTCACTCGAGAGAAATGAGGAAGCAAGAAGTAAAGAGGGATTACTTATAGTGAAAATGACGGCGCAGAGATCGAGGCACACCATTACCTAGACGACGCTTCGCACTTCGCATCTACCCGGCAATTGGACCGAGAATCAATTCCGGTTTCGTTGGATCACCATCGGTTTGGAGTCGATTGTTCGATTTACCACCGGTCAAAGTTAAGCCGGATCGACCCAATAAGAATATGGGCCTGAACGAAAATAGAGCTCGCCAGACGACAAATATGGGCCTATCACAAATCATTTCTTAGACCATGGGTTAACTCCTCGTAATGACGACTTGAAATCAAGTCGCCACACTGGGGGGGGGGGCTTATTGTTGGAGTCAAGATTAGCACCTTCCTAAAAAGGCCTATTCATGAGTTTAGGTCGGTCCAGAATGGAAAGTCGGAATTAAAGCCCAAGGCGGTAAAACTTAGGTTAAACCGAACTCGGGATTACCGGCTTGCATTAGGGTTTGGAAAGGAGTTAAAGTAAAGGCGCCGCGCGACGACGACAAATACGGAAATACCATATAACAATAAAGTCGGGATTTTAGGAAATATTCATATTTATCTTATATTTCCTTATGTGTTAGACCGACTTGTAACCCTATATAAGGGAACCCAATAATCATTCAATAAACACGCTTTTCTTATCACTTTGTGCCTGAGAGACTTTTAGAGCGAATTTAACCTAAATATCTCTCCGGCGACTTTAACATCCTTTTTACCGACTTACGACTTGGAAACACCGGTTATAAACCCTAAATTCCCAAATCTCACCGTGTTCATTAATTCTTCTTTTAGAATCCCTAAATTTCTAACCTAAAACTCTTGCTATCTTTGGATAGACCGAGTTACGATCTTACACCGGCAGAAAATGCTAGGGTTTTGGAGATGAATCTCTCTTGTTCCTTTCTTCTTCTTATCATTTCTCTTTTCTGTCTGAAACTGAAGGAATCAAGATCACTGAAACGGATGATCTTGGCGATGATGATGAAACTGATATTCCCTTCTGTAAGATCTCAACTCGGTCTATCCAAAGATAGAAAGAGTTTTAGGGTTTGTAATTAGGGATTCTAAAAGAAGAATTTAAGAACACGGTGAGATTTGGGAAATTAGGGTTTATAAGCCGGTGTTTCCGAGATGGAAGCCGGTGAGGAATGGTTAGAAAGTCGCCGGAGAGATTTTAGGTCAAAAGTCGCTCTAAAGTCTCTCAAGCCGAAAATATTAAGAAAAGCGTATCTTATTATTCATCCATGAGGTTCCTTTTATAAGTTTTACAAGTCGGTTTAACAATAAGGAAAGTAGAAAATAAATACCGAGATTTCCTAATATCCGATTCTACCGAGATATGGAATATTTCCATATTATCGATAAACGCCGCCTTTTAATCCTCATGTAAGCCGGTTGCCCTAAATCCAGTTTAACCGATGTTTTACCGTCATGGGCCCTTTCACCGACTTCCCATTCTGGGCCGACCTATAATCATGAATAGGCCTTTTTAGGAAAGTGCTAAACTTGACTCCAACAATAAGCCCCCCCCCCAGTGTGGTGACTTGATTTCAAGTCGCCATTACGAGGAGTTAACCTATGGTTTAAGAGATGATTTATTGCAGGCCCGTTTTCGTCTTTTGGCGAGCTGTCTTTCGTTCAGGCCCATATTCTTATTGGGTTGGTCCGGCTTAATGCTGACCGGTGGCGAATCTTCCAATTGATTCTGAACCGATGACGATTCACTGAAACCGGAATTGTTTCCTGGTTTAATTACCGGGTTTACACGAGACACGAAGCGTCGTCTAGGTAATGATGCGCTTCGATAACTGCGCCGTCATTTTCACTATAAGTAGTCTTTCCCCACCTCTTACTTCTTCAATTGGCTTGAGTGAAGAAATTCTGAAAGGTAACTTCTCTCTCTCATTATTTATTTTCCGATCATCCTTCCGCCGCTGCTCCATCTTAGGTTTTATAGATTTTTAGATCAAATCTTCATTTTTTTCTCGCGTTCTTCGCTTGTTCATCGACTAGCAATGTCTTTGATCCGTTGTTCATCGAGTAAGGATAAGGAAGTTGTTTCCGTTTCATCTGCGGAGGATTCTTCAAGTCGTCAATCTGCCTCGAGTGCTTCTTCCGACTCGAAGGATCGTCCAGCTAGTTTCGAAATCGAAAACCTCCAATGCCGTGGTGAGACATCTCGTCAGACCGGTGCTACCGAGACTTCTGGCTGGGAAGAATTTATCATACCTCAGTTGCGAGATTCTGATGACGGCGAAGATGATATTGACGCGAATCAAGTCGGTTCCGGGGGAAACGTTCCTTCTTCATTACCGGTCGTTTCTTATGAAGATTTCAATAACATTTCAAGTACCAAGTCGACTGCATCTACAGTGAGGTCCATGCTTCACGACTGCGGAGCAGATCCGAGGATTAAAGTAATCATTCCCTTTCCTCTTGACCGTCCTTGGAGCCCTCCTCAGGGGTATATGACTCTTTACGAGTCATACTTCATTAATACCGATACTGGTGGTAGCCGTTGTTGGTTTCCTCTGCCCGACCTGCTGATTTCGTACTGCCATCGTCGCGAAATCGCTATTTCCCAACTTTCAGCCGTCGCAGTTCGCCATATGGTTGGCCTTCTAGTGTTGGGAGCCGAAGCCGGTATCACGATAACTGCGCAAATATTTGAAGAGATGACGTCGGTTAATCGCATGAAAGCCACTAATCCGGGTTGCTTCGCGGTTCGGTTCAAGAGTGGAAATCGTGTTCTGACAGACGCGCCCAACAAGATAAATAATTGGCAGCGGTCTTATTTCTATGTCGAAATGTCCTCGTTGGTTATTCCTGATGAGCACAAGGAACTCGTCAGGACGTCTTGGAATACAGACTATGGTAGATGTCGTCCCAAATTTGCCATCTTCTGATCGTGATAATTTACTTAATTCTTTTTCGTCTTTGTAGTGCAACATCCTTTCCTGAAGCCGTATCCCGACAACTATTTTCCAATTCTCGAGCAGATCCAAGCTCTCGGTTTACGCAAGTGGTCGGATCTTACTCGCGAACGTATCAAAAAATTCCTCCCGAAGATCTCTGAAGGTTCGTATATGGTTATTACGACATCCTCTTCTTTGTTCCATTCTGATCCTTTGTTAATGCAGCCAAGTGGGATACCAAGGCGAAAGTTACCGCTGAAGAACTTGTTAAGCCAAGAAGGATGGGTAAAGTTAAGAGAATCGATTCCGTGGACTACTCCAAGGAGATTTCCTCCAAACCGTCATCTTCCTCTAAGTCGTCCAAAGATAAGGATAAACTTCTTTCTTCTCAAGGCGGCAAACATCCTGCTGCTGGTGTGAAGTCGACTGCCCCGGTGGCAGATTGCTCTAATCTCCCTCCCAAGGTCCCTACGAAGAAGAGGCCTGCATAGGATAAGCCGGCTCAGGAGAGATCGGCAAAGAAAACATCCCAGACGAACAAGCCGGCTGTGGATGCTCCTGCTGCGGCGACGGCTTCTGGTGAGCCTATTAAGCAAAAGGATCCGTGGAAGCGTTTCTACAAGTTTAAGGGAACCGTCTCCGATTCGTCCGGCTGCTCCAAACCCTTTGAATCCAACAAGGAGCTCGTCCTGGCGCGACCGAGGCGTGAAGTGAAGGAAGGGGAAGTCCGCCCTTCTATTCACAATTTCGCTTACCAGTACGAGAGCGAGATTTCTTTCATTAATAATCCTCGGGCCTGCTTTGACATGCTGACGTGCGTGAGAGGGAACGAATCTGACTGGCCGGTCTTGGAGGAGCTGCCTCAATCGGATGCCATTGTTCGGTTGAAACATGCCGAAGCTACAGTAAGTCCTATACTCTTTTTCTGTATTGATTTTCGCGTTTGCTTGCTAAGATGACACATTTTTTTCGTTATTGTCAGATGATCGCGGCTTCTAACCGTGTGGCCTTGGAGAGTTCCTGGGCTCAAAAGAAGATGGCTGATGCGGTCACAAAGCGGGATGATCTCCTCAAGAAGATCAAAGAGGAGAAGAAGACGCTGCAGGAGAACAACCTTGTTCTTGAAGGCAAACTTAAGCAGGCCAAAGAGAAATCGAAAGCCGACTCTCTCAAGTTCAAGTCGGAAAAACAGAAGCTGCAGAAATCCTGCCTCGACTTGGTTTGTAAAGAGAGGGAGAGAGTAGAAGCCGCCGTCCGGACAAAGGCGCAGACCCATTTTGACCTCATCCAGCGTTTCATTAAAGATCAAGAAGACGCTGTCGCTATTCAAGTCAAACAGGCTCAGATTTCTGGTCTCAAAAAATGCCTGATAAAACTTAGTGAACAAGGTGTGCTGATTCCTCAGACCGTCTTAGATCAGGTCGCTGCAGACGAGATTGCAGCTGACGCGGAATTGGACGAAATGAATGTCGTGACTAAGGAGGAGCTCACGTTCATCCTTTCTCCAGTCAACCATCCCCTTCTCAACCGTTCTCATGACTCGCCTCCTCCCGTTCCATCGAACGTTGATCAGTTTGGGACGAATCACGGGATAATTCCAGAGGCGGTTCCAGCTGATCTCATCGAGTCCGTCCGTTCAGAGGTTGCATCCTTGGAAGGTGCTTTTAACGAGAAGGACCAGACCGTCGAGAAGGGCAGATCTGGAGAGGTTGATGAGGCTGGGGGGTCGCTAACTGGCTGAGCCTCTTTTATTTTGTAATTTTATTTAAGTTTATTTCGGTGTTGTAAACCTACTCTTTGTTTAAATTAATTTTACCTTTTAAGTTTTGTTTCGAACTTCTGATAGTGATTTGAATCAATCTATCCTTCAAAGCTTTCTTGTCAAGACTTAAAATCGGTAAAAAATATTTAACTGAGCCGGACTATACTCATCTTTTGATAGTTTAATCGGATAGCGGCTTTAGTTAATGTTGGGTCATACTAATCTCGTATTTGAGCCGTTTGGCGAGTCTAGCCGGTTTCGTGACTCGGAATACGTGTTCGTGACCGAGTCGAAACTTTTTTGTGTCTAAACTCGTTATCAAAGCTCAAATCGATTTAGTGACTTGCCATAAGGCGAGTTGCGAGACTTATAGATGCTCGGCTTTATTTTAAGGGCAGGACAATGTGCGAGTCTTTTGTGCTCGACTTATCTCTTACCACGAAAAATTTGCGGGACGGATCCCGGCTTTCCCTTACCGCGATGTGCACCTCGCGCGTAAGGAAGATCACACCCCTGGCCAGGAGGCATGATGCTAGTGCGAGTTTTTGCTCGGCTTTCTGCGAGTTACTTGGACTCGGCTTTCTGCGAGTTACTTGGACTCGGCTTTTGTGAACTAAGGAGTTCGTCTTTCTGCGAGTCGTTGCTCGTCTTTTTGCGAGTCGTTGCTCGTCTTTCTGCAGTGTTTAGTATCAACAATATTAAATATTTTATTGAAGAGACTTACCTATTTTTTGGTCTTTCTAGACTTTCAAGACGGTAATCTGAAAAATAAGGAATTTATTAGATTTGTGACTGTGCCGGTAAAGGCTGCCTACGTATCTTCCGAGGAAGAATCAAGTCGCTCGTAGTTCATAATACATAACTTTGTTGTACTCCTTCAGGCTTGCCGAGTTCCAGGATCGAGGTAAAGCCTTGCCTTTCGTTGACTCAAGCTCGTAGACTCCTGGTTTGACGACTTTGGTGACTTTGTAGGGTCCTTCCCACTTTGCCCCAAGTTTTCCTGCTCTCCACTCCTTGCTGTTTTCGTACACTTTGCGGAGGACGAAGTCACCGACTTGAAAATGGCGTTCCTTGACTTTCTGGTTGTAGTACCGAGCTGCGAGCTGTTGGTAGTTCTGAATCCTGAGTAGGGCTCGATCCCGTTCTTCCTCTAAGGTGTTGAGAGCCTGGATTAGCATTTTTTCATTGATTTCGGTATGGTGCGGCATGAGAGAGCGGCGGAGAGTGTAAATGTTAGCCTCTGCCGGTACCATTGCTTCCACGCCAAAGGCTAAGGAAAATGGGGTGGCTCCTGTTGCACTGCGGGCGTCGTTCTATGCGACCAGAGGACTCCGTCTAACTCATCTGCCCAAACTCCTTTTTGCTTTCGAGGCGTTTTTTGATGCCGGCAATGATGGTTTTATTTGTAGCTTCGGCTTGGCCATTCCCCTGAGGATACCTTGGTGTCGACTTGCTAAGGCGTATGTCCCACTTCTTGCAGAATCCTTCGAATACTTTCGAGATGAATTGCGACCCGTTATCCGTGATGATCTCATAAGGTAGCCCAAAACGACATATTATGTATTTCCAGACGAAATTTTGAACCTGGACATCGTGGATGGCGACGTAAGCCTTGGCCTCTACCCACTTTGTGAAGTAGTCGGTCATAATGAGCAGGAAAAGTCTTTGATTGGATAATGGTAATGGTCCGACGATGTCCATCGCCCATCTCATGAATGGGTAAGCCGCAGTTGACGTTGTGAGTAGCTCTGTAGGTCGATGTATGAATGGCGCATGTCGCTGACACTTTTCACATTTGTTAGAGTAGGTCTCGCAGTCGGTTATCATAGTCGGCCAATAGTGACCATTCAACTTGATTTTGAGGGCGAGAGACCTGCCTCCGGAGTGGTTTCCGCATGCTCCAGAGTGCGTTTCTTCAAGAACCCGACTTACTTCATCTCCGTTTATGCATCTGAGGAGGATCTTGTTAGCAAAATACTTGTAGAGGATACCTTCATGTATAGTGTATCGCGCGCTTTTGACTTTAAGTCGTCGTGCTTCCCATTTATCTTCTGGGAGCTTCCCTTCTGTCAGGTATGCTCTTATCGGAAGTCGCCAGTCTCTATTGTCGTCTGTTAGGACAGCGATGAGGTCTATGCCCCTTGCTTGAATATTGTAGCACATGTCGTTCTCCTCATTCGGGATCATTTCTTCAGTTTCTTCTTGATTGCTTTCAGGGGGCGGGATACTTGGTTCGTGGATCGTTTCTACCGGGATCCGTCGACAGAGATTGGGATTAGATGCCAGCGACGCAAGTGCATCTGCCGGGGCATTCTCCTTTCTTGGTATCTGGATGATGTCGAAGAATTCAAAGGAACTGGTGAGTTCTAATGCCGCCTTTCGATAAGCCTCCATTCGTTCATTTTTGGCTTCGTAGTCGCCGTTGATCTGGTTGGCTACGAGCATGGAATCACAGTGGGCCAAGAGATGTCGTACTCCGATTTCCCTGGCTAGTCTGAGACCGGCTAACAAAGCTTCGTACTCGGCTGTGTTGTTAGAAGCCGTGAAACCTAGCTTGAATGACTGCTCTAATATCTCGCCGGTTGGTGATATGAGACGTATCCCTATCCCGGCTCCTTTTTTAGATGAAGCGCCGTCAACAAACAGTTTCCAATTTTTGTCTTCTGTCTCTGTGCCGACGTCCAATTCAGGTGATAATTCGACAAGGAAATCAGCTATTACCTGTGATTTGGCGGTTGTCCTGTTCCTGTACTCGATGTCGTACTCACTTAACTCTATTGCCCACTTGGCTAGACGACCAGACTGTCTCGGGCTATGGAGTATCGTCCGAAGAGGTTGACTGCTTAATACGGCAATCGGATGTGACTGAAAATAAGGTCGCAGCTTCCTTGCCGAGATGACGACTGCGAAAGCCAGTTTTTCCATTGCAGGATACCTGGTTTCGGCTCCGTTCATTGTTTTGCTGATGTAGAAGATCGGCTTCTGTTCACCTCGATCTTCCCGAACTAGCACGCCACTTACTGCTGTCGTTGAAACGGCGATATAAAGCAGTAATGTCTCACTATTCTCGGGTTTAGACAGTATCGGCGGGTTCGACAAGTAGTCCTTGAGTTGGATGAAGGCTTCTTGACACTTCTCGTCCCACACGAATCTCTTGTTCCCTCGTAGGAGCTCGTAAAAAGGCAGACATTTATCCGTTGACCGGGATATAAACCGGTTCAAGGCGGCTATGCGGCCAGTGAGGCGTTGTACCTCTCGAGTGTTTTTGGGAGATGGTAAGTCGATTATGGCTGTGATCTGTTTTGGATTGGCTTCTATTCCTCTCTGAGTTACCACGTACCCTAGGAACTCTCCTGATGTTACCCCAAATGTACACTTGGTTGGATTAAGTTTCATGCCGTATCGGTTAAGGATGTTGAAACATTCCTTTAGATGTCTGACATGCTGAGAGGCGATCAGAGACTTGACCAGCATGTCGTCGATATAAACTTCCATTGTTGCACCAAGTTGCCCTGCAAACATCCGGTTTACCAGCCGTTGGTAGGTGGCGCCGGCGTTTTTGAGGCCGAAAGGCATGACTTTGTAGCAATACGTGCCTCGTTCAGTGATGAAGGCCGTCTTTTCTCTGTCGTCTGGGTTCATGAGGATTTGGTTGTATCCTAAGAACGCATCCATGAATGATAGCAGTTCGTTCCCGGCCGTTGCCTCGACAAGTCGGTCGATGTGCGGCAGCGGGAAACTATCCTTGGGGCAAGCTTTGTTGAGATCCGTGAAGTCGACACATACTCTCCACTTCCCGTTTTTCTTCTTCACGACCACTGGATTGGCCAGCCAGTCAGGATATTTGACTTCTTGGATCGAACCGGCTTCGAGTAGCTTCTCTACTTCGTCGTTGACTGCTTTAGCTCTTTCTGGGCCGAGTTTTCGCCTCTTTTGCTTGACTGGCTTGTAAGTCGGATCGACATTCAACTCGTGAGTTGTAATGGTTGGGTTGATACCCTTCATGTCCTTCATTGTCCACGCAAATGTTGTAACGTTTTGCTGTAGGAAGGTGATCAGTTCCTCTTTGATGTCGTCCGGTAATCCTGCGCCAATGCCCACACACTTGCTTGCATCTGATTCGTCAATGATGACTTGCTGGATCAGTTCTTTCTCCGGTCCTTTTCTTCCGTGTTCTGTGTTGATCATGCAGGAAGGCACCCTGATCTTATGTTCTCTTGCGAAACACGACCGACTTGCACTCTGGCATCCTTTGACTGTTTGGATTCCTTTAGGTGTCGGGAATTTCAGACATTGATGGTATGTCGAAGATACCGCCTTCATGCTATATAGCCATGGAGTTCCAAGGATCACGTTATAGATGGTTGGCTTGTCAATGACGTGAAACCTCACCAATCTGTTAACTCCTCCTGCGAAGACAGGCAACTTGATCGTTCCAATTGTGTACGTCGTCTCACTCGTGAACCCGGTGAGCGGCTTGGCCTTCTGCTTGATATCCTCCTCCTTAATGTCCATCTTCTTGAGTGTATCTAGGAAAATTAAGTCTATTGAACTCCCGGTGTCCACCAGTATTCGAGATACTTGGCAACTTCCGATCAGAAGCTCAACCACCAGAGGGTCGTTATGGGGATAATGAGTTCCATAGAGGTCCTGGTCGGTAAAGATGACGGGCGGATCGTCTGATAGGATTGGTTGAGGCGCTTTTTGCGCGGCCAATGCTAGGCGTTCATAGACCTTGATTGACCTGACCGAGTCGTTTACGGAGATTAGACCGCCCATGATCATGTTGATTCTTCGGATGGTTTTGGGGGTTTCTTCTTCGTCGTCCTCCCCTTCTGCTTCACGGTTACGTTTCAAAGCTATGCTTTTGATACGCCGTGGCGGTTTATCTTGCTTGGGAGCCTGCTCGTCGGTTTTGTCTTCCTTCTGTCCCGATTCTTCCTTCTTCAACCTTTCGATGGCCGCCTTGATTTCTTCATTGGAAAGTCGGGAGTAGAGTGCGTTTCTGAGATTCCGACATTCAGCCGTGTCGTGCGACGTAGCTTGGTGGTATTCACAGTACTTGTCCCCCGTAGCGGAGGCTGCTTGCGCCTTCTTCGCCTCCTTCCCTCTTTTATTCCATGGCTTTGATGACCGGGATTTGTCGGTGCCGTCCACAACCATTGTTTTGGCGCTTTTACCGTCGTAATGCTGCCTGGGTTCTCTTTCTTCCTTCTTATCTGCTTGTTTGCCAGGACCGAACCTCTTTGCCAATGCGACCTTCTTCTCCTCTAATTCCACGAATTTGTTTGCCCGATGAAGTGCGTCTTCGATGGTTAGTGGCGGGTTGATGACTAAATCTTGGTAAAATGGCGATTCGTGCCAGACGGCGTTTGTCAGGGCTGCGATAGTGAATTTATCCGGTGCCTCAGCTCGTGTCATCACCGCTCTGAACCTTTCTATGAAATCTTTCAAGGTTTCCTTCTTCTCTTGTGTCATCGACATCAACGCGCTTAGCGAAGTGTCTTTACGGATGTAGGCAAAGTGATGCCTTACGAATGCCCATGTGAGGTCCGAGAAGCTATCAATTGACTTGGATGGAAGTCGGGAGAACCAGTTTAGCGCGTCTCCTTCCAGGGTTTCGGTGAATAATTGGCAGAAGCCGATGTCGCGCTCCTCGCTTGATGAGAACCGTGCCTTTGCCGCCATGATTTTGAACGTTGTGAGATGGGTCGCTGGATCTTTGGTGCCGTCATACATCGGTAGCCTGAGCTTCTCTCTTTGCCTGATATATGTGTTCGTGATGCGCGAGGTGAAGGGAGTCCTACGAGTTTCCTCGATGATTCGGTCTATCTCGGGTGCGGACCCCTTCACGCCATGGACCTCCCCTTTTAATTCTTTTAGGGTGTCTTTGAGCTCAATCAGTTGTTTTTCGACATGGTTGCGACTTGCTCCGCGAATAGACGTTCCGTGAGTTTTCTCGTATGACATACCTCGCTCGCGGCGATAGTTGTCTCGGTGCGAGCCATTCTCACGTCGCGAATTTCGTCTGTGGTGCACGTCTCGTGTCTGGTGACTGGTATGTTCCTCTCTGTCGGGTGAATACCTCTCATCACTTTGGTTGTTATGTCTCTGACTTTCGCTCCGTTTGGGTCTTTCAGAACCTTCCCTCCGATGTGAGCTCCGCTCGCGAGTATCCTTGTCGTTTTCCTTACGCGGGTTGCTCCTGGATTCGCTGCTTTGGCTCTGTTCATGGTGGCTTTCCTCAGATGTGCTATAGACCAGTCGTCTAGCGACTTTGTCTTTCACCTTTGAAGGCATCTCTCTCCTGGGTTTCCTCGACCGTTGTCCTGAAAGGATTTTTGCTTGCTCTGTCTGCAGTAGGTCGATTTTCTTTGAGAATGTTTTGATCAAGTCGTTCTGTGACTCGATCTTGGCCATTAGAGTGGCTAAGGTCTTGTCTTGCTCGATTTGAGCCTCTGTTTCGCTGAGTGACGGGGCATGTTTGCCGTCATCCCGAGCTTTGGTCTTGGCGGTGTTTCGCGGCTGCTTGCCGCCTTTGGCCGCATCGTCTTCGTGATCACTCTGGTTGTAATCACTTCCCTCATGGTTGCTTAGGTCAACCTTAGGGTTTTCCGAATCTGTTTCGTTACCGTTTCCCGACATCTCGTTTCAGAAATTTCTCTTAGAAATCCCCACAGTCGGCGCCAATTGTAAGATCTCAACTCGGTCTATCCAAAGATAGAAAGAGTTTTAGGGTTTGTAATTAGGGATTCTAAAAGAAGAATTTAAGAACACGGTGAGATTTGGGAAATTAGGGTTTATAAGCCGGTGTTTCCGAGATGGAAGCCGGTGAGGAATGGTTAGAAAGTCGCCGGAGAGATTTTAGGTCAAAAGTCGCTCTAAAGTCTCTCAAGCCGAAAATATTAAGAAAAGTGTATCTTATTATTCATCCATGAGGTTCCTTTTATAAGTTTTACAAGTCGGTTTAACAATAAGGAAAGTAGAAAATAAATACCGAGATTTCCTAATATCCGATTCTACCGAGATATGGAATATTTCCATATTATCGATAAACGCCGCCTTTTAATCCTCATGTAAGCCGGTTGCCCTAAATCCAGTTTAACCGATGTTTTACCGTCATGGGCCCTTTCACCGACTTCCCATTCTGGGCCGACCTATAATCATGAATAGGCCTTTTTAGGAAAGTGCTAAACTTGACTCCAACACCTTCAAAGAAATTAACGAAGCCTTTCTTCGTAAAAATGGAGAGGATCTCGATCAAAGAGATGATAAAGTTAGCGATATTCACATAATCACATCCTCAAACAATGTCACCTAAATTGCCATAAATAATCACAAACATTTTTAAATTAGTAATTATTATTACTTCTGTTTTTTTGTTTATTGTAGCTGTTTCTTGATACGCATTCTTTGTCTATAAGAATACATCGGAAAAAGTTTGGAGCTTTTCGGTTTGGTTGCTTCAAAGACAAGTAATGATAAGTTTTTGAAGAAAGAAGAAACTTTTACATTACATTTCTTTTTACAAGGCTAAACCTAAATCCTACAAAGATGAAATCATGTTTCACCCATTGTCTCGTCTGTGATTGCATTCATTAGCATTGAGAAAATGATCATATATGAGGAAATGATCATAATTGTGTCTTCTCAATCTTTGTTACTGCCACCTTAAAATCCAGCTCTACTTTTTCCTGAATCTTAAGCAACGATTGTGCTTAGTTTCGGTAATGCTTGGCTCGTCGTCTACAAGTTTTGTTGGCGGATTGTTGAGAGCGAGTTTCTCCATTGCGTTTATGAACTTGCGCAGATGCTTTATGTACTCAGGATATGTTTCCAAGTTGCAATGCCCTCCTCCTTTAACCCACAATGGATCATACTTGTCCTTTGCAAGCTCCCACAATCTCTTCCCATGCGACATGTTCACAACCTCATCTTTTGTTCCCTGCAGTTTCAAAAACGAAAGGGTTAATAATCTCCCATTGTAGGCGCTCTCTGCATTGATAAAATAAAAACAAAAGTAATGTAACCTTACATGTATGACAAGAACCGAGCATGTCACATGTCGTATCCTCTCAATGTTCTGCATAATTACAGAGTTTGAGAGACAAAGAACCAAAAGTAACCAGAGAAAAACAGAGGGAAAGAGAGATCAAGCTTACTTTGTATATATCGAACCAGAATGTCATTTTGACAGGATACAAGACTCTAAGACCAGAGAGAATTGCGCTGTGAAGGACAACCCCTATTAGTCTCTTCAATCGAGACGCTAAGTACAACGTTGGTCCGCTTCCAACGGACTGACCATACAGAATCATCTCCTCTTGCTTGATTCCGTACTCGCTCCTCAAGCAATTGTACACAGCCTCGATATCGTGGTACGTATTGATCTCAGACGGCTGTCTCATTATAGAACAACCAAATAAACAAATCAATAACAAACGTTTGTAAATTTTTGAATGAATATATTTCTTACTTTGCCTGTTGAAGCTCCATAGCCTGAATAATCATAACTGTTTCATTGAGATATGAAGAGGTTAAAAGTTGGTTCATCAACAAAAATGAAAAAAAGTTTTTGGATTTTTTGTATATAATATTAATACCTCATAATGTTGACACGGAGATGAGCTCGGAGCTCGATGAAGAGGTCGACCATTTGGCCGAGATCCGCAGCATTGCCATGGGAATAGAGAAGAGTGAATCTTGCAAATGGGTGTTTCCAAAACGTAGCGACGACTTTGTTGCCAGATTTGGTGGTAATTTGATGAACGTCCATGCTTTTTTCCGGTGTGACTCCGGTGAACATTAGCTTTCCGGTCTCCTCTTCTTTACTTACGCCGTACGTAGCCGGTGACGGTGGGAAGAAAGCGAATTTCGCCGCCACATTTGACGTCACATTACCCATATCAAAATAATAATATTGTTAAAGAAAACAAAAAAAAACTTCCTGTGAGAAAGAGAAAGCAAAAACCCAAACCCCCAAAATTCTCCCTCCCTCTCTCTTTCGATCTAAGGATAAGAAAAAAAAAAAGGTTAAACTATTTGTTTTTGATGGGTTTATGTTTAGGGGAGAGGATGGCTAAAAATGGAAGGTCGTGATGGAGGAGGGCTAAAAATGGAAGATGATGGAAGTTAAAATATTTGTTTTTGATGGGTTTATGTTTTGGGTAGAAGAGGTGAAATGAATCCTACTTTCATTATTATAAAAATAAAAATTTGATTATCTATTTAGATTTAATATATAGATTTCTTTCCAAATTTCTAAGGTTTGCTACTAAATTATTTTTTTACAAATAAGCATTTATTGTTGTTGTAAAATTCATCATAAGAGAGTAAAGAGTAAGAAGAACTTTTCTCATTTATCTTCTCTTATCCCTTATCACCAGATAACAATTAATATAATATATATACATATATAAATACAAATATATGAAATTTTAAACTTTAATAACACGTCTAATTGACTGAAAATACATGTTCATATTTTTTCCCGGCAAACATTATATTATTATACATTAATCAAAGTTGGTTACAAAAGATGTTGACCTTATAAGGTCTATTACATAATCTTGCCTTTTTAGCTTCCTTATCTATTTCCACTACATTACTGCAATTTACATATTCAAAACAAAAGTTTTTGTACATTGCCATGTTACGGATGTCTTGAACTTCCATGATTATATTACTTGGGATTTTGCTACCTTCCATTAAACATATCCTTGTGTTAATCCATTGGTTTACTGCATTAAATAAGGTTTGACAATCTCCAAGGAATTTAACTTGTTTATATCCAAGTTTATATACCTCTTGGATAGCTATTTTCAGAGCTTGTGCTTCCGCCTGAGTTGAAGAGCTTATCGGGAATATGACAGAAGATCCTTGCATGAGGAGTTTACCTGTGGGAGAAAGAAGCATACAAGCTATTCCTGCATTTTCATTTGGGAATAACCATGAAGCATCAACTAAACAAGTATATGTTCTGCTTTTGTACAAGAATTATTGGAAATCCAGCTCTGATTATCCCTGATGAAAATTTGATTTAGATCCGTCACTCCATGTCCATTGCTTACTTCCACTGTATTAGACTTCTTAATGATTTCGATATTATCCTTACAATACTTTCTCTTTTGTTTTCAAAAATCAGTTTATTCCTAGCCTTCCATATAGTCCATCCCAAGTAGGGATGTATGCTATATTGCTTTTTATTAGGATTTGATGGTGCAAAGATATATTCCAAGTTATTATGCAAGTCTTGAGAAAGTAATTGACCACCTGATATTGTGGATCCAGGGGCCATTGTCCATATTTCTCGAGAGACTCGACATTGAAAGAGAAGATGATTTAGATCTTCATCTTCTTCTCCGCATATCAGACAAGTTTTTTGTATTTTCATTCCTCTCTTGGAAAGCTGAGAAGCAACAAGTAAACTGTTATGAATTACTCGCCACCAGAACATTTGAGTTCGGGGAGGAGAATTTAGTTGCCACACACTTTTAAAAAGCGAAGATTTATCAGACTGGGGTTGGTTCTGGTATCTAGTATTATTATGAGTCAACTCTCTTAAAAGATGGTAACCTGATTTAACTGAATAGGTACCAGTTTTGTTGTGTATCCAATAGAGATAGTCACTTACACCAGTACTTGAGGGACGGATCTTCTGTATCTCTTTAATATCATCCGGGTGAACCCATTCTTGAAGCTTTTGTAGGTCTCATGACATTGTTCCTGAAATGAAAAGGTCAGAAACTTTAAATTTGGGAACAAAGCCATACTGCTTCGGTTTAGGAGGTCTAGGAGGATTCATCGGTAACCAAGGATCTCTCCAAGCATTAATGGATTGTCATGTACTAACTTTCCAGAAAATACCATGTTTCAATAAATTTTGCGAGGCAATAATGCTACTCCATGCATAACTACTTCTCCTAACTTGAGTTGCTTGTGAAAAGTTTTTCATTGGGTAATATTTTGCCTTATACACTTTTGCTAACAAGCTATTGGGCTGTGTGAGGAGACGCCAGCCTTTTTTGCTAGCAAGGCTATGTTAAAATCTTTTAGATCCCTTATTCCTAATCCTCCTTTATTCTTAGCGTTGACCATTTTATCCCAAGAAACCCATGTTTATCAGGAGAAGTTGACCATCAAAATTGTCTTATACTTTTCATTAAGGATGATAAGATTTTTTGAGGTATTCTAAAGCAACTCATTGTATAAGTTGGGATGGCTGTAATAATTGATTTAAGCAAAACATCTTTTTCTGCTGGAGAGAGTAGTTATGTGTACCAGCTATTGATTTTCTGATTTATCTTTTGTTTTAGAAACTGGAATGTATCAGCTCTATTGCGTCCTATATAATCAGGTAGTCTCAGGTACTTTCCAAATTTACTTGTTTGTTGTATTTCTAATACTTTGGATATCTGAGAAATTGTTTGAGAATTAGTACATTTGATGAATAATAAGGCTGGCTTCATGTAGTTAACTTGCTGTCCAGATGCATTTTCATAGACTTTGAAAATGCTCTTGATTTCTTGTGCATCGGTTACCGTAGCCTTGGTGAATAAGAGGGGTCATCTGCGAATAACAGATGAGAAATCTTAGGAGCTCCCTTTGAGGCTTGATGTCCACTTAATACTTTCTTTAAAACGTTAGACTGTAATAGTCTTGATAAGCCCCCCAATAAAAATAAGATAAAGATACGGAGAAACAAGATCTCCTTGTCTGATACCTCGATGAGGGTAAATTCTTCTTGTAGGAACACCATTGCATAGAATACTATAGGAAACAGAGCTGATACACTTCATTATCCATCCTCTCCATTTTGAGCTGAATCCCATTCGTTCCATTACTGCATCCAGAAAAGACCACTCAACTTTATAAAATGCTTTAGTGATATCTAGTTTGATAGCCATATAATCGTCTTTATGCCTTCTAGTCTGTAACGAATGATCATCTCATGGCCTATTAACAAATTATCAGTAATAAGTCTATTATGAATGAAGGACGTTTGATAATCTGAAATAAGAAGATGAGGCCAACCCTTTAACCTCTTAGCTAGAACTTTTGAAATTATTTTATAAGCAACGTTGGATAAACTAATAGGCATGAAGTCCTTTAAAGTTGTGGGTGACTCTTTTTCGGGATGAGGCATATATGAGTATGATTCAGATCTTTTTGTAGATATCGCGTATTAAAAAAGAGATTAACAAACTCGAAGAGTTTCTCTTTAATGGTCTCCCAGTGATGTTTATAGAAGGTTGCACTCATGCCATCTGGACCTGGGGATTTTTCCGGATTTATACTAAAGACGGCATGTTTAACCTCTTTCATTTATAATGGCTTAGTTAAATCTTTATTTATGTTAGAAGTAACTAAGCAAGGTATAGCATCGAGGATTTCTGAAGAAATGCACGTACCAAAAGAGGTAAATAGTCGTTGAAAGTAGTCTCTCATCAATGCTTGAATCTGATCTTGCCCATTATATTGATTTCCTTGATCATCCTCTAATTTTACAATAGAATAATGTGCTCTTCTTTGTTTGGTCTTTGCGTGAAAGAATTTAGTATTCTTATCACCACATCGCATCCAGGAAACTCCACTCTCGACTTTCCAGAATTCTTCTTCATATCTGTAAGCATTTAAGAGTTGGGTCTTTAGATTGTCAATAAGATCATAATTGAGGAATGAAGAATTGTACGCGTTATGAAGTTGAATTTGTAGGTCCTCGATTTTCTTGAGTTTAAGGCATGACATCTTTTCCATTTCGCCAATGCATCCCTACATAGAGCGATCTTCTTTGCAAAGTTTTGAGGAGGTATATCTTGGCATTGGGATCTCCATGTGTCTGCAACTACTTCTTTAACTTCCGGAGAAATTCTCCATCTGTTCTCATATTTAAAAATCTTCTTGGCCTTCCATTTTTCATTATCAGTACATATTAACAAGGGTCGGTGATCTGATCCCATCCATCTCAGTAACCTGCCCGATGCTTGCGGTAAAGATCATGCCAAAGAGTTGTTGCCATTGCTCGATCAATCTTTGACCTTATCAGATGAGAATGGCGCATGCCATACCAAGTAAATGGACCTCCAATAGTTTGCACTTCTTGTAATCCGCACTCTGCAATCATATCTTGAAATGCTTCAAAACTTACTTGTGATCTACTTGGTGATCCTTCTTTATCTTCATTACATGTAAGTCTCCTATCACCAGTCTTGGAGTGGCATGATACATTGGATCTATGTGGCTCATCCATCTCCACAAACGGTGTCTCTGCCTTTTATCTGGATAGCCGTACACATAGCTAACACAGAAGTTGTTATACCCGTCTCTAATATATACATCTGTAAAATTCAGAGTTGGGTTTGTAACCGTTACTTGAACATGGTGCGACCAAAAAACTTCTAAGCCACCACTGGTTCCTTCAGCTGGTGAGCAAAATTGATGGGCATACCCCAATTCTGATCCGAGATTGTGTACATAAAGCCGATTGTTTTTAGTTTCTATCAGGAACACTACCTCTGGAGAAAAATTTCTTTTAATCTCTTGGAGGTGACGAACTGTCAGGGGGTTCCTTAAACCCTGACAGTTCCAATGCAAAAATCTTCATGGGTCAGTTGGTGGCTTTGGGGTTGCCACCTCCCCCTGTTCAGTGTTGTTTGGGTTTGGTTGGATTTTTTTACGGTTAGTAGAAGTCTCATCTTCCATTGCTTCAGGTGGGGCTTTCCTTTTCAGTCCTCTTTCAGGTAGAGCCGATGTAGAACCTATTTCCATAATCCTTGTAGGAAAGCCTGGAAGATGTGGTGGTTGCATCCCTTTGTCTTGTGTTACTTGAGCTTTTGTGTGTTGTGGTGGATTAGAGGCTTGTATATCATCACCAACAGAGGCCCGTTACATTCCCTGAAATATCCATTTTGATATTGGAATCCACATTTTCTCCCATTGTGTCATCTTCTGGCTCTTCTGAACTCTGATGCTCACTATTATCTCGTGGATTCTGCTGTATTGCAAATTGATTGTTCTGTTGATCTTCCCCAACTAGCTCTAATAATCGTCTAAAATCAGATTTGGAGAAGTTAAAGTCGCACTCCCTTTCATCATGAGTTAAAGACCCGCATAAAGTGCAAAATTTCTTCAGCTTATTATAGATGAATCGTATAAGGATAGGCTCTTCATGATCCTCCAGCTCAATGTATCTCACAAAGGTAAGTCTACCATAAGCATTCATTCTTACTCGGACCCAAACCTCACATTCCTGATCTCTTGTTGGTTCCTGAATGTATAGATCTTCCATAACTCCGAGAGGGTGAGCAATTTCAGTGATCATGTCTTCATTTCTAGAATCATCAAGAAGATTAAGTATTTGGATCCAGAATGTTATATTCTTAAGGAAGTCATATGAGTTACGCCTAGTCCATCTATAATTGGCGATCATCCATTCACGAAAATTGTAAGGACCTTTTTCCAATACAGTAAGAAGTTGTTGTTCGGTTTTGAAAAAGAATTGAACTGTACCGTCATCGTTGATTCGGCTTGTGATTCTTCCTTCTAGTCTCCATGTTTTTGGCATAGTGTTCTTTATTCCTTCTAGAGACTGTTTCGCCGGATTAAGGCTTGAACAACTAGACTGAGCCGATGAAGATCATCTCTTTTTTGCTTGGTGTTAGCCGAAATTTTTAATGGCCGTTGTTCAGATCCTATAGCCAGATTTTGCAACGAAATCCACATATCGCGATCCATAGTGAGAAGATGAGTCACTCGTGAAAGATTCAAGAGTGAAGATGTAGATCCGATAGATCGGAAGTCGAAACCGCAGTCGGCGGAGTCAGAATCACCAATGAACGGTGAAGGTTTGTAGAGGATTCTGGAAATCGCCTCTTTTCGCAAGAGAGAGAAAGTGTCTTGACTAAAACCAATGTTTTAGATAATGTTTGGTATGTTATTGATAATACGAACAACACCACTTTCACTCAAAGATAATTTATCAAAAATATTAATCAATAATTTATGGGTATAAAATTACAATCACCTACTAAGTTTATACGATATCTAAACAAAACTACCCAATGTTTCAGATTACCAGGAATGTGAAGAATGTACAGATACTGCGCAAAACAGCATAATCATTATATTAGTCTTAGACAAACCAGTAGTAACCAAAATTATGAATCTCCAAAATCAAAAATCAACATCCATCCAACAAATTTTTCTTTGGACTACAAGTTTAGCAGTTCATTGATGTGTGAATCACATGCTTAACTCACCATGATCATGATCATTTGAGCCTCTTTTCTTCAAGTCTCGGCAGGGTAGATGTTGGAGTCGTGGTGGTTAGCATATCCTCCATTCGAATGTTTCCCTGAGTTTCTTCCCCAGTGCCAGTGCCATAAAGTAGAAAACAACAAATTAAGAAAATTGGAGAGAGATCTATTGTATTTTTATCAAACATGTGTGACATGAAACAAGAACTTGATGATCTCAAAAGTTAAACGAGGAATATTACTTTTACCCTTGCGATTGTGTCTGAACATTTAAGAGACGAATTAGAACCATATGGTGATGCTGTAAAACATAGGTCTATCATTCCGGATTAATTGCACCGAGTGTATCTTTTTAATTTTGTATAATGCTAAGATGTATCTTTGTATGTTTGATAGCACTTTGTATCTTTTCAGCAATTTTTGTGCTCTTTTGTTCAAAA
Source organism: Orychophragmus violaceus (assembly GCA_030180135.1). NCBI lineage: Eukaryota > Viridiplantae > Streptophyta > Magnoliopsida > Brassicales > Brassicaceae > Orychophragmus > Orychophragmus violaceus. Next base: position 27,188,076 of record CM058235.1, read on the forward strand.
TGTCTTTATCCTTCCTTTTTATTTTTATTTTTATTTTTTTCTTTCTTTTCTATTCATTCTCTTTTTTACTTTATCTATTTATTTCACCCCATTAGTTTTTTACAATAGATAGGACGATGGAGGTGAGGTTTCCGGCCATATAGATCGTCAGAATGGAGATATAGCTGATCGATGTACCGGAATCCAAAAAAAACATTTGGTCTTAACAAGGAAGTTTGAGTGGACAATCTTGGCTAGGTTTCCACAGTATCGGTTATTCGTGTACAATGTCATGTTCATACCACATGCTAGACGCTCCCAATGGATGGGCTGCCACGTGAAAGTTTGCTTTTGTGTGGCCAGTGGGGCCTGGCATACTGTGTATCCATGGATTCATGATTATGTGAGCTCTTGCCAACCTATGTCCATCAGAAACGTCTAGAATGTGATATGATCGTTGTAGTTTTCACGAATAGTCAATATTGTCTAAATGAGCTCTTAAAATTATGTTTACTAGGTATGATTTCACGATCATGTGAACTCTTAGGCACCTTCTATCCATCGGAAGCGTCTAGTATGTGTTAAGATCGTGGTGGTATCCACGAAGAGGGGTTGACTTGTCCAAATTAGCTCTTAAAATTGTGTTTACTAGGTATGATTTCACGATCTGTGAACTCTTGGTCACCTTCTATCCATCAGAAGCGTATAGTACGTGGTTAGATCGTGGTGGTATCAACGAATAGTCTACATTGTCCAACGGTAGGGCACCTGCTAAACATCGGAACATGTGGTTAATCAATCTGGTTCACATGTTTTAAGTCTTACAAGAGAAGCTATCCATAAATCAGATATGATTTTACTGTTTATCCGCAAGTACTGTTCATCCGTGAATTAGAAAAGAAAAAAATGATATGCTAGGAACATTTTGGACAAAAAAAGTAGGAAAAAAATACAAGATTGTTAGTAAATATAAAAAGGTAATAAAAGGCACATAAAAAAAAGTAAAAGATATAATGAGTACAATTCACCCGTATCATTCCTATCTAGATTTACTAGAAAGGTTTGTTTATTTTTTGTAATTGTTTTAAGAGTACGTTTAGACTCGTTTCTTTATTTTATTTTTTATATTCAGATCTTTAATATCTTATATTATATTAAATTATTTATTTGAATTATGTATTGTTTTGTTTGTTGTTATTATTATCTTTCATTTTTAATTTAATTATGGATCGATTTTTTCACTTTATTACAATAACAAAAATTATATGAAAAAGATTAATTTGATTTGAATGATAATTTAAATTTGTAAACTTTTTTATTACTGAGAAAGGTTTATGTATATGCAGACCGACCACCTAATATAATCATGTGTTCTAAAACGTAGCGTCCAGAGCTGTGTAGGCGCCGAAAATTCACACCTCTGCCACCGACCGTCGCAATTTAGAGCTAATCAGAGATAGATCCTGCCATTTTGAAAAATAAATCTCAGATTTCGTTTATTTTACGTTCAAAATCGAATTTTTAAAATAGATTTGACAATTTGAGATATCAATTCAAAGAAAAACGATGAAAAAATGAGAAAACGATGAAAAAAATGCAGTCGCTGCCAAGGTTGAAGTATAGGTCGTGAGACAATAGGAAGAAGCTGACTGGTTAACGATGATTATTCCCTTCATTAATCTATTATTAATAACAATCTAAAAAATACCAATGAATGGTTGTGACTTTTCGTATTTATTTCTTTGCACCATTTCGTATATAATTTTCATTTAGTCAAAAAATGGGTCTTTTTATCTACGGTCGCGTCTTTTAAATGTGTCTTTTAATCGCAACTTTTCAAATCTTATATGTAGTTACAAAACATCATTCATTTTTAACACAATTGTTTTTTTGAACAAATTAACACAAAATTTTAGGTCTTTTGTTTCCATTTGTTCTTCCAAATATCAATGAACGGTCGTGTCTTTTCGTATTTACTCGTACCTTTTCGTATATAACTTCTATTTAGTCAAAAGTTTTTTCATTCTATGGCCGCATCTTTTAAATGTGTCTTTTAATCGCAACCTTTCAAATTCTATATGTAGTTGCAACCATCATTCATTTTTAACATAAAAATTTAGGTCTTCCATTTTCATTTGTTCCTCCAAATACCAATGAACGGTGTGACTTTTCGTAATTATTTCTTCGCACCATTTCGTATATAACTTCCATTTAGTCAAAAGTTTTTTTCATTCTCAATCGCGTCTTTTAAATGTGTCTTTTAATCGCAACTTTTCAAGTCTTATATGTAGTTGCAAACATCATTCATTTTTAACACAAAATTTTAGGTCTTTCATTTCCATTTGTTCCTCTAAATACCAATAAATGGTCGTGTCTTTTCGTATTTATTTCTTCGTACTCTTTCGTATATAACTTCCATTTAGTCAAAAATGCGTCTTTTCATTCTGTAGTCGGGTCTTTTAAATGTGTGTTTTAATCGCACCCTTTCAAATCCTATATGTAGTAACAAACATCCTTCATTTTTAACACAAAATTTTAGGTCTTCCTTTTCTATTTATTCCTCATTTGAAATAATTTTTTTTTTAAGTATTTAACTTCTATTATATTCATCATTTAACCACATTATTTTTCTTCTTCTTTTTTTCTTGTACACAATCTACTCTTTTTTTTCTTTTTAACAAGCATACCCTTACTTAAAACCACATTTCATACCTACAAAAACTCAAATAACTTTACCACAATATTATTCTCAAGTATATAGTTTTAGTGTCTTTTCGAATTAATCTTTTGATAATTTCGCATATAACTTCTACTTAGGACAAAAGATATGTTTTATTGTACTTTCACACACTTTTCTTCATTCACAACATTTTATTCATCATACCGTTTTTTCCTTAATTTGCTTTTTTCCATAATTTAAAAAATATCAATGAACGGTCGTGTCTTTTTGGATTTATTTCTTTGTACCCTTTTGTTTATAACTTCTATTTAGTTTTTAAAAATGTGTCTTTCAAATGTATCTTTTAATTGTAGCCTTTCAAATCCTATATATAGTTGCAACATCCTTCATTTTTTTGTAACACAAAATTTTAAGTCTTTCATTTCCATTTGTTCCTCCTTCCACGTAAATTTCTAATACCAATAATATAATTTCAAATATTACTTTAATAATTTTTGAAATACATGTTATATGAATGTGATAAAATTTAAATTGTCTTTAGGTAAATGATAGCAACAAAATAAGAGGATCTGGAAGACCTAAAAAGGAAAAATTTCGGGAAGAAATAAATCTAGAAAATTGGAGAAAAAGATGGAGTCTAAATCGTGTGAAAATAATTCTTTGAAGTCTCCAAAACAGAAAATAATATATTGTCTAAATGATCAATAAAGAACATGAAAAATAAAATAGATGATTCTTATTCTTGGATATAATCTTATTATATAAGCATGAATGTGGTATTGTATATTTATTATACTGTATGTTTAACAACACATTTAATATGTATTATGTGCATAAAAAACAATTTAGTTTTCTTTTATTTGTGTATTAATAACTAATCTCATTACATATTTTATAATAATATAATAATTTATGTTTTCCTATAATAATAGGTTGTTGGATTTTTGGTTCATTTTTAGATGTTTAGAAAATTCTTAAGAAATTTTTTAATGAGTTTGATACTTTATGATTTTTAATATTTAATATTTTCTTATTGGTATAGTTTTTAATTAAAATATTAACATTTTTTATACAGGTAAATAAGTTTGACGAAAACAACTAAATCTTGCTCGAATATATTTTTGTGTTCAAATCAATTAAACTATAGAAATATGTATGTTGAGCATATATACTTAATATAAATGTGTTGTTAGTTTAATATAGTCCACCAAGTTTTGGTAGTTTCATAGCAATTTGTAAATATTACAAAATTAGAAAAACACCACTATAATTTATTATAAAAATTATATTCTTATGTGATGTATCAAGAAATAATATCAAGTTTTTAGTATCTTTTTGTACATATAATCTACTATATTTAAATTTAGTAAACAAAAATATTAATAATTCTATTTTCTTAACTTCTATTGTTAAATTATAATATACAAAATAATAATTATTGGGCATAATATTTTAATTATATGTTTTCTACAACACCAATATATATATGTATACCAAAAAAATTTAAAAGGAATAAAATGTTAAGTTTTATGTGAAAATTGTACAATTTCAGTTAAATATCTGCAAACATTCATATAAACCATTGTAACTCTTGAATTAATTGTTTAGTTGATCATATATTACAACTTTTTGCATGTTTATTTAAGTTTGTGTTAACTAATCTAATTATATACTTCATAAAAAATTAAATAACTAAACAAATATTTTAATACTGATCATTTAACCATTTACATTATTTGTCTATGGGTCGTATATGTGTAGTGTGCTTTTAGTTGATAAAGCATAGTCAAATAAAAAAAAAATAAATTTTAAATTAAATGTTGACACAAAGTTGAGAACTCTATATTTTTTAAATAATTAATAGCTACTCAATATTTTTTTATAAGATGTGGTTGAATTTTTATTTCGGTTTATTTTTTAGATGTTAACCAAGTTCATAATAATTTTTATGAGTTTGATATATATATATGTATATATATATATGATTTGTTATTTTTATTGTTTATTTTTTAATTTTTAATATAGTTAAATAAATTTGACGGAAACAACCAAATTTTGGAGAAATACCATGCTAAATTTATAATAAAAATGCATTCTTAAGAAATGTTTAAAGACATAATAACAAGTTTTAATATCTTTTTGTATATACATCCTACTATATTTCAGTATTGTATACCAAAATATTAATAATTCAATTTTCATGGTTATTGATAAATTATAATGTAAAATAATAAATTTGGGCCTGATTAATTAAATTATAATTTTTATAGAATATAAATTAAATTAAATAATTTTAAATTTTAAAAATCAATAAAATATTAAGTCTTATGTAAAAAGTTGTACATTTCAGTTGAATAGATGCAACCATTCATATCTTTTTTTGCAACATTTCATGTTAAATATTGCAACTTTTGATTAATTTTTTTTTGATAATATATTATAACCTTTGGCATGTTTATATAAGTGTGTGAAAGCAAACAATCTAATGTAAAAGAGAAGAGAATAACAATTACAAAAACTATGTATGTTACAATAAGAGAAAAATTTTGTTGTATCATCATAAATTTTTTTCGTACAATCCAAATTTGAGAAGAGCAAATACTCATTAAAATTTACTTTAACGCATGATTAATAAATTTCTGAAATTACTTTAACGCATGATCCAATTACTTGAAATTTTAAATATAGTTTATTCAGTATGTTTAATATATATTAGGTGTTGTGATGCGAGATAATTTTAGATTCCTAATCAATTACCCAAATGCACATGCCATTGTAGCATTTGAGATATCAATCCAAGGAGGCAAGAAGAGTAGCCAATCAAGAATACAAGATACTACTAAAGATAAGCAAAATCTAGAAAGAATATAAACTAACAACCTAAAGACAAATCAAAGCAAAGAAAGCAACAAGACACTAAGCAGACACTGAACGAGAAGACAAACAAGCTAAAATAAGGGTCCTAGGATGAGACTATGGAGACTAAGTGATCTAGAGACAATCGATGATGCTTCAATTAGTCAAACATTGCTAAACAAGGCTAATGATCATAATTAAGCTAATCACATTCTCATGTTCATAACTACTATGCTAATCATGCAATCATTCAACTCCCATTTGCATATTACAAGACAAGCATGCATTAATATCCAAGAAATACCTTTTAGCAAAGCTAATCCTTAGGCTAAGAACACTAATCATTAGACTAATTCAATATCTTGGCACTAATCCCTTTGTCTAATCCCTAATCAAGATCAAATTCCCATTAGTGATTAAGAGATAAACAAGCTTTAATTTCAAGTTCTCATTACCAATAATCACCTTATACATCTAATCTCTTAGGCTAAGATGTGAAAATCCTCAAAAGAGTTCATTCAAGCATTTCATTGAACACCTTTTGGGCATGAAAAAGCCTAACATCTATATTCAATAATTTCTTGCAACCTAGCATAGAGATCAACTAATTAGAGAAGGATTATTCATAAATAAGTCCTAAACATCACTAATCATCACATAAACCACCTAAATCAACCTCACCCTCAAGACCCAAAACTCTTACTCTGTAATCACCATGTTCTTCACAAAACTTGAATTGATAGAGATAGGAAGAAGAGATTAACAAAAGATAACAAAGTACTTAATTAAAACTCAATATCAAAAGTTTACAAATCCTAAATCATAAACATAAGAAGAGAGAAAACTAGGTTTAGGTAGCTTAGGGTTTTTAATCGCCCAAAATGAGTATTTATACAAGAAAGGGTCGTAGTGGAAATATCGTAAATAAGTGGGTCTGATTTTGGTCTTCACAAGGAAAAGTATCGGGTTGTTTTGCCCGATACATCATCCCGATAGAAACAAGTGAAATGTATCGGGCGCATTTGCCCGATACATCAGGCCAATACTTTCTCTGGTCACTTTCTTGGAATTTCCATCGGGTGAATTTGCCCGATACATAGTCCCGATACTTTCTCTGGTCAATTTTGGGCATGATGCTGATTTGCAGACTGTATTGATATGCATCAAGTAAATCAGGCATAACTCTTTCCATATATCTCCAAATGACTTCAAACCACATCCATTAGAAATCCAACTCAATTTCCCACGATTTTTATTTGGAATCCTAGAGCTCAAAATCAACGTAAGGTCTTCATATGGCTCAATCTTTCCATCTTATTGGTTTGGTCCTTCATCACCATTTCACTTTCAATCACTCTTTTGGACTCCAAACTCTTCCACACCTCTTTAGCAACTTCAAGAACCTAGAAAGACACAAGAAACACTCCAATAACAACCTAATATGCAAGAATCCTAAATCTAAATGCATATAAGTTCTAAATGCAGGAAAGCTCAAGAATTAGACAAGAATGAATGCAAAATGAAACCAAAACATGAACTTAATACTAACTTAAATGCATCAAAATGCAATGATATCATGTTGATATCTTGTATGTTAAAAAAATATTGACTCTCAAACTCTATACGTGTCTAACATCATTTTGTGCTTACATGTAAGGATGATAAAGTTATTATGGTCAATGAAACTACTTCTTCGTATAGTATAATAAGTCTTGATGACCCTTTTGATAATCGATGTGGCGGCATGATTATCGTATTTGTAAAGTTCTACCACACATATTGGCTACAATACCAGTATTAAAGTTCTTTATTTTTAACGGTGCTAATTTTATCTTGGAACAGGAATCCATTGATAAACAAAAATTGTATCATTCTATGGTGGAAGAAGAGATTGAGGTTGGAGAGGCAAATATAATTTTATTGAATCTTATGTTTATTGCATGTAATATCATTGAATCTAATGACTACACACCTGCAAACATCATGATACAATCATTAACCTTACATCTCTATCATGATGTCACATACGAAGATATGTCAGAGTAACAAGCAATTGGAGATTCTCTTTACTCATGGAATGTCATATCGAGACCTCCTATTCAACCTGCAATTAATTTTTTTGGAGAGAAAATATTTATGGATGATAAAAATATTGAAGATGAAAAATATAAAATGTATGTGATTTGTCAAAAACCTATCGACGAAACCCTTCTGACGATACCTTGTATTCATGTCTTCCATGTTGAATGTATTCTTAGAAGGTTTGAAACAAGTCCAAATGTCCATGTTGTCGTTTTGAATAACCTTTTATAGTTAGTTTTTAAAAAAAAAATATTTGAATGTGTTTTATATTTGGTACTTTAAGTTTTAGTTTAATACTTATATTTAGTAATTAATATTTTAATAAATTTAGTAGCTAATATTTTAGAATTATCGTTATTTAAAATGAGTTTCCGCGCGATTTCGCGTGGATTCCACTCCTAGTATTTTCAATTAAAAATTGACAAAATGAGCATTATGTTACTCGAACCCGAGCCATGGGGGTCAATATTCATGCACACAAATCATATTATGTACATGTTTAACCATTGAATTATATATATATATGTATGTATTATAAAAGTGCAAAAAATTTCACCTCGTATAATTCCCATTTAATCAATTATTTTCCGTCAACTCGTTAGGCCCGAATCGGCCGCACGTACAGCATCTAACGAGTTTCCGAACAAATGTATCATCTAAGTCAAAGAAAACCTCACAAAAATCTGTTATAGCACAGAGACGTAGAGCAGTGAATGGAAGCGAGTTAATTATCTCAATAGAGAATACATAAACACGATTAACTACTCTCCAACTAAATCATAAAATCTAAAAAATAACAAGTCAGCTGTGTGTGTGTGTGTGTGTGTGTGTGTGTGTGTGTGTGTGTGTGTGTGTGTGTGTTTAATCAAAATAAACACACAGAAATGATGAATTCAAGTCTCTTAAGTAGATGAAGCTCTCACTCTCATACATAAACACCAAATCAAAACGTACTTTAGTAGCTTTGTTGGAATGAACATCTCTTCAAATGACATGAACACCACACGGGCTGCGGAAGTCTTTTAGTACAACTCGAACTCTTAGCTTAGGATCAGTTCAGAGTTCCAAACCGAATCAAAACCAAAAATTGAATTTTATGTTCAATCTTTTTGGTGTAGGCCGAATGCCCATACTTGTTGTTGGTCAACGAATGCCCATACCTATTGTGATAACCGAGCTTGTCACAAAGGTTCGAAAGCGCGTCTTGTTCGGGAGAGTTGACGTGCTCGGGTCTGAAGGTCAAAGTTTATCTCTAAAGAAGAACCGACTAGGCTCCGTGATGAATCAGGAAGAAAAATAAATGTTCGGCGCTAAGTAATGAAGAGAGTGAGATGCTCGGTAACAAGCGTATTGTATTGAGAGAGAACCCGATCTGGTCGAAAGACGAGCTCGGATTTTTACAATTCGGGAAATATTAACTAGAGAAAGAAAGTAGTGAGAAGTGCACAAATCCCAAAAAGTTACATCAATGTACAGTGACGACTCCTATTTATAGTAAAATATGGTCGTACTTTTTACATGTCGTTGACCGTTAGCCGAGCTCGTGGGATGGGCCGTACTTGATGACGAGATGGGCCAAGCCGTACATTCTTTTGACTCGTAGTGGAGCCGAGCTGGCTTATGTTTGTGGCCGAGCCGAGCTGATGATGATGGGCTCGGTTTTGGGCGCTTGTTTTCGGGCCTTCGCTTATTGGGCCGAGTTTGTTTCTGTTGGGCCGACCTATCTACTGAGAACAGGTATTGGGCCCTGCTAATTAGATGGGGTGCTAAACCCATATATAACAGTAAGCCCCCCCCCCCCAGTTCGTCGGTCTTCATATTTTGAAGTCGGTGAATTTGTCAAGTGCTTAGTTGGGTTAATACCTGTTCGGCGTGGATCCGGTCGGCTTGTTTAGGTCTGCTCGTTCTGTTGCTTTGTCTCGGGAATCTCGACAGTTTTCTTGGGAAGCTGCTGGATACTGAGGAGTCGCGTTGGCGTAATGATGGTGCCTATAGCTGCTGGAGACTGAAGGGTCCTCGAAAACTTCCCGCTTCGCTATAAATATCCTGCTCCGCTTCTCCTCATTTTCATTTCTCTTCTTCCGCAGGTATTTCGCTCTTCCTTCTCTCTAGAATTTTCTCGCTCTAGATTGTTGTTGTTTTATTATTTGCAAATATGAGCAATTCTCGTTCGACCATAACGACTTGTATTTGGTACGGTTGTCCCCTGGGAATTCCGCTCAGTCTAGTTCGTCTGTTGCACAGTCAGGTTCCTTGGCAAACTCGGACCGAACATAAATCATTGAATTAAGTCCTCGGGGTAATCAGGCTAGCTCGTTCCATGCTGCGCTCGGTGGTTCGAGCTTTCAAATTCCGCATCTCCTTGATTCAGAAGATGATGGGGAGAGGCCTTGGCTACCGCCTACCGTCCTTAGAAGAAGACGTTTATCTCGTTGATCAGGCGCTGCTCGGTACGCTTTCTCCTGTTCGGAGTAGGTCGAGAAGAAGGATGAGTCAGCAAGCCTCGGGTGACTCCGAGAAGACGAAGAAGACCCGTCCTGTTTGGCCGGTCCTGCCGACTAAATGCACCAATGATGATTTGGAGTGGCTTGTTGAGAATTGTGTTAGTGGTGGTGCTGGTCGGCTCGAGCTGCGTAAACCCGAAACGAACCAGAGGCCCTGGCATTGTCCAAAGGGGTGGGTGTGCCTATACGATTTTTGGTTCAGGCATATCCATCTGAGGTTTCCTCTCCCGAAGTTGCTTGTTGCTTATTGTGAGGAGAGGAGGATCGCGTTGTCCCAGCTCAGCCCTTCGGCTATTCAGAATTTGGTAGGTTGTACCATTCTAGCTGCCGAATGTGGCGTGGATATGGGTCTTCGGTTTTTTGAAGAGATTTCGTCGATCTCTTCGAACGGGATGACTCTCGGGACTCGCTATGTAAGCATGAGGTCCCGATTTGATCTCAAGGTTTCTATTGCGAAACCGTCAAAAGTCGATGACTGGCAGGACCGATACTTTTATGCTCGGGTGAATGCGGCTTCGGTTCCTGATCCGAATAGACCGTATAGGACTCAATGGAATCATCTTCATGGTAATCTCCTTTTGCTTTTCTTGTTCCTTTAAATTGACTAACTCATGCTCGTTTTCTTTTTTTTTGTAGATCGTCATCCCACTACGCTCCCTCCGCCGGAGAACTTTCTGGAAGATTTGAAGAAGCTTGTCGCTCAGGGTATTCAGAAGTGGCCGGAGGTTAAGGCTGATCGGGTGAGATGAGCTTTCGAGAGCCTTGGTCCAGGTATACGTTCGTTTTTCTTTTTCCCATTTTTGTTGTTACTGATCCGGGTATTTGCAGGTTGCCTTCTTCGCTCGATCGAATCTTTAATCGAGCTGAACAACCAGCCTTACGTTCATTACACGAAAGGAGGCAAAAAGGTGAAAGACATGGGTCAGATGGATCTCGAGGTCCTTGATTACGTCGGGGCGAATTTGGCGAATGATCAGGTAAGTCCTGTCTTGGATCCTAATCGGCCATTTTCACCGTCAGTCGGGCCCGTTCCCTCGGGAATGATTTTTGTAGATGAGCGTCCGGGACTTGTTTCGTCAGGTGAGCGTAGCGGTGGACGCTGCTGAGGCTGAGTCTCGTCGGAAGAGAAAAAAGAAGTTGAAGAAGAGGTCGCGGACCGAAGAGCGTCGGGAAGGATACGTTGTGATTAACGAGTTGGAGACGGCTCGGGTCAGAGATCAGGATCGGGAGACCGAGGATACCTCAGAGGTGCCTCCCTTAGTGAAGAAGAAGAAGGTAGCGGCTGATGCTACCGCGGAGTGCGTGACTACAGAGGGCGCCGATGTTTCCGAGCGTCCTCGCGTTCAAGGAAATGAGCTGGTGGTTCGCTCGGAGGGTGTGGATGCTCGGTTGGAGACCACAGAGAACGCTAGTGGCGATGAGGCCGCTAAAATGGATGATCGGGGTGAAGATGAAGTTGCTGGACTTCATGACGAGGTGGATGGTCGAGATGGAAACGTGGTCGCTGGACTTCATTTCTTGGGGAATCGGGAAGAGGCGGTGGTGACCGACTATGGCTTCTCCTTTAAGTATGAGGGGGAGAAGTCGATTATCTGTGACGAGACTACTTTTCCGAACTTATTCCGTATGTTGAAGGATAGTCCGCCGAAGCAGCTCCCCTCGGTCAACGAGACACTTCTGCCACAGTACAAAAAGGCAGCTGCGAGCGACATCGTCAGAGTAAGGCCTCGCTTTTTAATGATCTTACCTAGTGCTGATCTTGTCGTTCCTTCTTTCAGGGTCTAGCCAATTACAACCTGCTTTTCGTAAGCTACGAAGAGGATCGGGTCAATCTGGACCGAACGATTAGCGGGTTGAAAAGGAACCTTGCTAGAGCTGAAAGAGCCGTCGACGATCTCGATGAGTACCGTGAAAAGGCGGCTGAGGCAGAGGTGCTTCGTTCGTCTCTTCGGGCCGAAGAAGATAAGGTATCGGTTTTGGAGAAGAGGTGTGCGGATCTTTCTGCCGAAAACGCTTAGTTCGATGCTGAGAACAAGCAGTGCTTGACCGACTGCTCGAACGCTCAGGCCGAAGCTGATGAACTGGTTATTCGAGTATCCGATCTTGAGAGTAAGCTAAAGTCGGAATGTGCTCGGCTAAAGGCTTCCCGTAAACTCGAAGTACTGAAGGAGCGGGAGCGCATCTCGGGTAAAGCGCATGCTCGGCTTTCAAAGATTAAGAAGGCCAGAGAAGAGATGGAGCTCGGGAGGAGGAAGCAGATAACTATGAATCAGGCAGCCGTTGTTGCGTCCATGCTGAAGGTGCTCGTCAAAGAAGGTTTTGCTATTCTTTCCGACAAGATAGCCAGAGCCGATTCCGATTTTGCTCGGCTTAAGCAGGATCTCAGCGAAGTTCGGTATACAGATTTAGTCGACGAGGACTTTATCATGACTCCCCCGAGCGATGGTAATCGTGCCGAGGAGAGTTTGGCCGTACTTGTCCAGGATCCTCATGGCTCAAATCAGGCGGTAATAACTCCTTCGGTGGCGGACAATCTTCATGCAACTGGGCTGGTCGGTAGCGAAGATCGGGATGAGGCCCCTGTTGACCACCTTGAGAATGAGGCAGAAGGTCGAGATGAATAATGCCTTCCCGAAGCTCCCTAGATTCATTTTTCTTTCCCTTGTATCTTGTTTTTTTTGTGGTGCCTGGTTGTAATTGGATTCGTGCCTTTGCGCACCCCTTTTTTGAAAAAAATATTTAGTTTAAATTTGGATTCCTTTCTTTCCTTTCGTTTGACCTTAACAGTGCGTTTGGTTGGGCGAGTGGTATGCTCGGGTTAGGTTAGGTGGTTGGCAAGGAGCGAGCAAAGTGCTCGGCTTACCCCGTAGGATAGACCAGGACAGTTGTGCAAATCTGGGTTCGGCTTATTTTTTCTGTCAGTCGTCCTCGTGCGGGGTCTGGGCCCGGCTTACTTGGTTGCGTGGAATTTGAGGCTGCGCTCGTTATCCCAAAGGTGGGGTACGAGTAAGTGCTCGGCTTACCCCTAAGGTCTGATCGGGACAGTTGTGCGAAACTAGGTTCGGCTTATTTCTTGACGATCAACCTTGTGCGGGAACTGTGCCGGGTTTGTGATGTATCGATCATTTGGCCAGAATGTCGATTTGTTCGGGTAATGGAAACGAGCATACCTAATAAAATTTTATTATTGATATAGCTGAGCCTCGTGAGAGGTTGCCAACGTATCCCAAAAGGGTATCAAGTTGATCGTAGTTCACTTTACATATTACTCGAACTCGTGTATAGCGAGCTCGTGGATTTTTTTTTTTAGCGCAATGCTCGGCTTTTTCGTAGAGCAAGATGCTCATTTTTTTTTTTGGTAAAGTAGTCAGTCATTATCAGGATATATTTCTTTTGGTGCGAGGCCGGGAGAGGCCCGACGATGTCCATTGCCCACCACATGAAGGGGTAGGGCGTAGCCGCGGTGGTGAGGATCTCGGCGGGCTGGTGTATGCTCGGTGCGTGCCTCTGGCACTTCTCGCATCGGGACACGTAATTTTCGCAATCGGCGATCATGGTCGGCCAGAAATGACCATGTCGTTTAATCTTTGCGGCCAGTGCTCGGCCACTTATGTGATTTCCGCCTGCTCCTTCGTGAGTTTGCTCGGTGACCCACTGGATTTCTTGCCCGTTTATGCATCGTAAGAGGGCCTTCGACGCACTCCATCGAAATAGTCCATCCTTCATCATTACATAATGCGCACATCGTGCTTTTAGTCGACGGGCTTCCCAGCAATCCTCGGGGACCTTCCCGTTCAGTATGTATTCTCTGATTATGTTTCTCCAGTCAACGGCTTCTGCGGTTCGGGGTTGGCGACCTTGACGACTTCCTCGTTGCTTTTGTAAGCTTCGTCCATTCCTTCGTCTTCCTCGGTGATGAGTAGTACATCCTCATCTGGTGAAATTCTCGGCCGGGGTATGCATTCGATTGGAATGATTTGTCAAAGGTCGGGATTGGAAGTCGAGGCAAGAGCAGCTTAGGCGTCTACGGAAGAGTTGTCGCTTCGAGGAATCTTAGTTAATGTAACCGATCTGATTCGTGCGATGATCTCCTGGACTAGTTTCAGATACGTGTCCATACGCTCGTTCTTTATTTCGTATTCTCCGTTAAATTGGTTCACCACGAGTTGTAAGTCGGCAAATGCTTCTACCTGCTTTGCTCCTACCACCTCGGCTAGGCATAAACCGGCGAGCAGAGCTTTGTACTCGGCTTCATTGTTAGAGGCTAGGAATGCCAGTCAGAAAGATTGTTCAATAAGTTCGCCGGTTGGGGATGTGAGCTTGACTCCCACTCCGGAACCGTTTCTTGATGACGAGCCGTCTACGAATAACGTCCATTTTTCCTTGGGAACTTCTCCGTCTTTTATGGTCAGCTCGGGTGGCAACTCAATCAGGAAATCTGCTAGGACCTGCGACTTGGCGCTGGTTCTTTGTATGTACTCAATGTCGTACTCGCTTAGTTCGACCGCCCATTTGGCGATTCTTCCTGCCTGGCTCGGGCTGTGCAAGATCATTCTGATCGGTTGGTTCGTGAGTACTACCACCGAATGTGACTGGAAATAGGGGCGTAGCTTTCTTGCCGAGACAATGATGGCCAGTGCTAGTTTTTTTAGTGTGTTGCAACGTGTTTCCGCGTCGTCAAAGATCTTGCTTATGTAGAAAATAGGTTTTTTGTCTCCTCGATCGTCCCGAACGAGCACGCTGCTTATTGCCGATATGGATACGGAAATGTATAAGTAGAGCGTGTCGCCCTCCTCGGGTTTGGCTAAGATCGGTGGAGTTGACAGGTAGGTTTTCAATTGTTGAAACGCATCCTCGCACTTCACGTCCCACTCGAATTTCTTGTTCGCTCGGAGGAGGTTGTAGAACGGAAGACACTTATCGGTTGATCGTGAGATGAACCTGTTCAGGGCTGCGACTCGCCCAGTTAATCTTTGTACTTCTCGTGTATTCTTTGGGGATGGGAGCTCGGTAATTGCCGTTTTCTTCTTCGGGTTTGCTTCGATTCCTCTTCGTGTGACGATGTATCCGAGGAACTCGCCCGACGTTACTGCAAATGTGCACTTGGTTGGGTTCAGCTTCATTCCGTACTTGTTTAGACTTGCGAAACATGTCGCCAAATGGTCGACGTGGTCGTTTTCCGAGGTTGACTTGACTAGCATGTCGTCAATATTGACTTCCATTGTTTTGCTGAGTTGGTCGGAGAACATTCGGTTGACTAGGCGCTGGTATGTTGCTCCTGCGTTCTTGAGTCCGAAAGGAATCACCATGTAGCAGTAAGTACCGCGATCGGTTATGAAAGATTTCTTTTCACGATCGTCGGGGTGCATCATGATCTGGTTGTACCCTGCGAAAGCGTCCATGAATGAAAGGAGGTCATGTCTGGCGGTTACCTCAACTAGCCTGTCAATGTGTGGGAGAGGGAAACTGTCCTTGGGACAAGCCTTATTGAGGTCGGTGAAGTCCACGCAAACTCACCACCTGTCGTTCTTCTTTTTCATGACCAATGGGTTTGCCAACCAATATGGATACTTCACTTCAGTGATTGATCCGACCTTTGTTAATCGCTCGACCTCTTCGTTGACGGCTTTGGCATGCTCCGGACCGAGCTTTCTTCTTTTTTCTTGACTGGCTTGAAGATTGGGTCGACGTGCAGCTCGTGGCATGTGACAGATGGATCTACCCCGGTCATGTCGTCAGTTGTCCATGCAAAGGTCGTTGCGTTCTGCTTAAGAAACTCAATGAGCTTGTCCTGTAAATCTTTGCGAAGATCGGCCCCTATCCCGACGCAACGCTCGGGATCGCTAATGTCAATGTTGACTTGTATTACTGCATCTTTCTGAGGCCGATCAGGCGGTGGTAGCTCGATTCGAGGTTCGGAGACCAGGTAAGCTTGCGACTTGCGGCGCAATTTGTGCTCGATACAGAAGCACGTTCGGGATATCCTTTGATCTCCTCTTAGCGTGAATACGCCGAATGGGGTGGGAAACTTGACGCATTGGTGGTATGTGGATGGAACCGCTCTCATTTCGTGGATCCAATGGGTGTCGAGAATGACGTTGTAGATTGCTGGTCGGTCAACGACCACGAATTTGATCAGCTTGGTAATTCGGCCGACGTAGACGGGGAGTTTAATTTTCCCGATCGTGTTAATCGAATCTCCCGAGAAGCCGGTTAGTGGTTTAGTTGACGGCTTGATGCGGTAATCGCTGAGCTCCATTCGTAGTATTGTTTCTTTGAAGATCAGATCTACCGAACTTCCGGTGTCGATCAGGATCTTTGAGACTTTGCAATCGCCTATCCGCATAGCAACGACGAGTGGGTCGTTATGCGGTCGGTCCACACCCTCGGCATCTTGCTCGGCGAAGATGATATCGCCGCCAATTCTGATTTCGTCGCTGGCGTTTCGTTGCCGGTGCTGGGCTGCTATGGCTCGACGCTCGTATTCCTTGATCGAGCGGACCAAATCGTTGACCATCGGCAATCCTCTCATTATCATGTTTATGCGCCTCCTCGGTGGAGGTGTTCCTTCTCTGTCCTCTTCGTCGTGAGCCCGTTTGTTGATGGCTGATGTGTTTGCGTCTATTTGCTCGATTTCCTCGGCAAAGGCCACTTGCTTCTTTCTTTCCTCTTGGACAAGTTTGAAGCGTTCGGCTTCGTTTTTTGGATGTGCTACCTGATTGACGTGCTTTGAGGGCGGTTGGCTGCGGTTTAGTACCAACTTCTTGCCATCCTTCTGATAGTCGGCGTAGAGGAGGGCTTGGAGGTTTCTGCAGTCCTCGGTGCTGTGGCCCACTCGTTGATGATACTAGCAAAAAATCTTACTTTTGTCGCCTCCTCGGACGGACTTGTTCCATTGCTTGTTTTGATTTTGACCTTGATAGCCTTGGGATGGTCGGTCTTGCTGATAATTTTGGGGACGGTCGGTACGATCTTGGCGATGACCTTGATAGGGGCGTTCTTCGTCCTGTTGATGATCATGTGATTGATCGTTGACGTAATACGACGATTTTCCCTTTCTTGCGATTTCCTCTTCTTTTGTTTTCTTGTAGTCTTGGTCGTAGTGTTGTCGTGGTTCGTACTGCTCTGTGCTTTTCTCGGGCTTTTCCTTCGATGCTGAACTCTTCGGGCCGAACTTCTTTGCTAGAGTTTCTTTTTCTTCTTCGAGATCGATGAAGATCGATGCTCGGTGGAGAGCGTCTTCGAGTGAACTTGGTTTGTTCTTTTTTAGCTCTTCTCGGAAATTCGATTCGTACCATAGACCGTTTCGGAGCGCGAGTAAGCCTTCGCTGTCTGTGATCGTGAGTTTGGCGAGTACGCTCTTAAAGCGGGTTATGTAAGATCGCAGACTTTCCTTTTGTCCCTGAATAATGGCCCATAGATCGGCGTTGGACACTTCCTCCTGTATGTACATTGAGTAATGCTTTACGAAAGCATGTGTTAGGTCATCATATCCGTCTATTGAATTTGGTTCCAAGCGGGAGAACCAATCCAATGTCGATCCAGTCAAATGCTCCACGAATAGCTGGCAGTAACCTGCGTCTCGCTGCCCGAGGCTGAAGTGAGTTCGTCCCATCGCTATTCGGAAGGCCGTTAGGAATTGCCTTGGGTCGGTCTTTCCGTCGTATGTCATCATTTTGATCTTGACCCTAGAAGTTGGATGCTCGGTTTGAGTATTCATGAGCCGTTGAGTAAAAGGGGTGTTTTGTGTTTCTTCTATCACACGATCGATCTCCGGTGCCGAGCTAATAGCTTGTTGGACTTTTGACGTCATATTTTTCAGCATTAGTTTCAGGTCCACGATTTCATTATCCCTGAGGGCGTCCTGTGTTAAGTTGTTTAAGACTTCGTCGTCGGTGGGTTCTTCGACGTCCTCGGTCTGTTGTGTGACTGTTCGACTCCTAGGATTCGGAGGGGTTGTGTTATCGAACAATGCTCGGTTGAGGCGGGTCCGAGGAGCAGAATCCTGCTGTCTTGCCATCCGTAGATCGTTGATCTGACCTTGGCATATTGCATGCGCTGTTGCGAGCTGGTCAAATCGGGTGTTACTTCCTTGAGATAGCTCGGAGATTTGTATCATGAGGGCTTTGAGCAAGACAGAAGTGTTCTGCTCATTTTGTTGGTCATTCGTTTCTGGCCGAGGCTGCTCGGTGTTTGGAGATTGCTGCTCGGCACCAGCCGGCTGGGTGATTGGGTCTGTGACTTGAGAGACGTGTTGAGGCTGAGGCTGGCCCCTGGCTTTAGAAGAGTTCGTTCCCGAGATGTATTTTTCTGTCACAAGAACGAAGTCCTTGTTCGGTTGTTGTCATGTCATTGTTGATCCTGTCAGTTAGTGAAGATAAACTTTAATTCTCCACAGATGGCGTCAATTGTGATAACCGAGCTTGTCACAAAGGTTCGAAAGCGCGTCTTGCTCGGGAGAGTTGACGTGCTCGGGTCCGAGGGTCAAAGTTTATCTCTAAATAAGAACCGACTAGGCTCGGTGATGAATCAGGAAGGAAAATAGATGTTCGGCGCTAAGTAATGAAGAGAGTGAGATGCTCGGTAACGAGCATATTGTATTGAGAGAGAACCCGAGCTGGTCGAAAGACGAGCTCGGTTTTACAATTCGGGAAATATTAACTAGAGAGAGAAAGCAGTGAGAAGTGCACAAATCCCAAAAAGGTACATCAATGTACAGTGACGACTCCTATTTATAGTAAAATATGGTCGTACTTTTTACAGGCCGTTGACCGTTAGTCGAGCTCGTGCGGATGGGCCGTACTTGATGACGAGATGGGCCAAGCCGTACATTCTTTTGACTCGTAGTGGAGCCGAGTTGGCTTATGTTTGTGGCCGAGCAGAGCCGAGCTGATGATGATGGGCTCGGTTTTGGGCGCTTGTTTTCAGGCCTTCGCTTATTGGGCCGAGTTTGTTTCTATTGGGCAGACCTATCTACTGAGAATAGGTATTGGGCCCTGCTAATTAGATGGGATGCTAAACCCATATATAACACCTATTTATATACTCTCCTCAGTTGTTGACAAAAAACTTGAACTATTCAGAACTGGCCACAAAATACCCAGACTAACGAGCTTCCAAAAACAATCCCAAACTAAACGTTGACTTTCCAAACAATACCCAAACTTTTAGTTGACCTTATGATAGGTCTAAGTTTAATCCCTATACTAACTGCAAGTGCACAGTAATGTCAATGTAGTATATAGGGTATCGAATCCACTGAGACTCTGGTCTCGATAGATCAGAACCGTAGAGATTAATACTAAGAATAAAGCAAGTGGTGAATGAAATAAAAGCAAGGCAATAAAGTAAATCAGTAGCAGGTATTTGTTGTGAAAGCAATAAACTAAAAGCGCTAAGTCTAGGGAATTCTCAGGAAATCAGACAAGCAGACAAGTTAATCAGTCAGGATCAAATTAAACTCAGTTCTAGAATTCAAATCACAGAATTAGAATTAACCAAATCTCTTTGCGAAAATCCTCTAAGTCTAAGTGCAGTAATCCAAATATCTTTGCAATTACTAACAGATTAAACTAGCATTAATTTCAAGTTCGATATGTTCACAATTAAACTAAGCCAAATCTCTTTACGAATAATTTAATTTCTCAACCTAAATAGTTCAGATTCTAAACCACACTCTCGTGTCGTATTTAACAACCTAAGATCTAGATTCTAATTGATCAGGTTAGAACTAGCATTAAGCACAATTTAGTTTGAAGAACATTCTAATCATGTGAATCCTTAACTGAATTAAACAAGTCTAGCAAGTCATCAAATCCTTAATGAGAAACCCTAAACTTAACTATGAATCTACTCAGACATGATTAATGAAACAGAAATCATAGAATAAATAGATTGCAAATAAGAATTTAAATAGATAAAGGGGTTCGAAATCTTCTCCAAAATAGATGAAGTACAGGATTAGATCAGCCCCAAAAGCTCTAAAAATCTCTTAGCTCTAAGTATGAAAGTGTATCTAAAATAAACACCAAAATCCTAAATATATAGGCATAATCTCGGCTGGGGCTTCTGTGTAAATACTGGAACTTTTCTGGGCTTTTCTGCAAATCTTCATAACTTCATTAACCGCCGTATTTCGGTCCATCTCGCTTGTGTCGATCGACACCAAAGGTGTGTCGATCGATGCATGATCATCAAATCGGACAGTGAGTTAAACTCTCGGCCAAAATGCTCCAAAACTCCCAAAATACTCCAAAATCTCCACATTAGCTCCAAACCTGATTAAACCTGTAAAAGACTCTAAAAGAACACAAAAGACACTAAAAACACAACTATATCATGGCATAAAACCGGTAAAAACCATGATATATCAACTCCCCCACACTTAGCCTTTGCTTGCCCTCAAGCAAAACAGAGAACTAAAATGTAGTGAAGAGGTTTGAAAACTCTTCAGAAACTCTTTTCATCCTAGAAGCAGTAACACTCAGATTCCCCTTAGTAAACCACATGAAAGAATCAACCTGCAGACATCAAGACCAACATATACTTCCCCCACACTTAGCAAATGTCCTAAGTAAACTCCACAATCACATTCAAGCATTCAAATTCTCCCTACTGACTTCTGCAAGTATTTAAGTGCGGTCTCACCTAAGGAGTATCGATCAAAGGCACATGGATTCTTACCGTATCAGCTCTAGACCACCATACTATCTTTCTCTAGTCCCTTTCTTATCTTTTCCCTTCCTTAGCATTCTGATTTTTCCCCTTTGGGTATCATTTTATTTTTTTATCAGTGCTCTTCCCGTTAAGGGGTGTACTTTGGACACATTCCATGGATCGCATAAGAGATAACAGTGTTTGCTACTATTCTCATGACCACTTCGGAGTTACTAACTCATCCTCAGTTTATTATTATTATTTTTTTTTTTTTTATGGAAGGGGAGAAAGGGAACTAAATAGGACAGGTTTACAGGCTGTGTCAGAACTAACAAGGGAATCCGACACAAAGTATATCAAGCCCTTAGGTGAGAAAATCTAAGTCAGTATTAGGGTGAAGTCAGTAAAAGGATCCTCTGATACCTGAAGTGATGTGGGTGTCCTCAGTAGGTTGATCCATGTCTGGGTTTTCTAATAGTCAGATATAATCTGCAGCTTCATCCCAATGGTTACTTAAGTTCCTGCAAGTGCTACTAATCTTCTCAAAAAAATCATTGTTTCTTACTTAAACAAATTTTGACTCAATAAAACAAATTTTGAAAAATTTTAACTGACTCTAAGAAAACAAAAGAAAGAAGTTAGTAGAACCTCCCCCACACTTAAGACACACTGTCCCCGGTAGTGTCAAGCGAAGGATTGGCAAAAGAAAGAAATAAAAATTTGTTAATGGAATGGTTAAGTTCTCTCGGGTTTTACCTCTGTCGCAATCAGGCATCGATCGTTGCACTAAGTGCATCGACCGTTACTGTGCGATTTTTCGTTGTGGGTCGATCGTTTCTCAGGACCGCAACGATCGCTGCAGTGCGATTTCGATCGTGTTGTGACGATCGACACAATGGTGTGTCGATCGACGCACTGCGTTTTAATCCGAGACCTGCAAACATAAACTCACCAAAACCAGAAACAAGCGTAAAATCCTATAAAAACACTAAAATCAAAATGCAAAAACGAAAACAGTGGGTTGCCTCCCACTCAGCGCTTGTTTAAGGTCATTGGCTTGACCGGACGAACAAGATCTTTCAGGCACCAAGAGAACCTGACAGAGATTTTTTCTGTCTCTATTCAAGTCTCCTCATCCAGGGTGGAGAGTAGGCTGTTGCAGAATGCTCATGTCCAAGAAAAGAAGGAGTAAAATGTGCTCCAGGATCTATAATCACAGTGTCATCCGGCTGCTCATCATCTGCTTCCATGATGGTAAATGTCTGCCCATCTATTAGTGGTCTTCGCAGCTTGTCCATCTCATAACGCATCGGTTCATCTCCCAGATGGAGGTCTATCAGACTGTTCCTAACATCAATTACTACTCCCGCTGTAGCCAAAAATGGTCTTCCCAGTAGTAATGCATCATCAGGATCACAATCATATTTCAGCACCAAGAAGTCTGTTGGAACTAAATAGTTTCCAACTCTCACCGAGATGTCCTCAAGGAGTCCTTCCGGAACTCGTATAGACTGATCAGCTAGGACAAGAGAGGTCCTAGCAGGCTTAAAATCCAGCATTCCCATCTTCTCTGCCACAGAGTATGGCATAAGGCTTCCAGCAGCTCCCAGATCACAAAGAGAGCGCCTAAAACTATCCTCGAAGATAGAACAGTTAAGCACAAAGACACCAGGGTCCGGCAGCTTCTTCGGGATCTTAGTCAGCAGAACATCACTAATATGCTGAGGAACTATAATCACCCATTCTCTCAGCTCTTCATCTAATGGCAACATCTTATTCAAGTACCTCTGCACACATGGGTGATAAGGTGGATCATCAGAAGATGGAATTTCTTCCAATTTCTCACCAATCTCCTCTAGCTTCTTAAGCTCTTCAATCTCCTGCTTAATCACTTCAAATACTGAAGGATATAGTCTGATGGATGTAGCATAAATCTCCTCCTGAGTGATCTCAGACACTTCAGGGAATAAACGGGCAAGCTCTAAATCAGCATCAATATCAATATCATCCGGCGGGTCTGTCTGTCCACGACATGCATCGACCGACACTAGATGTGTGTCGATCGATGCAACACTGTTTTCACAGTTTTCACCCGAGAGATTTTCTCCAAAATCCGAGATTTCACTCTCCTTCACCAATTCAGCTGTACTTAGCTCAAATTTTTCACCTAGGTGAGATCCATCATTAATGTACACAGACCAGGCCTTAATATGAGTGTCTGCTACTCCTTTTCCTTTCATAGAGTTGGAAATCTGGTTCACCTGAGTATCCAACTGCTTCATGTTAGTGTTCAGAGACTCAAACTTCCCATTGAGGTCTTCATAGACAGCATCCAACTTCTTATTGCAGTCCACAGTACTCTTGGTCTGACTCTCCATTAGCTGTTCCATCATTGCTTCCATCCTACTCTCATGAGCTGTAGGTGCAGGAGGAGTCTGATAAGATGAAGATCCATAGGTTCTCTGAGTACCTTATCCAAAAGGCTTCTGAAAACCACTAGTCTGTCCAAAAGAGTTTTGATTGCCTGTGAAGGCACTCTTTTGTCCTCCATTGAAGAATCTGTTTCCCTGCTGATTACCCAATATGTTACCTTGGAAACCAGATCCTCCAATGTAATTCGCATCTTCTTCCTGAGTGTCCTCCTCGGTCTGAATTACCTCAACATCTTGAGAAAAATGGACAGTCTTCTTATTAGCCAGGAGATTGCAGATTGTGTCCATCCTAGATCTCAATTCAGCCATCTCTGAATTCTCTACACTTCCACCAGATTTCTTCCTCCTCTCATCCATAGTCTTGCAACTGTTGCTGCTCACTAAGTTCTCAATCAACTGCTTAGCTTGTGCAGGAGTCCTGGTGTTGAAGTTTGCATTACTGGAGTTATCCAGCGCAGACTGATATGGCAGATCTATGCCTCTGAAGAAGATACCAAGCAATTGGACTTCAGTGAATCCATGGTGTGGGCAATCACGCTGGTACTTCTTAAATCTCATCTAGACAGCTTTTAAAGGCTCCACAGCTCCTTGGGAAAATGTGAGAATGTCCTGTCTGGACTGGTCTGAACGCGCATCATCATAGAAATGACGCATGAACTCACTCTTCAGGGCTGCCCAAGTATCAAACTGTCCAGGTGGCAGTTGCTTCAGCCATGCACCAGCGTCTCCAGCGAGACTGTGCGGAAAGAGCTTAAGGAACAAATAATCCTGGCAAACTCCATCATACTTCATGCCAGTGACTATGTCCTCAAATGAATCAATGTGATCCATAGGCTGCTCTGTGGGGTGACCATGGAATGCATTCTGTCTCATCAGCGAGTAGTAGATGGTCTTGATCTCAAAATCATTCCTCTCAAAGCCAGGAATCACCAAAGCTGACCGGTTTGCATGAAACTCATCCGGTCTGTTGTAGTCAGTTAAGGTTCTCTCATGGACAACCATCTCTCTACCTTGGGCCTGTCTTGGCGCTTGGTTCTGCTCCTGTTGCGGTGGCTCAGGAGGGTCAAGGATGACATTCCCTTCAGCATCAACCCTTTGCCAAGCAGCATTGTACGGGTTGTTATCTTGGTCCCTCAGAGTACCTTGAGCATCGCGTACTAGAATCAGCCTCTGTACTACCATTCTTTCTCTTCTTTCTCTTCTGTTAGTCCTCTCTAGACGTCCAAGTTCTTCAAGATCGAGATTGATTGGGTTCGAGTTCGGATTACTTCGAGTTTCACGCTTCTGCATAAACTGTCTGTAATCGTCAAGCAACGATCGATGCTATCAGTGCAACGATCGATTCAATCTCAAATCGCTTAGTGACGATCGACACAAGAGGTGCAACGATCGACGCAAGGCAAAATCGGTACCTGCGACAGAGAGAAAACGGAGAAAAAGTTTAGTAAAATAAAATTAAAAAAAAAAAATCCTAGTAAAAACCCTAAGTTCAGTCCTATCGAAGACTCTAAGAGTCCCCGGCAACGGCGCCACAAACTTGATAGGTCTAAGTTTTAATCCCTATACTAACTGCAAGTGCACAGTAATGTCAATGTAGTATATAGGGTATCGAATCCACAGAGACTCTGGTCTCGATAGATCAGAACCGTAGAGATTAATACTAAGAATAAAGCAAGTGGTGAATGAAATAAAATCAAGGCAATAAAGTAAATCAGTAGCAGGAATTTGTTGTGAAAGCAATAAACTAAAAGCGCTAAGTCTAGGGAATTCTCAGGAAATCAGACAAGCAGACAAGTTAATCAGTCAGGATCAAATTAAACTCAGTTCTATAACTCAAATCACGGAATTAGAATTAACCAAATCTCTTTGCGAAAATCCTCTAAGTCTAAGTGCAGTAATCCAAATCTCTTTGCAATTACTAACAGATTAAACCAGCATTAATTTCAAGTTCGATATGTTCACAATTAAACTAAGCCAAATCTCTTTGCGAATAATTTAATTGCTCAACCTAAATAGTTCAGATTCTAAACCACACTCTCGTGTCGTATTTAGCAACCTAAGATCTAGATTCTAATTGATCAGGTTAGAACTAGCATTAAGCACAATTTAGTTTGAAGAACATTCTAATCATGTGAATCCTTAACTGAATTAAACAAGTCTAGCAAGTCATCAAATCCTTAATGAGAAACCCTAAACTTAACTATGAATCTACTCAGACATGATTAATGAAACAGAAATCATAGAATAAATAGATTGCATATAATAATTTAAATAGATAAAGGGGTTCGAAATCTTCTCCAAAATAGATGAAGTACAGGATTAGATCAGCCCCAAAAGCTCTAAAAATCTCTTAGCTCTAAGTATGAAAGCGTATCTAAAATAAACACCAAAATCCTAAATATATAGGCATAATCTCGGCTGGGGCTTCTGTGTAAATACTAGAACTTTTCTGGGCTTTTCTGCAAATCTTCATAACTTCATTAACCGCCGTATTTCAGCTCATCTCGCTAGTGTGTCGATCGACACCAAAGGTGTGTCGATCGATGCATGATCATCAAATCGGACAGTGAGTTAAACTCTCGGCCAAAATGCTCCAAAACTCCCAAAATACTCCAAAATCTCCACATTAGCTCCAAACCTGATTAAACCTGTAAAAGACTCTAAAAGAATACAAAAGACACTAAAAACACAACTATATTATGGCATAAAACTGGTAAAAACCATGATATATCACCTCACCAAAATGGTACACCGTTAATTAACTTGACGGATTGATTAGATGGCGTTAACCAATCCGTTTACTGGTTCCGTTAACAATATAAACGACGTCGTTTGTATAAAACTAAAATTAAAATTCAACATTAAGTTGGGTTCGAACCGTGCACGCGAGAGCCAAGTGTACATGTGCCGTCACCATTGTGCCATTTGTTCTTAATTGTTAATAGTATACATACAATTGTTCTTTAAGTTCAGATTCCATACAAGACGACTGTCGTCTTCGAGAAGATCTTCAAATTCGTCTTCGAGACAATTGTTAGGCGTAATTGTCTGCTTCTACAGAATGGCACAATTGTATGTATACGCCTGCCAAGAATTTGACGAAGAAGATAACGCCTGCTAAGAATAAGAAGAAAACCACTCTTTTATTCCTAACACGGTCTCCATTGGATTCGTCACCTCCGCCACCGGCCGTCGCAATTTAGAGCTAATCAGAGATAGATCCGGCCATTTTGAAAAAAAATCTCAGATTTCGTTTATTTTACATTCAAAATCGAGTTTTTAAAATAGATTTGACAATTTGAGATATCAATTTAAAGAAAAACGATGAAAAAAACGAAAAAATGATGGAAAAAATGCAGTCGTTGCCAAGGTTTGAAGTTTAGGTCGTAAGACAATAGGAAGAGGATGACTGGTTAATGATGATTATGCCTTTCATTAATATTTTCAATTAAAAATTGACATAAATGAGCATTATGTTACTCGAACCCGAGCCATGAGGATCAATATTCATGCACACAAATCACTACAGTATGAATCATCTTATGTACATGTTTAACCATTATATATATGTATATATATGTATTATAAAAGTGCAAAAATTTCACCTCGTGTAATTCCTGATTTTCCGTTTAATTCCCGTTTAATCCCTGATTTTTCGTCAATTCGTTAGGTCCGGATCAGCTGCACGTACATCGTCTAACAAGTTTCCGAACAAAGGTATCATCTAAGTCAAAGAAAACCTCACAAAAATCTGTTATAGCACAGAGACGTAGAGCAGTGAATGGAAATGAGGTAATTATCTCAATAGAGAATACATAAACACGATTAACTACTCTCCAGCTAAATCATAAAATCTAAAAAAATAACAAGTCAGATGTGTGTGCGCGCGTACACGCGCGCGTGTGCGCGCGCGTGTGCGTTTGTTTAATCAAAATAAACACGCAGAAATCATGCATAAAGGGTGCAAGGAATGATGAATTCAAGTCTCTTAAGTAGATGACGCTCTCACTCTCATCCATAAACACCAAATCAAAACGTACTGTAGTAGCTTTGTTGGAATGAACATCTCTTCAAATGACATGAACACCAAACCGGCTGCGGAAGTCTTTTAGTACAACTTGAACTCTTAGAAATGACATGAACACCACACGGGCTGCAGAAGTCTTTTAGGACAACTTGAACAAGAGCATGTACATAAAGGGTTTTAGGGGGTTTTTAGCACAGATTTTTAGGTAAAAATAAAATAAAATAATATTATTCCTAAGAATCCTTATAGGAACCGATCTTTATTTAAGAATCGATCCTTCACTATTCATACTGACGTGTCGCGTAGTCATTGGTTCTTTTTTTTATTTTTTTTTCATCTACAGAAAAAAATAATAATAATAATATTTAAAAATTTGTTAAAAACCCCCATGGGAGTTCATGGATGTACATGCTCTTAGCTTAGGATCAGTTCAAAGTTCCAAACCGAATCAAACCAAAAAATTGAATTTTTATGTTCAATCTTTTTGGTGTAGGCCGAATGCCCATACTTTTTTTTGGTCAACGAATGCCCATACCTATTTATATACTCTTCTCAGTTGTTGACAAAAAAAAAATACTCTTCTCAGTTAAACAATTTACCATTTTTCTCAAAAGTTTAAAAGACAAAATAAAAAGTAAATAAATAAAAAGAAAAACTATTCGGATTGTCTGTGTTCAGACTTCATTCCTGAATCAAAATTTCAAACCATTTTTCTCAAAAGTTTAAGACAAAAAAAAAGAATTAAATAAATAAAAAGAAAAACTATTCGGATTGTCTGTGTTCAGACTTCATTCCAGAATCAAAATTGCAAGCAGGTACATATTTTAGCATATCAACACGACCATCTCACATTCACTCCCTCTTCTCTCTTTCAATCACAAACACATATGAAAGCCTTTTTTCTTTACCTCACATGAACTTTTCTTAGGTCAGCTCTCAGTTGTTTCCGGGGCTTCTTTCACAGTCTCTGCAGGGACTGGACTGTCACTACGCTCACTAGTCGAGCTACTGCTGTTGATCACTTCACTTTCCACTGGCATCAGAGAGACTGTATCAGCAGGAGGAACAAGTGATTGCTCTTCTGAATGCTTTGGTTTGTTCAGTGCACGACAATGAGGACAGTAGTAAGTAGTGTAAAGGAAGTCCTCTTTCCGGCAAAGTCCTATGTGATGAGAGAGAAAGAGATAATGAACTATGTTTTTGATGAAAACTGTGTGGTAATTTGGTTTGTTCGAAAACAAAAACAAAGATAATGGCTCGCTCACCGTTATGCATATGGCAGTTTCCGCAGATGAGTGCATATGACTGAGTTGGATCTTCACCCACGAGGAGAGCCGCTATGCGTGAGATCCAGCTACCATCATGAGCAGCATATCCCTGAGGGTTAAAATGCTCAAAAGCCATCTGCTGGTGTTGCTCTGTGCCAGTGGTTCCTTCACTTGTTCCAGAATGGTTAGACTCATTATCTGAATGATGGGTTGGAGTGGTCCCAGCACCGTTGCGTCTTCTATTTGGTTGTTTTCGATTCCTGAGCCCTTGTGAGTGTTTGATTTCCATGTCATTGCTCTTGCCTGTGGAGGGTTCAAGTTGGGATTCATCTCCTACATATACTTTCAAGCCTGAATCAGCACCCAACTTGGATGCCAGAATAGTTGCAGCAGCCGCCCTGGCAGCTGGATCAGGGTCAAACCTCTGATACAAAATAGCTCAAGTTAAAAACAAGTTCCAGTTGCAGTAGCAATTAAAAAAAAAAGCCAAAGTAACAAGCATCAAGACATATATCAGCATTTCTATTCTCTTTCAAGGTCCTGAACATATTGCAATAAGAAGTGATTCAAGAACTCACAAGTGTCATTCTCCATTTAACTCGACTTGGGACACAAACCACACTTCGAATTTCAACTGTAACACTTAAGTTTAGATTCCTAACCGCCCTTTATCCAAAACAATAATTAAACAATTTTTGGCTAACATATAGAGCAACTATTTTGACAGTTAATAAAGTCAGTGCTGCTTGAAAACTAGGGGGGAAAAAGCGGTAGAAGGGTTGATCTTTATTAAGAAGATTTGATCATTATTACGACAGATGCAGCTGAAATAGAAAAGAGAGACTCTTAACAAGGTATTCCTTGTCTAACAGCTGTACTTTTCCAATACAAATTCAAGATACCATGCTCTTTGCCAAATTTGAATTTAAAGACATCTCCTAATGCAATAAATTGTAAGGACAACTTGAAACAAAATAGAAATGAACAATTAATCTAATCCCACGACTAAAATAGAAATGAAATAAACATGTTGCTATCATTACGTGTTATATGGTAACCGTGTAAAGCTTGTAACCTACCTGAAATCTCTTAAGTAATGCAAGCAAGAAGTAACAGCAGCACACATCAAAAATCTCAAAACAGAGTTGTGTCTTAGTAATCTTACACGAAGAATATCCAGTGTGGTGAAGTAATTGGTCCTCTCTTTTAACTCATCGATCTTTCCCAGCATTTCACCTTGAAGCTTTTCCAATGTGTTTTGATCTCTGCGGTCACCTACACCCAAACCATTTCACACACAGATACGTGATAATGACAGTAAACCTAAGGCAAATTTCCATCATATAGAAGAAGGAAAACACAAGACTCACACATCCTGGTGAAGCTAACGAGTGAAGAATAGGTAAGAAAAGCAAGAGCAGGTAAAAGAAACATTGGTAAGATCCTGAAACTCCTCAGTTTCCAATCCAAATATTCCTCTCTGGTCGTCATGATCGCATAACTCACTGCAATTACCTGAAGACAGAAAGAAAAACTGTTCATCCAAACCAAAAGATCGACTTTTTTCATTGATAACTTTTCTACTAAACATGAGCAACAATAGAAATTTAAAAAAATTATAAAGAGATGACCTCAAAGAAGATAAAGAAAGCGATGAGATTTCTAATGAGTTTCCTCCTTGTAATCGATCTGCTCTTCATCCTGGATCTAATAGTCGCTTCTTCCTTTGAGATGCCTTTTAGTCTCTTCTCGAAATCGTCTCCTTTAACCCTAAATATCCAGTTCCAGATCCGCGAGAACAAACCCTTACCCTTGGTCGTCTTCTTCTCTCCGCCGCCGGCAACGGCAGTGTCCGAGGCTACAACTTCGGAATCATTCTGATCTCCGCTCTCGACCACCGTTCCTTCGTGATCCTTCTCTACCAACGCCATCTTCTATTCCTTGGCTAAACTTAACACTGCCACTTGAAAATCAAACTCGTTTCTCCTCTTCCCCTAGGAGATCGAAGAATCGACCACTTTTTTCCACCAGATCTGGAATTCTCTGGAGAAAGAAGGAATGAGACTTTCGAATCTCGTGAATAAAGGAGTCGAAACGCTATGCTTCGCTCTCTGCTAAAGTTTTCTTCCCCTTCGAGGAAGCAATTGCCTAATCAAGAATACTTATACTAATTGATGAGACAGTTTATTGTTAACCTATGTAATATATTAAATTAATTGTAAGAAAATATCAAAATAACATAGAGACTAAAGCTTCAAATGGAAAAAACGTCGATATAAATGGGGATCAAACAATTCAAAATACATGGTTGAATAGAAAATAATAACTGAAATAAATATAAATTTAACTAATATGTTATAATTATAAATATTTATGTTATATGTAAAATAAATTCAAATACAACATACTTGTAAAAAGAAATCATTGTCAAGTATTTCAATTGTCCTATAACATATTGTTATGCGATACTCTCTGATATACATATAATCTATATATTTTACAATCTTTATTATAGAGTATTTTGATTTAACCCAAACAAATAATTCAAATAATATGAAATATTATAAATATATATATATATATATGCAAATACAAAACATAAAATTTGAATAACCTTAAATTTGAATAATTCTGATATTTTAAATTAATTATGTGAATTCTCTTTATGCACAAAGTCAAAATTTTGTAGAAATTTATGTAACCTAAACAATTTAAAAGAAAATTAGTATGTTTATCATTTAAAGAAAAAAAATCAAACTATAAATGAAAAACAAAAACAAAAAAACACTATAAACACTCTAGGAATGCTGAGTTTTATGTAGTCATGCTGAGTTTTATGTAGTCAATGGCTCATAGTTTTTGTTCACATATTTGAACTGTTACGTAACTGAAAAAGAAAAATTTGAATGGAAGATAAAGTGTGGTCGTTATTTTTAAGTGTTTCATCTGTCTTACATTCAAAGCCTAAGTATAATTTTAAATCCACTGGTATTTAACTAACAATTTACATATAAAAAAAATTACATATATAAGTTTTATAATGTAAAAAAAATATATATGCTTTTTTCCTTTTTGGATCATTGTTTAAGCACCATTTGTCCATTAAAAAGACAGTTCCACTTTCCATCGGATTCAAACAAGGTCCCATTTCAGATGCAACATCTGAAGCTGTTGGGGTCTGATCCTCCCCCAGAAATGGCTCATTGACATTTGCAAAAAGAGTTTCTGCATTTCATCTTCTTACTTGCATACAATATTAAATTCTGGGGAAATTGCTTAAAATGCCCTCAAATTTGATTTTAAATAAAAGTGTATCCCCAAACTTGAATCAAATATAAAACTGGTTTTGCAGCCTTATGAAATTACCGCGCTGTCCTTATGACCAATCAAAAAAACGTCAAACACAATTACCATTATAACCTTCGACTATTTCAGACTTCTATGGATGTCTGAGACTTCAGACTCTAATAGAAGTCTGACACTAAATTAATTAGTAAATTTAAATTTTAAAATTATAAAAAAAATATTTTGTCAAAACTATTATATACATAAATTATATATAAACAATTTAGTAGTATATAAATTAAAATTTGATAAAAATGAGTCATATTAAACAATGTTAGTTAAGTATGCCTTAGAACCCTACTTTGTAATGGAACATTTACATATAACTTACATATAACCTTAGGGTTAGTTAGACTCATGGTTTAAGAAATTCACATTTGAAAAAATATATTTGCACATGTATGTTATAATGGTGATATAATTAACGAATTTGATGTGTCCTAGGTGTTTTGTTTAAATATTTTTCGATGTTAAGTGATAAATACTAAATTTAGGGTTTATCAGACTTCTATAAAAGTCTGAATTTTGGGGTTTCGTAAATACTTTTAACCAAATATACCTTAAATGAGTACAATTGACTAAATTTTATGTAATTTTAATTTACATATGTCCAAAAGTCTCATGTTTAATTTATGTATCCAAATTTTTTCTCAAAATATTTTTTTAATAATTTATAATTTAAATTTCCAACTTAATTATCTCTCAGATTTCTCGTAACATTTGGTAAAATTGAGTCAAACTAAAAAATATGTAAGGTAGAGTAAGTTCTAAACCTCAAAACATTCTTTGTAATGGAACATTTACATATAACTTACATATAACTTTAGGGTTAGATTCATGGTTTACCAAATTTATATTTGAAATATTAAATTTGTATATATATATATATATATATATATATATATATATGTTATAATGTGCATATATTTAGCGAATTTGATGTTTTCTAATTGTTTTGTTTAAATATTTTCACCGATAAGTGAAAACTATTAGGTTTAGGGTTTCTCAGACTTCACGACGAAGTTTGAATTTTGTGGTTTTTCAGACTTCTTTAGAAGTCTGAGACGTATTTAAGTTAAAAATTTAAATTTTAAAAATATGAAAAAATAATTTGATATAAATTTTGATACATAAATTAAGCATAAGCATTTGTTATGTATATAAATTAAAATAACATAAACTTTGATCAAACTTAAGCATTTAAGATATATTTGGTTCAAAACACCATGTAGTTTGATCTATATTTCACATATGAAGGTGAATATCATGTTTTATCTGTAGGGTTAGATTCAGAGTTTGTGAATTTTCATTCATATTGTTCCATTTTAGTTAATTTGTGACTATTCTAAACGAGTTTGATGTTTATTATAAGTTTTCTATATAATATGATGGTATTTAAGTAGTAATTATTAGATTTAGGGTTTCTCAGACTTCCAGGTAAATCTGGTTCGAGTATTTAAACTTGTCATGAAGTCTTATTTCAGACTGCATATGAAGTCTGAAATTTCCCGCATTTTCGAAAATTTCCACACGAAAACTTTTCTAAAAGGCGGGAAATTTCTGCCTGAAAATTTCAGAATTCCCGCTCAATTCAGAAATTCCTTCTCAGACTGCATATGAAGTCTGATACCGGATATTTTATAATTTTTGATTATTAAAATTTTGGCGGCAAAGTTTCCCTCCAATTCTCTCATCTTATCTAAACCTATTTTTTACACACATATAACAGCCAGAAAAAAAAAAACCTTCACATTCTTCCTTTTTTTTACTACCTCTCTTTCTCTCTCTCTCACTTTTGTAAAACCTCTCTAAAATTTCTCATCCAAAAATGTTCTCAAGCTTATTCTCTCATATGAGTTCTTATGTATGTGATTCATAGTTGATTCTCTTTGAGTTGTGAAATAGGTGAGTGGATCGGTTCTGATTTAGTGTTTTCAAAGTTTTTTTAACTGAACCAATTAAGACTTTTGACATAGACTTTTAGTTATACATGTTGATTTGCTCAAAAAATCCTTTATTATCCATTTCTTGGAGACTTGTTCGCTAACTAATGCAAGAGCTCTGTGTTTTTGCTTTTTCAGGTGCTTGGTTTAAGGTTGATCCAGATGACTCTCCAAAGAAGCTGGAGTTGGGGTTTATTAAGTGCTAATGGCTCATAAAATTTCACTGTTACGAGGAACACGAAGTCTGAGAGTCTAATACCAGACTACAATAGAAGTCTGAGAGTTTCTCAGACTTCCAGGTAAATCTGGTTCGAGTATTTAAACTTGTCATGAAGTCTTATTTCAGACTGCATATGAAGTCTGAAATTTCCCGCATTTTCGAAAATTTCCACACGAAAACTTTTCAAAAAGGCGGGAAATTTCTGCCTGAAAATTTCAGAATTCCCGCTCAATTCAGAAATTCCTTCTCAGACTGCATATGAAGTCTGATACCGGATATTTTACAATTTTTAATTATTAAAAATTTGGCGGCAAAGTTTCCCTCCAATTCTCTCCTCTTATCTAAACCTATTTTTTACACACATATAACAGCCAGAAAAAAAACCTTCACATTCTTCCTTTTTTTTTACTACCTCTCTTTCTCTCTCTCTCTCTCTCTTTTGTAAAACCTCTCTTTTGGACTTTTGGTTATACATGTTGATTTGCTCAAAAAATCCTTTATTATCCATTTCTTGGAGACTTGTTCGCTAACTAATGCAAGAGCTCTATGTTTTTGCTTTTTCAGGTGCTTGGTTTAAGGTTGATCCAGATGACTCTCCAAAGAAGCTGGAGTTGGGGTTTATTATGTGCTAATGGCTCATAAAATTTCACTGTTACGAGGAACACGAAGTCTGAGAGCCTAATACCAGACTACAATAGAAGTCTGAGAGTGAAAATTCAACATGAAGTCTTATATTAGACTACTTTTGAAGTCTGAAGTTTGATACTAAATTAGGTGTTTTCTCATTGTTGTAGATTTTTACTGGTTATTAGACTTCTTGTTGAACACATTGTATTGTATTAGATTATTGGATTATCAAATCAAAGAAAGAAAGTTCTCCTTATGTACAATGCTTGAAGAAAAATACAAAGTTGTATAAATTTCTTTTGTCTACTCAAAATCAACAAGGAATTTTGTTCATTGAAAGTATACAATATCAAGAAATGGGTTAGTTTAACCTTGGAAGAAAACATTACTCTTTAGATTACATACACCAACATATGACAAACTAAAATAACCTTAAGTGATGATGAATTGGTCGTCAGACCTCTATTGTTGTCTGATTCTTATGAGCTAAAAGTTTATAAAATTAACAAGTCCAAATGTCAAGTTCGTTCTCTCATCATCACATTAGCGATCTTACTGAAAAAAGCTTATAAACGCTCTACATGTGGTTGTGTAGTTCATCTTAATCCCAATCTACTTCTTCATTGATACATTGATATGATTTGGTGTAATCAGTTCAATTATATCAAAGCATTCAATAAACAACCAACATATATAATATGGAGTATGACGTTTACGCATAGACATTCGTTTCACCAGCTCGGATGCTACTAGCTACATTGCCAATATTATTCAAAAATTGATTCAAAAATAATTACCATATATAAAAATGTAAAACTCACACATAAAGAACATAGAGAACTAACACACATTTATAAAAATTAAAATCAACCAAAATTAATAGCAAATATTCAATAAAATACATTTTAAAAGTTTTTAATATTTCAGACGTCTATAGATGTCTGATTGTAGTGAAACCAGACTTCTATGGTAGTCTGAAAAAGAGGGTATTTTTGCAATTGATTTTGAAATGTCAGACAGCGGATGCAGTCTGAAATCAATCAGACAGCGTACGCAGTCTGCTTTGAAAAATTTTGAACTTTTTGTCAGACAGCTTATGATGTCTGAGAAAAAAAAGGGTAGTTTTGCAATTGAATTTCAATTGTCAGACTTCTTTTATAATTTTCAGACTTCTCCCGAAGTCTGAAAAAAAGTAAAGGGTAGTTTTGCAATTGATTTTGAAATGTCAGACTTCGCCAAGAATTTTGATAGTTTTCAGACTTCTTATGCTGTCTGACAAGAATTTCAGACAGCGAGGGAAGTCTGATAAAAACATCGCATTTTCGGTTTTTATCCAGCGTTGACCAAAATTCGATATTTCAGATGTCTATAGCCGTCTGACAAGAGTTTGAAATTTCAGATGTCTATAGCCGTCTGATGTTATTTTTCCCTATTTTCAGACAGATTTAGAAGTCTGACGATTTTTTCGCTTATTCTGGTCAACATCTGAAAATTTGGGTCAATTGCAGTTTCTACCCCTCCTTTTTGTCAGACATCGGATCCCGTCTGATAAAAAGTCAAAAATCGGTCAATTTCTTGCCAGACTACATAAGAAGTCTGACTAAAAAATCAAATTTGAATCAATTGCAAAACTACCCTCTTCTTATTTTGACTTCTTGGTGACGTCAGATAAATGTTTTTTTTGTTTTCAAAGGAATTTCTCAGACTTCTATGGAAGTCTGTCAATTGAAAGTCAATTGCAAAACTACCCTCTCGTTGACCATAATTTTTCATCAGACTTCGTGGGAAGTCTGAAATCGCGAAACAGATCTGAAAATCGGGGGATCTTGTGAAAAATCACATAAATCTGATTTTGAGCTCGTTTTTACCTTCCCCAAACACTCAAAACTTTAGTTACACCAATACCCAACAAACCCAACCATTTTTATGCAAGAATGACCAAAATCGCAATAGATCCAAATTTTAAAATTTTGTAGAACGTGAATTAAAGAGTTTTTTGGATGAAATTGGAGAGAAAATAGGAGAATAGAAGGTTGTGAACTCTAATATGGAGTTTTGATGAGTCGAAATTGGTTGTGTGAGGCATTAGGAGCTCAAAATTGGTTGTTAATGGTGTTTGGGTGAACTGAAGAAGATGACAGTTTCGTAATTAAGTTAGATCTAAAGGGTTTTTTTGGTCTTTTGGTAAAAAATATCAGACTTCATATGAAGTCTGACGATGGCATTATTGTGAAAACACAAATTATTAGGGAGATATATTAACGAAGGAAGGGAAGGAGAAGGGAAAGGGTACTTTTAGGGTTGACTTCAATTTTAGGGGCATTTTTGCAAACAGTCCTTAAATTCTCAACCTTGGTTTAGGAAAGGTCAACAAGTGGACGACCATTTTAGAGTTGGAGCATGAGATGGTCCATCTCCAACTATGCGGTTACCTACCAAGTATCAGCTAGTTTCTTTTTGATCTTTGTAGTAATGGCCCTGATGTATGACTCTTGATCCTATGCCTACATGTTTCTCTCCATCTTCGGTAATGACTAAAACCGGTCAATGAGAGATTTAGCCACCTCTTGAAATGGTTTTACTCATTACCGAAGATGGAGAGGAACATGAAGACGAAAGATCAAGAGTCATACATCAGGACCAATACCAAAAAGATCATGAAGAAACTAGCTGATACTCGAAAGGTAATCGCGGAGTTGGAGATTTACCATCTCTTGCTCTAACTCCAAAATGGTCGTTCGCTTGTTGACCTTTCCCAAACCGAGGTTGAGAATTTAATATTGTATGCAAGTAAGAAATATAGTAGAGCTTCAAAATAGCCAGCAAATCCTACTCACACAAAAGTCACTAGACCGCATCAGATTTGGTTCGTGTTTGAGAGAGAGAGAGAGAGAGAGAGAGAGAGAGAGAGAGAGAGAGAGAGAGAGAGAGAGAGAGAGAGAGAGAGAGAGAGAGAGAGAGAGAGAGAGAGAGAGAAATAAACGCAGCTTCTTGTAACATTGGTTGTTGGATTTTCTTGACAACAACAACACAATTCCAAATTTTATCAAAAAAATAAAACAACAATTTCAGCAGTAAAAAGAGAGGCTCGCATGTTGAGAAAGAGGTCTAGCTGCATTGTGCAGTTTGACAAAAATAAGCACTTTGTAGTAGGAGATGATATGGTGTTTATACCCAAAAAAAAGCTATGACACTTCCGGCGTAAATAGTATAAATGAAATAAATTAATTACATTCATTCTTAGTCAAAATTGTAAAAAAAAAATTTTAATGTAAATGGTAAATATATTTTGGAATGGTTGAAATAATATTGAATGGAATAAAATGACTGAAATCTAAAAGAAAATGATAAATATTGAGTATACTATATTAAATAGAATAAGATCAATGAAATTTAAAGGAAACTGAAATAAATTTATTCCATTTGTTCTTTGTCAAAATTGGAGAAGAATATTTTTTTTTGAAATTTTGTGTGGAATTGATAGAATGACTATTTCATTCTATATATTTCATAAGATAGAATTTAAGTAAATAGTATTTTTTATAGAACTAGTCATTTCACATAATTCTTTTTTTTTTAAATGATAAAAAAAATTGTATAGAATTGTTGGAATAACCATTCCATTTAGAGTAAACAATATATTTTTTTAATGGAATCAGTCATTTCACATTATTTTATTCCGAAGACGGTAATTTAATAAACCTATGTTGACCTAATGTTATAACAACCTAATTAAAATTACTACCCACATCAATGAATGCGCGTGGGAGGGAAATTGGATGCACTTCGGGCGTAAATGGTAAAAATGGAATAAATTAATTACATTCATTCTTAGTCAAAATTGTAAAAAAAAATTTAAATGTAAATGGTAAATATATTTTGGAATGGTTGAAATAATATTGAATGAAATAAAATGACTGAAATCTAAAAGAAAATGATAAATATTGAACAGACTATATTAAATAGAATAAGATCAATGAAATTTAAAGGAAACTGAAATAAATTTATTCCATTTGTGCTTTGTCAAAATTGGAGAAGAATATTTTTTTTTTGAAATTTTGTGTGGAATTGATATAATGACTATTTCATTCTATATATTTCATAAGATAGAATTTAAGTAAATGGTATTTTTTTATAGAACTAGTCATTTCGCATAATTCTTTTTTTTTTAAATGATAAAAAAAAATTGTATAGAATTGTTGGAATAACCATTCCATTTAGAGTAAACAGTATATTTTTTTTAATGGAATCAGTCATTTCACATTATTTTATTCTAAAGATGGTAATTTAATAAACCTATGTTGACCTAAAGTTATAACAACCTAATTAAAATTATTACCCACATCAATGAATGTGCGTGGGATGGAAATTGGATAGGCCCTTTCATAACAGAATTGTGCTCACTCATTTTTTTTCAATTTCTCACAAGCTTAGGCTCGCTTGGTTCGGGTCAACTTCTCGTGTAGCTTTATAGCTCTAAAAAAAACATACACTATCCCCAACTAATCTCCCATACCCTTCTCACTTTAATGAAATATGGTTTGACCCTTTTGCCATTGGTTTACTATGAAATTAGTTGTTTAGAAATCAGAAATTGGAATGGGGGAAATTGGTTATGATTAGATTGAGTTGGAATTGGGTTTAAGAGAATTGGATCCTAATTGGATGAGGATTTGGTTTATGGAAAAAAATAGAATTTGAATCCCGAGCTTCCCCTCCCCTCCCAGCTCCGCTCAACTCGTTCGGGTCCGCCTCTCTGGACTGGTTTTGCTCGTCGGCGCTGTCGCGTCTCGTCTCCGATCGCCAATCGCCGCCTCCGTCGTGCTCCGTCAACCCACCGAGCTTTGTGGCTCCCCCTCGATCTGCATTCAGCTCCATTTGAATGGGTTTGAGATCCGTTTGGGATGATTTGGATTGTTTTTTTTGTAGATTCAGCTGATGAGTTGCTACATTGTTGTTTAACCATTGATTCTTGGTTGATTTGGACTACGAATTGAGTATAAATGCATTTCAGAGGTATAATCGGGTGTGTATTGTTGTAATTGGATGATCTTGAAATCGATTCAAATTTGTGTTCATGTTGTTGTAGAACTGGGGACAACTAGTATAACCGATGTATGTCTAACTGATAACTAGTATAACTAGTAAAACTGGTATAACTTGTGCAGCTGGTATAACTAGTATAACTAGTATAACTGAGGACAAATTCTGTAAAACTGATAATAAACTTTGTACAACTACAAGTATATACTGAGTTTTTTTCTTTTGTTTTAGCAGGATAGAATGAGTGACAGTGTGTGCATCCATTATAAATATCAGGGGCGCATGTGTAGCCTAGTGTTTAAAGAGGAGATAACTTTGGAGATGGTAATAGCTAGGCTTTACAAGAAGCATGTGTTAGATGAGAATAAGGTTAGATTGGAATTGTGTTACATTCCGTTGGTGGTTGGCTGTGAGGAACATATGAGTATTTATGATGATGAAAATCTTTGTGGTTATCTAATGACCATTGATAAAGAGAACCGTAGAAGTCTTTTGTGTGTGGAGGTCGTGACTAGACTGGAGCTGCCCATGCAACAGTCGAGAGCGGGGAAAAGCTCTGCTGGTTTAAACTATGAGCATGATGAAATCGGAGAAGTAGGACCTAATGCCTTGACATTGTTTGTTGAAAACGGAGAAATAAGAGATAATGTTGTGCCATTGTTTGTTGAAAACGGTCAAGCAAGTCAAGAAGAGCAAGTGAGAGAGGAAGAGCAGGTGAGAGAGGAAGAGCAAGTGAGAGAGGAAGAGCAAGTGAGAAAGGAAGAGCAAGTGAGAGAGGAAGAGCAAGTGAGAGAGGATGATACGTCTGGTAGGCGTGATGAATATCGTGAGGTACCACCTGTTGTTGAAAGTAGTCAGTTTGTCGCGCCATGGGAAGACAATTTAGGTTGATTGTGCATCAAGAATTCCAAGATAAGAAGGCGGTTATAGAGTTTGTTGAGAGTTTGGCATTTAAAAACTCTTTTGAGTATGTTACGCAACATTCTGATAGAATGTGGTGGGTAGTTAAATGTTCTATTGAGAGATGTAAGTGGGGTCTACGAGCAGTAAGGATCCCGAACTCGGATATGTTCTCTATTAGATCGTACACGAAGATGCACACATGCAACCGTGTCGATCAAACTGGAAGCGCTGATTGTATGAAAGGCTCATCACAGCTAGTTGCATCGTATTTGAGTGAGGAATATCCTGGGAACTTCGAAACTCCAAAGCCTATAACCATCATTGATCTAGTCAGGCGAAAATATGGCGTAGACATATCTTACTCTACGGCGTTAGGAGGGAAAATTCAAGCAGTTTGTGATTTGCGTGGTAGCCCGGAAGATAGCTACAAGATGTTGTATCGTTATCTGTACGTGTTAGAACATGTTAATCCTGGAACGGTAACTGCTGTGGAAGTGGATGAGGGAAACAAATTCAAGTATCTATTCATAGCTTTAGTATTTAGCATTGAAGGGTTTGCATGCATGAGGAAAGTGATAATTGTTGATGCAACCTTCCTCAAGACCGGATATGGTGGAGTACTTATTTTCGCCGTGGCTCAGGATCCTAATCGTCACATTTATCCCATAGCTTTCAGTGTTCTTGACTATGAGAATATAGCTAGTTGGACATGGTTTTTCGAGATGTTGAAAAGCGTTATAGGCGACTCATCCGAATTGGTATTTGTGAGTGATAGAAATCAAAGCCTCATCAATGCAATAGCAAGCGTGTTTCCACAAGCTCATCATGGGTACTGTTTATGGCATTTGTCCCAAAACGTGAAAGGACATGCTGGGAATGCAAACAAAAAAGTAGTCGCTGATAGGTTTCAGGAGATAGGTTGGTCTCACACATCAGCTGAATTCTACGGTCGTTACGAGACATTTAAGAGGAGATATCCTTCAGCCGCGAAGTATGTGGAGGATACTACCGTCAAGGAAAAATGGGTTAGATGTTTTTTTCCAGGTAAACGATACAACTTGGACACGAGTAACTCTGTGGAATGTCTGAACAAGACTTTTCTTGATGCGAGGAGGTACTCCTTAATGCCATTGCTTGACACTATCATTCGCAAATTTTTGGATTGGTTTAACAAGCATAGGAAAGAGGCCGTAGCTGGAGATGCTAAAGACAATCTCGTGCCTTTGGTCCAGATCTTCGTACATACAAATTGGCCAATTGCTAAGACATTAGCTGTGAGGGAGGTAAATACTTTCGAGCTCGAGCACGAAGTCGATGATATTGATGGAAAGGTTTATTTGGTGAACTTGGAATCGAAAACTTGCTCATGTGGTTTCTTCAATATTCAGAAGTATACTTGTCTCCATGCCCTAGCAGCATACAAAACATACAAAAGGAGCGATAGAGCTCGTGCAAGTGCTAACAAAATAAGACTCCTTGATTTGATTTCGAAATATTATTTGACAGAGATGTGGGCATTGGTTTATTATAGGTCCATCTATGATGTCCCTGATATTTATGCATGGAACGTCCCGGATTACATCAAAGATATGCAAATCCTACCTCCGGTTTACACGATAACTAGAGGTCGGAAGAGAGTACATAGATATCCATCAGCTGGAGAAGGAGGGAGACGGCGAAGGACACAAAATAAAAGGGATAGACTATCAAGGTTGTTATTTGGAAATGACTCAAACTCTGATTGTGAGTGATTTTGTGCGTAAGCTTTAG
Source organism: Orychophragmus violaceus (assembly GCA_030180135.1). NCBI lineage: Eukaryota > Viridiplantae > Streptophyta > Magnoliopsida > Brassicales > Brassicaceae > Orychophragmus > Orychophragmus violaceus. Next base: position 27,230,411 of record CM058235.1, read on the forward strand.
TTCTGAATGTACTTTGGTTTTGTAATGTACTTTGGTGAAACTGTGTAAAACTGTTTAAACTGTGAAATACTAAGTGATTATCGTAATTATAATGAATATCATTAGAGAAAATAATTAACATATAGCTATAAGAGATTTTAACTTGTAGGATCACTTTTATCCTAACAGTGGACAAAGGGTTATATTACGTCGATTGAAAATCAATCAACATAGTTTTAAACCGATTGGAAATCACCAACAATGTTCATATACTCTCAAGAACATTTTTCGAACAATGGACACGTTATGAGGATACATTTTTCATAAGTTGGGAAATGTTACATATTATTACACAGAAATACTAGATTTGTAGATTAATTGTGTAAAATAATCTGTAAAACTATCAAATCAAATTTAAAGTTCCAATAAAAACTGAATATATTGAAAACAGGCAAAGTAAAACTATTAAGAAACTTTGTACAGCTACAAACTCCTGTAAAACTATGTGTAATTTTGTCGAGCGGGAAAATTCAAAGTTAACAAATTTTTCGGCGGCAAAATTCAGAATTGACCAATATTTTTGGCGCGCAAACCCCAAAAATATAATTTTCCTCCTTCCTCTACTCACTTTTTTCCACTTCTCCTTCTCTCTCCTTATCGTTCTCTCTCCTTTCACGAGATTTTCGAGAACTCTTTTCCTTTCTCATTTCATTTTCTACTCTCTCAATTCAACTTCTTCCCTCTTCTCTTGGACATGGACAAATTCGAAGTCGATCCTTACTACAGTGACATGAAGCAGAAGAAGAGGGAGTACGACAGGATATGCTTCATCGCAGATGGTGACAATGGCTTACCGACAAAATGCATGTGCGGTGGTCGAATAATTGTGGAGCCTGAACCTGACGTGGGAAAGAGACATTTTGTTTGTAATGCGTTTAGGGTAAGATATGTTGATTTGGTGATTCTTTGGTTCCGTTCGGTGTCTAATCAAGGAATACTTATACTAATTGATTATACAGTTTATTGTTAACCTATGTAATATATTAAATTAATTGTAAGAAAATATCAAAGTAACATAGACACTAAGGCTTCGAATGGATAAAACGGTTATATCGGTATAAATGCGGATCAAACAGTTCAAAATACATGGTTGAATAGAAAAATAATAACTGAAATAAATATAAATTTAACTAATATATTATAATTATAAATATTTATGTTATATATAAAATAAATTCAAATACAACATACTTGTAAAAAGAAATCATTGTCAAGTATTTCAATTGTCCTATAACATATTGTTATGCGATACTCTCTTATATACATATAATCTATATCTTTTACAATCTTTATTATAGAGTATTTTGATTTAACCCAAACAAATAATTCAAATAATATGAAATATTATAAATACATATATATATATATATATATATATGCAAATACAAAACATAAAATTTGAATAACCTCAAATTTGAATAATTCTGATATTTTAAATTAATTATGTGAATTCTCTTTATGGACAAAGTTAAAATTTTGTAGAAATTTATGTAACCTAAACAATTTAAAAGAAAATTAGTATGTTTATCATTTAAAGAAAAAATCAAACTATAAATGAAAAACAAAAACAAAAAACACTATAAACACTCTAGGAATGCTGAGTTTTTACTGTAGTCAATGGCTCATAGTTTTTGTTCACATATTTGAACTGTTACGTAACTGAAAAAGAAAAATTTGAATGGAAGATAAAGTGTGGTCGCTACTCTTAAGTGTTTTATCTGTCTTGCATTCAAAGCCTAAGTATAACTTTAAATCCATTGGTATTTAACTAACAATTTACGTATATAAGTTTTATAATGTAAATATATATATATATATATATATATATATATATATATATATATATATATATATATGCTTTTTTCCTTTTGGATCATCGTTTAAGCACCATTTATCCATTAAAAAGACAGTTCCACTTTCCATCGTACTCAAACAAGGTCCCATTTCAGATGCAACATCTGAAGCTGTTGGGGTCTGATCCTCCCCCATAAATGGCTCGTTGACATTTGCAAAAAGATTTTCTGCATTTCATCTTCTTACTTGCATACAATATTAAATTCTCAACCTTGGTTTAGGAAAGGTCAACAAGTGGACGACCATTTTAGAGTTGGAGCATGAGATTGTCCATCTCCAACTATGCGGTTACCTACCAAGTATCAGCTAGTTTCTTCTTGATCTTTGTAGTAATGGCCCTGATGTATGACTCTTGATCCTATGCCTTCATGTTTCTCTCCATCTTCGGTAATGAATAAAACCGATCGATGAGAGATTTAGCCACCTCTTGAAATGGTTTTACTCATTACCGAAGATGGAGAGGAATATGAAGACGAAAGATCAAGAGTCATACATCAGGACCAATACCAAAAAGATCAAGAAGAAACTAGCTGATACTCGAAAGGTAATCTCGGAGTTGGAGATTGACCATCTCTTGCTCTAACTCCAAAATGGTCGTTCGCTTGTTGACCTTTCCCAAACCGAGGTTGAGAATTTAATATTGTATGCCAGTAAGAAATAGAGTAGAGCTTCAAAATAGCCAGCAAATCCTACTCACACAAAAGTCACTAGACCGCATCAGATTTGGTTCGTGTTTGAGAGAGAGAGAGAGAGAGAGAGAGAGAGAGAGCAATAAACGCAGCTTCTTGTAACATTGGTTGTTGGATTTTCTTGACAACAACAACACAATTCCAAATTTTGTCAAAAAAAATAAAACAACAATTTCAGCAGTAAAAAGAGAGGCTCGCATGTTGAGAAAGAGGTCTAGCTGCATTGTGCAGTTTGACAAAAATAAGCACTTTGTAGTAGGAGATGATATGGTGTTTATACCCAAAAAAGCTATGACACTTCAGGCTTAAATGGTAAAAATGGAATTAAATTAATTACATTCATTCTTAGTCAAAATTGTAAAAAAAAAAATTAAATGTAAATGGTAAATATATTTTGGAATGGTTGAAATAATATTGAATGGAATAAAATGGCTGAAATCTAAAAGAAAATGATAAATATTGAATATACTATATTAAATAGAATAAGATCAATGAAATTTCAAGGAAACTTAAATAAATTTATTCCATTTGTTCTTTGTCAAAATTGGAGAAGAATATTTTTTTTTGAAATTTTGTGTGGAATTGATATAATGACTATTTCATTCTATATATTTCATAAGATAGAATTTAAGTAAATAGTATTTTTTTATAGAGCTAGTCATTTCACATAATTCTTTTTTTGTAAAGAATTGTTGGAATAACCATTCCATTTAGAGTAAACAATACATTTTTCTTAATGGAATCAGTCATTTCACATTATTTTATTCTGAAGATGGTAATTTAATAAACCTATGTTGACCTAAAGTTATAACAACCTAATTAAAATTACTACCTACATCAATGAATGTGCGTGGGAGAGGGAAATTGGATGGCACTTCGGGAGTAAATGGTAAAAATGGAATAAATTAATTACATTCATACTTAGTCGAAATTGTAAAAAAAAAAATTAAATGTAAATGGTAAATTCATTTTGGAATGGTTGAAATAATATTGAATGGAATAAAATGACTAAAATCTAAAAGAAAATGATAAATATTGAATAGACTATATTAAATAGAATAAGATCAATGAAATTTAAAGGAAACTGAAATAAATTTATTCCATTTGTTCTTTGTCAAAATTGGAGAAGAATATTTTTTTTTGAAATTTTGTGTAATTGATAGAATGACTATTTCATTCTATATATTTCATAAGATAGAATTTAAGTAAATGATATTTTTTTTTTATAGAACTAGTCATTTCACATAATTCTTTTTTTTAATGATAAAAAATTGTATAGAATTGTTGGAATAACCATTCCATTTAGAGTAAACAATATATTTTTCTTCATGGAATCAGTCATTTCAAATTATTTTATTCTGAAGATGGTAATTTAATAAACTTATGTTTTTTTTTTTGAAAAAAGACTTTCAATTAAAATGAATGAGAAAGAAAAAATACAAGCCCGGTCATAGGCCTTAATTGTTTTGATCTTTATTACTAAGCCCAATCACATATTTCAGAACCCAAAATTGAGATATTAGCCAAATAGTAAACCCAACCCAATAGAATTAAGAGGAGACGGTTGGATAGTTAACCAACCGTATTGATTGCCTTAGTAATTGTCACCAAGGTAGGAAATCGAGATCAGTGGAGGAAGTCAAGAGGCCAGAGGTTGGAGATGAGAGAAGTCGAGATCAGAAGAGGAGGTCGAGAGGCGGAAGGCGGAAGGCTGAAGGTGGTCCAGTGAGGTAAACAAACGTCAGGTAGGAGCGGAGCCAATCCAGATCCCGAGCATAGACGAGGACAGGCGAGGATTTTTGTCTCTGAAAGAAGAGCATTTGTTCCTAATCAGGAGGTCGAGCGAGGAGATGATTGAATTCACGGGTCTGAAGGTATTGCGATGCGCCCTACTAATCCTTTCCTGCCCAATAAGATAGATAGTACATTGCCAGACATAGATCGTGAGCTTTCACTTGTATTTAGGTCCTTGCAGCGATTGAAGAGCTACCAGTGTCTGATCCTAGGAGGATGGGGTTGAAAAGCACATCGAGAAGCCAAGTCGTTCCAAATTGAGAAGTTGTAGTGGCAGTTAAAGAATAGGTGATTCCTGGATTCAGCTTCAATGTTGCAGAGGAGGCAGAGAGGGTTTACAGATAATCCCCAATTGATCAGTCTATCTTTTGTTGGGGATCTATCCAGTACAAACAACCAGGACAGGAAAGCATGTTTTGGCACTCCACCAGCAACCCATACTACATTTCACCAAGGAACCTGAACCCCGTGAGTTTTTAACATGAAGTACATTCTACCCGTCTTAAACTTTGTCCAGAGCTCATCATCAATGATCCACTCATAATAATCTTGATATGTTGACAGGGACATAGTTGATAGATAGGACTGGACTAGAACCTGATTATCCGAGCGAGCAGGTCTAATGTGCCAAGTTCCAAGCATGTGGATGTCTGCTAAAGTGTCATTGATACCGATACCCATTTGACGTGAGCCACCAGATTGAAGAAAGGTTTGCAGGCAACCATAAGGCGACCAGTTATCAATCCAAAATCTGGTATTACTCCCATTACCAACTCTTATTTTCACCCAACTATAAGCCATATCCTTCATCTTCAACAGCTTATTAGCTAACCACGAGTTTGTCTGCTTTGGTTTTGTGGTCCAGTAATTGCCAACAGACCCATTCAAGACTTCTTTTACAAACCATGCCACCCAAATTGAGCCGGAGTTGCAGAAAAGGAGCCAGACAAGTTTCAGGATGCAAGCCATATTCCAGGTAATGAGATCCCTACAGCCAAGACCACCTTCTGCTTTTGATAAAGTTATTGTTTCCCAAGAGACCCTTGCTGAATGGTGACCTTCAAGCGATCCTTTCCATAGGTAGGCGCCAAAAATTGAGTTAATCTTTCTGATGCAGGCTTTTGGAAGGACGAAGGTAGAGCACCAAAAGTTTGTGATACCTGAAATTGATGGATCTCCTAGGATCTAGGGTTTGTTATATTGAAATTACCAACCTCGTTCTTACCTCAGATCTAGCAGCGGAATAGAATGGTGAACGAGATCTAGCGAATCAAGTGCTTCGCCTCTACCAAGTACACACTCACACAACCTGGAACGCCGGGATGCTAGTGCCGGATTCAGGGAATGAGTTTTCGATGTCTCTGCTTTTCTCTCTGAGAATTGCAGTGACGGCTTAGGTCCAGGTCGACCATATAAGCCTTTATATATCGACCTGGAAATGACATGACAAAACCGTCGGAGAAGCCCGACTCGTTTACGTCAAAACCCGATTTGCATCGATCGACACACTTACTGTGTCGATCGACACACCTTCTCGAAAAGCCTGCATCGATCGACACACTCATGTATCGATCGACACATACATCATAAAACTCTATGTCAATTTGTAACCAATACACATCAACGTGATCATTATCAAATGATCATTCCCATATGTTAGCTTCCAGGTTGCTTAGGTGTGTGACCCTATAGGATCATATAATACTGGCAGTAAGTCTACAACTTACAGATTACAAGAGGCTTCTAGCAAAGCATTACAATCACCAATATTATATAAACGATTGATCTCGATACACAACTACTATCAGGAGTGAGTACAAGTGTGATTTCAGGACACAATCCCAACAATCTCCCACTTGTACTGGAATCATCAATTCCTACAATCCTTTTGTCTCTATATCTCGATTTGGCATAAGACAAGATTAGTGTCATTCTTATTAAGCCAATATCATGTTTATCGAACTCTTGATCTATACTGAACAAAACAAACAACTGAACTACAGTTCGTTTGAGTGCGGCCACACATTTTCTCAGCATAAAATCTTTGATAGGCCCTGAGATATTTATCTCCCGTTATTCAGGCGGGACAAATCCCATCTTGTTCCATCCCTGTTCCTTTACACAATTCATGATACACCTGAGCAGTACCTTTATAGCCGCCAGTTACGGATCGACGTTTGACAAGGTCAAGGTGCACCAATTCATACGCAAGAAAGCATGATGAACTCAGGTCTAAGGACTATACTCAATAGTCGTAATGAGAACCTCTCATGACACAGATATAACTATCCTGGAGACTTCTCATTAGCGGGTCACGTCCGATCATATGTTCACCAACATATATCTATGTGACTGACTATGATACTCATATCATTGACTCTATGAAACTTAGTCAACAGTCACCTCATAAGCTAGTCTCTCGCGGTTGTTATTGTCCCACTTTAACAACTTCGACTAGGGACACATCATAATTTATGTCATTTGTTACTTATAGGGTTTCATGCTCAAGTCCTCAACTTGATGTCCTATAATATGACATAAACTTATTTTGGGACCATTATTTAATTATCCAATAGTCAAATAATGTTGATGTCAGTTTGTCATAAACATGACCATATCATATTTATCTGAACATCATAACTAAACTAACTCCCACTAGAATCAAGACCAAGTCTTCAGATGTCTAGTACCTACAGCAGCAGTGTTCAACTCGTGCTTAGGTTGTGAGAGATGTTGCGGTGTTCTTGCTTGGAACCATTCCAACAAACCACACCGCTATTCCTTAATGAGCACTATTCTACGGTCCTCTGCTTGGAAACCTTTCCAACAGACAGTACCGTTACACAGGCAAAATGACATAACTAGGTGACAACCGGGAGTCATCTTTGTCCGTCTAACTACTCATAACTGATTCGTCCATTTCTCAGTTGTACAAGAACCTATCCTTAGTGTTTCTCAAACACTTGGGGATATTCCTTTACAACTGTCCAGTGACTCTTACTGGAACAAATTGGTGTCTTCTCGTCATGCTTTATGCGTCAGTTGCATTTAGACGAGCGCAAAATATGGCATTCATGATGGATTCTATTGCATAAGCAAAAGAAATCACACTCATAGACACTAGCTCAGCCAGTGTCCAAGACACTTCATCTTGCTAAGATCATTGCCATAAGACCTTTGGTGTGAAGCCATTCTTGAAATCATGCATATTGGAACTGTCCAACACCTTATAATCATAAGGATTCTGACACGATCCAATTAGCTCTTCTGATCCATCTCAATGGATCCATATTCCAAGAACTCACGCGACTTCTCCCATGTCCATCGTTAAATTTGACTTCCGACCCAAATCTTGACAAGACTTTAGCGTCGGAACGTCGTTTATGAGATTAAGTACGTTCTTAACATACAGTTTGAGAATTGCAATTACGCTCCCACTAGTTTACTTGTAAACGCACTGTTTCTATTCGTTCCTGATCGAGTCAAAGCCTTTGACCGTTTTAACAGAACATAGATTCCAACTCCAAGATGCTTGCTTCAACCGGTGAAGCTAACATGCATAACCAGCCAATTTTCGGAGTTGGGGCTCACCTTCGCTTCTTTGAATTTCGTATGCTCGTCACTTTTCAATGATCAACAGATCACGGCAATCAGTCACGAGGAATCACCCTCGGTTTAGTGACGGATCCATTAGGATCAGCGAACTTCAGGCTCCACAGGTGTCGATCCTACACCACTCTGTAGATCTAACTGCTGCTCTCCCTCAACAGGTTGAACAGCCTCCTGTGTTTCTCGAATTTCTTCGAGCTGTACTTTTACTCCCACTGTTCTTCTTGGAAAAACAGAGTTCCGAACAACAAAACTTTGTTCTCGGATTGGTTGCAAAAGTACTAAGCCTCGGTTTCCCTAGGACAACCAGCGAAGCAGCACTTATAAGATTTGGGTTCAAGTTTGTTTGTTGGCAACTGCCTTACACAAACCTTTCAATCCCAATTAATCAGAAAAACATATTTGGAAATCACCTAGTCCACATCCAATGTGGTGTTTTTCACTGATTCTGATAGAAAACTTATTTAGCGTAAACATGTTCATTTTAGAGCGTATTTTAAAAGAATAATGGAAGATTCATGTGACTCATCATTAATCGGAGCATATCCAATAAGGTTCGATTCATTCTCTCAGAAACACCATTCTGGTTTTCTAGGAGAAAAGAGATGTGATGTGGCTCCACACTCACTTAGATGATCACCCAATTGTTGACTCAAGTATTCTCTTCCTCGATTCAATCGAGAGATTCTAATACTTCTGTCACATTGTTTCTATACTTCATTTTGGAACTCCTCAGAGGATTCCAACTTGTGTCTCATTAAAAGATCACAGCCATACTTACTGATGCCATCAATAAGTTAATGAAGTACATAAGATTTTCTTTGGCATTAATGCTCATCGGGCCGCATACATCAGTATGTGTAAAGCCCAACAAGCCTCTGGCCCGTTTCTTTAGCTCTGCTAAAGTAGCCTTAGTCATTTGGCCCAGCAAGCAGAATTCATGTCTCAATTGATTTACAATCAAATGAACCTGAAGCCCATAACTATGGAACTTCTGAAGCCGCTTCACTCTGTTTGGTCAGTATGACTATGCTGAGGAAAAATCGAGTTCAAGTCATCAGACTTAAATTGTTTGATATTTATGTTATAATTAAGCGTATGTTGGTTTAAGATATAAAACCCTTTCAAAAGGGGTGCTAGCATATGATATTTCATTAAGATCAAAAGAGCAAAACTTGTCTTTTATCAAAATGAAAACATTCAAATTCTTACAAAAAAATGAAAGACATCTCTGCATAAAGCAGATACATAGTAGCAATTACTTAATTCAAAAACCAAGCTTGAAAGGCTCCTACAAGTGGAGAATCTCTACGGCTTATGCAACAACCATTGCTCCATACCAGGCACGCAGTTCCACTTGTCGTTTTTTCAACGTTCTACTGTTGCTTAGGCCCTGCATATTTCCAAAATATCAGTACCACAACTAGTATCCAATACATATGTAGAACTTGAATTAATAACACAATACCTGAAGAAGAGGTACCATACATCTTCTTCATCTCTTGTGAATCTTCCAAGAATTTAATGCAATCTCTCTTCCAATGCCCATACTCATCACAGTAGAAGCACTTTCTAACACCAGATGGGCCGGACTTGGGCTTATAAGATGACACAAGCTTATCCTGATTCCAAATCTGGACGGCCCTGTCTCTACCCTTGTCTACATAAGATTTCTCAAATCTTTTACCCTTCTTGTTGCTTTGCTCTGCTGTCTTGAGCATGCCATGCAGCTCAGTCAACGTCTTCGTCAAGCCTTTCTTGATATAATTCTTAATGAACTTATCATAACTTGACGGCAGTGACTGCAGAATGATGTCAGTTGCCAACTCTAAGCTGACAGGACAATCCAGTTTCCCCAGGTTATCAACGTAACCCATCATTTTAATGACATGAGGACTTAATGGAACATCCTCTGGTAGTCTGCACCCAGTGAGAGACTTCACCATCTGGAATCTCTCAACTCATGCCAGATCCTGAAACTTTAGTTTCAGGCTGGTGATCATCTCTATTGGCGACTCCATGTTATCGTATTGACTCTTCAAGTCCGAGCTCATGGTAGCCAAAATCAGACCACGTACATCTACCACATCAATATAATGCTTATTCCAAGCATTATATACTGCATTCGAGCGATTGGCCCCAAGCCTTTCTGGAAGAGATTTCTCAAGGACATAGTCCTTACTCTCCAGCTTGAGGATTAATCTCAAATTGCGATACCAATCCAGGAAATTTGACCCATTTAACTTGTCCTTCTCAAGGACGGGTCGTAACGTGAAGGTAGTTTTAGACATAGGCTGAAAATTTTAATCAAAGAAAATTTTAGTTATGATTTCAGGAAATGAGGAATCTTATCCAATAAGAAAACTCGCATTATATTCAAACAATGTTTCCTCAATGAATATAATAATCCAAGATCCATACATCACTAAAATCCGAGTGGACGACTCGTCTTCACCCAGAGTTTAGCAATCTAGGTAAGCAAATCATTGCTAATTGTACTCAGTACAACTCTTGGTCGTAGATAAGACAATCCATGTCTCATCCACTCTGACGTCTCTGGGCCCAGAACTTCTGATAGCCCAGTCAGGTAAAACCAATCTCTTCTGTCTTGTGATCACTGACAGTCGCACTGCAAGTCTGTCAATGACCATCTGCCTTACTCATGTTGCAGTGGATACCAAGGACTCCAAGAGTATCCAACAAACGACACGAGTCTTGAAAGTAGACAAGATTGGGCAAGACATCAAGATCACTTGATATTTAGTTGAGGAAATGGAACTTTAAAAGGTTAGTAATTCAATCTCTTAGGTCATGCAATAATTGATGTCAAGCACTGCAAGACCATCATGTAGGATTATGTTGATTCATAGGTTCAATTGTCAGATTACAACCTAACATAATCAACTAGGATCTAGGTGATTTGCAGTCGAATCATAAACAGATCAGGATCATTACCTTATGATTGCAGCGGATTGATCAAAGGAATATCGAGATCTGCAAGAGCTGATGATTACCGGCTCCTCCTAGGCATCCACACGCTTACAAGCTACTGGATCAGGCTGCTAGACCAAGCTGGAACAACAGAGAGAGAGGAGGACGGCCAGACCTTAAAATCGCAGAAGACTAGTCTAACTGGTGCCTCCTCTTCCCTTATATGGGCCCAAGTTATTAAACTAATGGCTTATTAGGCTTTTGGGCCCAAGACCCAAATCAGACAAAAGACTGTATTTTGTCTGGCCCAATTCTCTGTACAAATACAGTAAATGTCTTGCATCTTACTGTATTAGTTCCTTTTTAACTTTCCCGTTAGCTATGGTGTGTGACCCTTTGGGATCATACAATACTGGTAATAAGTACTTAACTTATAGATCAAGAGCGGGCTCTAGCAAGTCATCATGACCTCCCAGTAGTTATGACTTATGTCTGATCTCGACACTTATCATACTTTCTAGAGATAGCACAGTAGATTTCAGGACATTCCCAACAATCTCCCACTTGTACTGGAATCCTACATTCCCTAATCCTTTTGTCTCAATATCTCGATCTGGCATAAGGCAAGATGCGTGTCATCCTTATATAGCCAGACCATGTTCATCGGACCAGATTTGATACTGACAATTCAAACGACTTGGGCAAGTCCGTTTGGGAGTGGCCACTCTCTTACCAGCTATCAAGTCTCCGATTGGCCTAGAGATATTACCTCCGTTAAACGGCAGGGACAAATCCCATCTTGTTCCATCACTATGAACTACACACTTTATAATACACCCAACCAAGGTCCTTATAGCTCCCAGTTACGAAACAGCGTTAGACAATGATCAAAGCGCATCAATCCATGTGCAGCCACATGCATGCGAAATCAGGTCTAAGGACTATACTCTATAGTCGTATATGAGAACCTCTCATGACACAGATATTAATATCTTGTAGAGTTCTCATCAGCGGGCCATGTCCGGTCATATGCTCCCCTGCATATACCTATGTGTCGACTTTGATGCCGCGCATCTATGACCCCTCGAAACTTGGTCATAAGTCTCAACACACTCTAGTCTCAAGTGGTTGTTGGTGTTCCAATTTCAACAACCTTCGACCATGGACACTATGATTTATGTTATTTCGTTAAATATGGGGTTTCAGGATCAAGTCTACTCATGTACTTCGATGGCCCATATATAATGACATGAATCATTTTGGAACGATTATTTTATATCACAGTTAAAAATAATCCAGATATAAAAATTTCATTAACATTTAAAATGTTTACATGAACCAATCAAAATAACTAAATAAAGCCCTTTACTAACTCCCACTGAAATTAAGACTACATCTTAATTTCACTTATCCTACAGCTACAGTCCGCGACTCGTGCTTAGGCCTAAGGAGTGGCTTTGTTAATAGATTAGCAACGTTCTCATTCGTTGAAACTTGCTGATCTACTTAACACCTCTATCATTTATCTCACGGAATAGGTTATACCTACCCTCAAGGTGTTTGGACCTCTGATGTGCAGCTAGCCTCATCTATGCTAGGATTCACATCAAGTTCAGTGATGAACTCTTCTTTCCAAACAACCTCTTTCGCCGCTACCCAAGCTGCGAAATGTTCAGCTTAAGTCATGGAGTCAGCAACAGTGCCTTGCACCGCCAGACAGACACAAGATATTTCCAGACTGTGACCGGAAATCATCTTTGTCTGTTGGAAACTTGCCTTTCAGACTCTACCGACTTGTAGCACCTCACATTCTCATCCATGTGATCTCACTCAGCATGTGTCCATGACACATCATCTTATGAGACACATACCATAATACTTTGGTATAAATCCATTCTTGGAATTGCACTCTCTGGATTCGTGTAATTTCACACAATCCACTCAACACATATAATCTCTATAGATTATTGCTCCAAGAATTATCAGGTCTTTTCTCCAAATATTTTATTCTTAAAGTAACCTCCATGTTCAAGTCAATATAGACTGCAACAACAGAGCGTTATTTCCGAGATCTTGTATGTCATCTATGCACACTACAAGACTTGCAACTACGCTCCCACTAGTCTCTTACAACTTACAGTTCCTTCTGTTTCTGACAAAATCAAATCCTTGATTTCTTCGTCAAAACCAAGATTCCAACTCCCAGGTGATTGCACAAAACCATTCATGGATCTGTTAAACCAGCATTCATTCCTGGTAGTTTCTTAAAACTACTTTCAGAGTTGGAGCCCAAACACTGCTTCTTCATTTATTCGCATCTTTGTCACAATCATTGATCAACGGATCATGACTTTCATTTATGATAGACCCATATCTTAAGGGTTTGTGACAAATCCTTTCGGATCTTGCGAAAAACAGACTCCACAAGTGTCAGACTCTACAGTTTCTTGTAGATCTAACTTCTGCTCTTTCAAAAGATTGAGCAGACTTTTGTGTCTCTCGAATTTCTTCGAGTTCTACTTTACTCCCACTATTTTCTTAGAAAGTATATCTCTCTACAGAAAACATAATTCCAAGCGACACTGATACTGTCCTCAGAATGGTTGTAACAGTAGTGAGTCTTGGTTTCCCTTGGACAACCAATGAATTAGCACTTGTGTTTTAATTGGCTGAAATCTTATCAGCGTCAATTACATGACACAATTCCCAAACATCCAGAAAAGACTAGTTGGCTCAATGCCAGTTCACATTTAATATGATGTCTTTTATCTGATTTTGGTGGACTTAATTTATTGTTTCACTGAGACTATCAGAACGTTTATTTTCAGGGTATTATTGGAAGATCTTACTGTGATTCATCTTTTAATCAAACTATGTCTTACATATTTGATCTCTCCAGTCACAAAAACCATTCCAATGGAGTTTCCAGGAGATTTGAGTCGCGAATTTAATTCGCACTGATAAAGATAATCACATTTTACTTGACTCAAGTGATCTGCTTATTCGACCATTCGAAAAGCCATATTTCAACTAGTCCTTGTACTTCATTTTGGAACTTCTTTAATTTCATCAAGAATTCCAGTTCATGTCTTCATGACATAACCATCATCTACTGATTCGAATCAGCCAGATTATGAAGTACTGACCACTTTTCTTTGCAGCAATTATGCTCGTTGGGCTTTCATAATTCAAATGAATTAGGCCCAATAAGCCCCTTCCCTATGTTTAAAACGTCAAGGTGAGAACAATCATTTGGCCCATTCAAACAAAATTCATACTTATCACTTGACTTTAGTCAACTAATCTCAAAAGCCTATTAAAGTAGGCCTTCTGAGAAAATCCTTTAGGATGGAGTTTCCGAATTTGTTTCTCAGCAATGCGGCCCAAACAATATTGCCAGAGAATGTTGATTTGATATTTATGTTATTGGTTTATTTGTTTAGTTTAATTTCATAAAACCAATTCTTTAATGGAATGTTACTATTAAACAATCATTAAGATTCAAAAACTCAAAATATGTTTTAATCAAAATGATAAATATCCAAATCCATAACTGAAATGAATAATGTAGATCTGCTCAAAGCAGTTACACAAATAGTAATTCCCAAAAGAAAACCAAATTTGAAGGCAACAATCAAATAAAATTCCACTCGGAATGCAGAGTCATCAGCTCCATTCACGAGTTGAACTTCCACTTGTTCCTTCTTCATTCTTCATCTACCATCAACGACCTGCACATTTATACAAATGTCAGCATTGAATTCGGTATTGAATACCTCAATGTAGAGATGAATGAAACATCATAAATACCTAAAGATGAAGGCTTGTAATCCATCTTCAACCTTTCAAAATCTTCCAAGAATTTGTTGCACTCATTTGTCAAGTGTCCTTGCTCCTTACAGTAGCTACATGTCACAAGTGGGTCGGACTTGGGCTTCCAATAAGACTTGGGCCCATTCTGATCCGAGATCTTCATGGCCTTAATCTTACCCTTGTCCTTTGCGGGTTTCTTAAAACCCTTATCCTTCTGCACCCTAAGTGCCTTTCGGGAACCCTTTCTCATGTTCAGCTCAGCTGTTTTAAGCATTTCATGCAGCTCAGTCAATGTCTTAGACATCCCGCTCATATTGTAGTTCGTAATGAATTGTTTATAGCTCGGCGGCAAAGACTGAAAGATGAGGTAAACGGCTTGCTTAGCACTTATGGGACAGTCTAGTCTCTCCAAGTTTTCCAAGTAACTAATCATTTTACTGACATGAAAACTAACTGGACTTCCCTCAGGGAGGTTACACTCAACGAGACGCCTCAAATTCTGGCATCTCTCAACTCGTGTAAGTCCCTTGTACTTTGCCTTGAGGCCTGCGACAATCTCCATGAGTGACTCCAAGTTCTCATATTGATGCTTCAACTCAGAACTCATGGTAGTCAACATAAGATTTCGCACATCAACCGCATCAGTGTAATGCTTGTTCCAAGCATCACACTCTGCATGTGTGGCACTTGATCTCAATTTCTCGGGGAGAGCGATTTCAAGGACATTGTCCTTGCTCTCATGCTTGAGAATATTTCTCAAGTTCCGGTACCAAGTACAGAAATTTGATCCGTTCAGTTTGTCCATCTCAAGGACAGACCGGATCGAGAAAGTGTTTTGATTTGTTGTGCTAGTCATAACTGAAATTTAGAGATAAATAGAGTTTTAGTTATTCAGTTCATAAAAGAGTAATCTTAATAACTTATAAGAAAACTCGCATTGCATTCAAAATTTCTTTGTTTAACCTCATATGAATGCAATGATTCCGAGACCCATGTTCAACTAAAACCAAAGTGGGCCACTGGCCGTCACCCAGAATTAGTTTTACTTGGTAAGCATACACACAGCTAGTTATATCCATATAACTCTCGGTTGTGGATTGGGCCCAAGGCCCAATTCACCAGATGTCTCAAGGCCCGGGACTCCCGATGGCCCAGTCAAGGAAACCAATCTCTTACAGCCAAATAATCACTAAAGTCTGGGACTCCCAATGAAATTAGTGACTATATACTACTTTACTTACGCAAAAACAGACACCTCACACTGTAAGCCATATCTGTAATTGAATAAGCGTTAAGTAGCTGACAAGATTGGGCAAGACATCCAAGCTTGATATTGTTTTTGAGGATTTTAGGTTTCAATAGATTTCCTCCCAAAAATAGAAGATTACTATTTTGGGAAACTTTCCATTTCAGGTAACTTACTAAACATGGAAACTTTCTATTTAGGGAAACCTACTATTTTTAGAAACTTTCTAAATCGGGAAACATGCTTATTTTAGAAACTTTCTAAATTTGGAAACTTACTATTTCCAGAAATTTCCTAACATGCCAAAATTAGAAACTTCTAATATTAGAAGCTTTCTAATTTAATGTTTTATTAAAGTTTTGGTTGGGTCACAAATTATAGGCTCAATTCTTGGCCCAAGACCACAGAATTCCAATTGGCCCAATAATTTGACATAACCGAGTCGGTTCATTAATTCTGGTCCAAGACCAAATTAACTACTAAATCCAACTGGTTATTTACTAAACCAGACCAGCTCTAAATTATTTGGTCCAACCAAATCAAACTTAGACCAGCCTTCGGTTTAGGTTAAAATTCAATTTTTGAATTTAAATCCGGTTTAACCAGAAATTAAATAATACCAATTGCATTAAATAATTTCCAGCAAACCGCGATTTGGTTAACCGCTCGAACCACCAATTAAATTGGATCGGTTCGGTTAAGTCCAAATCAGGAAGAAATAGATTGGTCTAACCAATCAATTTTAGCTGATTTTGACCTAACTTGCGGGTTAAGCTTAAGCTAACAATGAAACACAATCGGATTGATCGGTTCATTGTCGCGGGCTAGGGAAGGACGAACCGCGAAGCTCGGCTGAACCGATTGGCTACTCGCGGAACGTATGCCTCGCCAGCATATCGATCGATATGACACTTACACGTCGATCGATACTCGCGTGCATCAGCTCGTTGCGATCGGGTCATCGGGACAGCGAGAAGCAATCGATCCGATCGATATCGATCGATATCCCGCTCCCTCGTCGATCGATACGGGCGTCCACATCGCATACCGATGGGTTTCAATCGGATCATGCGATTTACATAATAGGTTTTTCAAGTTTTCTAATCAAATTTTACTCATTAAAATCGATTCATCAAACTAATAAACAACCTAGTATGATCCAAAACGCAAAAACCTAACGACCTAGGCTCTGATACCACTGTAGGATTATGTTGATTCATAGGTTCAATTGTCAGATTACAACCTAACATAATCAACTAGGATCTAGGTGATTTGCAGTCGAATCATAAACAGATCAGGATCATTACCTTATGATTGCAGCGGATTGATCAAAGGAATATCGAGATCTGCAAGAGCTGATGATTACCGGCTCCTCCTAGGTATCCACACGCTTACAAGCTACTGGATCAGGCTGCTAGACCAAGCTGGAACAACAGAGAGAGAGGAGGACGGCCAGACCTTAAAATCGCAGAAGACTAGTCTAACTGGCGCCTCCTCTTCCCTTATATGGGCCCAAGTTATTAAACTAATGGATTATTAGGCTTTTGGGCCCAAGACCCAAATCAGACAAAAGACTGTATTTTGTCTGGCCCAATTCTCTGTACAAATACAGTAAATGTCTTGCATCTTACTGTATTAGTTCCTTTTTAACTTTCCCGTTAGCTATGGTGTGTGACCCTTTGGGATCATACAATACTGGTAATAAGTACTTAACTTATAGATCAAGAGCGGGCTCTAGCAAGTCATCATGACCTCCCAGTAGTTATGACTTATGTCTGATCTCGACACTTATCATACTTTCTAGAGATAGCACAATAGATTTCAGGACATTCCCAACACATCAACACTACTACCTGCCTTACTCATGTAATTGTGGACACCAAGCTCTTGGCAAGACTATCCAACAACGAAACGAGTCTTGACAGTTGACCATATTGAATAACTAAGCTTCGATTTAACACACATCCAATGTGCATTAAACAGGTTTAGAACATTTTTAACTCTAATTTTAATTAAGTTTTAATCGTTCTAATTTCAGTGGGTTAGGTCATTCGGTTCGTTTCTTAATCATTTGGTTCAAAAACCAAACGATTACGGTTCGCATCGTCACCATATGTGTGAACAGACACACTTGGTCGACTCTTGATATGCAACCTTCAGATTATTCGATATAACCGGTCAAATCCAATTTGACCAGTTCATCTACTCAAACCGATTCAACCAGTTTTAACTAATCGCGATAACCGGTCCAATCTAATTGAATCGACTTATCCGATCAAACTGATCTTAACCAATTAAATCGGTTTATTCTAATTGATATAACCAGTTCAATTCAATTGAACCAATTCATCCAATTTAAACCGATCTAATCTATCTTAACCAAGCCTGATAACCAGTTCAATCCAATTGAACCGATTCAACCAATCGCAAGGTTTGTGTCGACCGACATCGTAGAATATTATGGATTAAATCGACATGACCATGCGAGATAACCAGTTCAATCCAATTGAACCGATCTATCCATTTGCACAGTCTGTGTCGACCGATGTGTTGGGAATGTCCTGAAATCTACCGTACTATCTCTAGAAAGTATGATAAATGTCGAGATCAGACATAAGTCATAAATACTGGGTGATCATGATGACTTGCTAGAGTCCGCTCTTGATCTATAAGTTTAGGACTTATTACCAGTATTGTATGATCCCAAAGGGTCACACACCATAGCTAACGGGAAAGTTAACATGGAATGAATACGGTAAGATGCAAGGCATTTACTGTATTTGTGCAGAGAGTTGGGCCGTTAGTTTAATCACTTGGGCCCATATCGAGACAAATGACTTATGTCGATCGACACAAGTGTATGTGTCGGTCGACACAGTTGCGAAACCGAGACATCGGTTTAGGTTTATGACAGAGTCGATATTTATATGAGTCGTCTTATAATTTCGACTCTAACAGACTGCGACCTAAAAACCTGAGCCGTCTCTCTTCTCTCTCTGATCAATCCATTGCTTTGGTCTAGCAACCATCCCGGCTTGTAAGAGTGTGAATACTGAAGGAGGAACAGGCATCTGATCTGTTCTAGCTGATCTCATCATTACCATCCATCAATCCGCTGCAATCTGAAAGGTAATGATCAGGTTTGGTTTTGTGATTCGTTCTGCAAGAACCTAGATCTGAGTTATATGTGCTAGGTTGCAATCTGTTAATTGAACCATGAACACACATATAATCTTACAGTGGTATCAGAGCCAGGTTATTGGTTTTTGCTTTATGAATCTGATTTAGGTTGTTCTTACTGTTTAAGATCGAATTTGGTTAAGAAATTTGATCAGAAAACATGAAAACCTAAGAATTAGATCGCATCAATCCGATTGAAAGCCATTGGTGTGCGATCTGGTCGCCCGTGTCGATCGACGAGGGAGCGAGGTATCGGTCGATATCGATCGATCCGATTGACATCTCGCGGTCCTGATGACCCGATTGACCCGAGCTGATACTCGCTAGTATCGATCGACATGAAAGACTCATATCGATCGATACGAAGGCGATGCAGATGATCCGCGAGTAGCCAATCGGTTCAGCCGAGCTTCGTGGTTCATCTTTCCCTAAACCGAGACAATGAACCGATCAATCCGATTGTGGTTCATTGTCTACTTTAGCCAGAACCGCAAGTTAGGTCAAAATTGGCTAAAACACAAGGTGTTTCTTCCCGGTTTTGGACTTAACTGAACCGATCCAATTTAATTGGTGGTTCAAGCGATTAACCCAAATCGCGGTTTGCTGGAAATAATTTTATTTCTGGTTAAACCGGATTGAAATTCATAAAATTGAATTTTAACCTAAACCGAAGGCTGGTCTAAGTTTGATTTGGTTGGACCAAATAATTTAGAGCTGGTCTGGTTTAGTAAATAACTGATGGTTTTGATAGTTAATTTGGTCTTGGACCAGAATTAATAAACCGGATCGGTTATGTCAAATTATTGGGCCAATTGGAATTTTGTGGTCTCGGGCCAAGAATTGGGCCTATAATTTGTGGCCCAACCCAAAATATTTAATGAAATATTTAAATTAGAAATTTCTATTTTTAGTAAGTTGCTAAATTTAGAAAGTTTCTAAAATAAGAAAGTTTCCCAAAATAGTAATCTTCTATTTTTGGAAATAAAACTTAAAAATCCTCAAAAACAATATCAAGCTTGGATGTCTTTCCAATCTTGTCAGCTACTTAACGCTTATTTGATTACAGATATGGCTTACAGTGTGAGGTGTCTGTTTTCGCGTAAGTAAAGTAGTATATAGTCACTGATTTCATTGGGAGTCCCAGATTTCAGTGATTATTTGGCTGTAAGAGATTGGTTTCCTTGACTGGGCCATCGGGAGTCCCGGGCCTTGAGACATCTGGTGAATTTGGGCCTCGGGTCCAATTCACAACCGAGAGTTATTGGTTATAACTAGCTGTGTGTATGCTTACCAAGTATAGCTAATT
Organism: Orychophragmus violaceus; assembly: GCA_030180135.1. NCBI lineage: Eukaryota > Viridiplantae > Streptophyta > Magnoliopsida > Brassicales > Brassicaceae > Orychophragmus > Orychophragmus violaceus. The sequence continues at coordinate 27,250,872 of CM058235.1, forward strand.
CTGGGTGACGGCCAGTGGCCCACTTTGGATTTAGCGAAACATGGGTCTCGGAATCATTGTATTCTTATGAGGTTTAACAAAGAAATTTTGAATACAATGCGAGTTTTCTTATAAGTTGTTAAGATTACTCTTTTATGAACTTAATAACTAAAACTCTATTTATCTCTAAATTTCAGCTATGACAAGCACAAACAATCAAAACACTTTCTCGATCCGGTATGTTCTTGAGATGGACAAACTGAACGGATCAAATTTCTTGACTTGGTCGCGGAACCTGAGGCTAGTCCTCAGGCAGGAGAGAAAGGACTATGTCCTTGAGAAAGCTCTCCCCGTGAGGATCGGGTCCAATGCCTCTCATGCAGTATATAATGCTTGGAATAAGCATTATAATGATGCGGTAGATGTGCGTGGTCTGATATTGGCTACCATGGACTCAGATTTGCGGAAACAATATGAGAACATGGAGTCGCCAATAGAGATGATCAGCAGCCTGAAATTGAAATTTCAGGAGCAGGTAAGAGTGGAGAGATACCAGTTGGTTAAATCTCTCACTAGCTGCAAGCTACCAATTGATCATCCAGTAAGTCCTCATGTCAGTAAAATGATGGGTTACATTGATAACCTGAGGAAACTGGATTATCCAGTTAGCCAGGAATTGGCAACTGAGATCATTCTACAGTCACTGCCGTCAAGCTATGATAAGTTCGTGAGGAACTATATCAAGAAAGGCTTAACGAAGACGTTGACTGAACTGCATGATATGCTCAAGACAGTTGAGCCAAACGTGAAGAGTACCCTGTACAATCTCATGAATGAGAAGGGTAGGTTTACTAAACCTAATGCTGACAAGGGTGAAGACAAAGTTGTCCAGATTTTGAATCATGGCAAGCGTGTGTCTTCTGAGCCCGAGTCAGATACCTCTTACGTTGGTAAGTGCTGCTACTGTAAAGAGACTGGGCATTGGAAGAGAGATTGCATTAAATTCATGGAAGATTATGAGGAGTTGAAGTTGATGTATGAAACTACTTCCTCAGGTATTCATGTTATTACTTCAAGTTATACCTTATAGGTATTGGATACTGGTTGTGGCACTGATATTTGTTATAATATGCAGAGCCTGAGCAACAGTAGAATGTTGAAGGAAGGGCAAGTGGAACTGCGTGTCTGGAAGGAGCTTGGGATGCTGCCTCAGCCGTAGGGTTTTCACTTGTAGATGCCTTTAAGGCTTGGTTTTATTAAGTAATTGCTACAATGTACCTGCTTTAAGCAGAGTTGTTTTTTCATTTTCTTTTGAAGAATTTGAATGTTTTCATTTTGATAAAGACAAGTTTTGTTCTTTTGATCTTAATGAAATATTAATTGTAGCACCCTATTCAAGGAATGGGTTTTATATCTTAAACCAAAGAGTGCCTAAAAGTAACATAAATACCAAATTGGTTTAAATCTGATGAATTAAACCTGATTTTTCTTGGCATAAATGTTTTGGTCACATAAAGTAAGTCAGATTCAGAAACCCCATAGTTATGGACTTTTGGGCTCATTTGAATGGATATCTTATGAGACTTGAATTCTGCTTACTGGACCAAAAGACATAGGGCCCATCTTAGCCGAGCTAAGAAAGGCCCAAAGGCTTATTGGAGATTGAACATACTCATGTATGTGGTCCGATGAGCAGTAATGCCAGAGAAAATTTCCTGTACTTCATTGTCTCTACTGATTACTTCAGTGAGTGTGACTGTGTTCATTTGATGAGACACAAGTCGGAATTCTTTGACATGGTCGAAAGAGTTCCAGAATGAAGTATAGAATCTGAATGACAGAAGTATTAAGACTCTGGATTAGATCACGAGTGAGAATACTTAAGTCATTGATTGTGTGATCATCTGAATGAGTGTGAAGTCGTTTCACAGCTCATTTCTCCTGAAAACCTAGAGGTGTTTCTGTGAGAATGAATCAGATCTTATAAGAAATGATTAAAGATGAGTCACACGAATATTCCATGATATTCTCTAAAATAGCGCTCAAGAAATATCTAAGTTTACGCTGAAATAGTTCCACCAATATCAGTTGAAAGACACCACGTAAATGTGGATTGGAATCGATCCAAATTCGTCTTTACTGAGTATTTGTAGTTGTGCTACTTCGCTGGTTGTCCTAGGGAAACCAAGGCTTGTTACTTTTACGTCCATTCTGTTTTCTAAGAAGGGAAGTTACTTTCCAAGAAGAACAGTGGGAGTAAAAGTATAACTCGAAGAAATTCGAGAAATACAGGAGGCTGCTCAACCTGTTGAGGGAGAGCGGCGGATGGATTTACAGATTTCTGTAGAATCTACACCTGTAAAGCCTGAAGTTCGCAGATCTGAATGAATCAGTTACTAATCCGAGAGTGATTTCTCGTCATTAGTTGAACCTGATGATCATTGAAAGTTCGCAGGATCTGATGATCATTGAAAGCGACGAACCTGCGAAATTCAAAGAAGCGATAGTAAGCCCGGACTCCGAAAATTACACTATGTGTAAGTTAGCTTCATTGATCCATTCATGGATGGAAGCAAACATATCGGAGTTGGAATCTTCGTTCTGTTGAAGTAGTCAAGGTTTTGACTTGAACATGAACGAAGAGGAACTGTGCGTTTACTAAAAGATAAGTGGGAGCAATATTGCATTTCTCATAGTGTATGTCGATGACATACTGATTCTCGAATATAACGTCCCAATGCTGCAGTCGGTAAAGGACTGGTTTGGGAGTTGGTTTTATGGTTGACATGGGTAAAGCCACGTAGTTCTTGGATTTTGGATCTAAAGATAGAGATCCAAAAGAGCTGGTAGGACAAAGTCAGGATTCTTAAATTGACAAAGTCCTACACGTAATCAGCAATCCAAGAAGGGTTTTATGCCAATGTCACATGGCAATTCATTAAGCAAGATACAGTGTCATGCGATATCTGCTGAGCTTGAATGCATGGATAGGATTCCATATGCGACGGCAATTGGATCTATCATGTATGCCATGATACATACTTGTTTTGATGTTGCTTTAATGCTAAGCAAGACAAGTAAAGACCAGTCAAATCCAGCAAAGAATCACTGGATTGCCGTAAAGAATATTCTGAAGTATTTGAGGAATACTTAGGATAAGTTCTTGATTTACGGAGAAAGTGAGGTGCTACAAGTCGATAGAGTCTGAAAGGCAAGTTTCCATTAGACAAAGATAATTCTTGGTCACAGTCCGGCTATATCTTGTGTCTAACTGGCGGTGCAAGGCACTGTTGCTGACTCCATGACTTAAGCTGAACATTTCGCAGCTTGAGAAGCGGCGAAAGAGGTTGTTTGGATAGAAGAGTTCATCACTGAACTTGATGTGATTCACAGCATAGATGAGGCTAGCTGCACATCAGAGGTCCAAACACCTTGAGGATAGGTATAACCTATTCCTTGAGATAAATGACAGAGGTGTTAAGTAGATAAGCAAGTTTCATCGAATGAGAACGTTGCTAATCTATTAACGAAGCCACTCCTTATGCCTAAGCACGAGTCGCGGACTGTAGCTGTAGGATGAGTGAAATTAAGATGTAGTCTTAATTTCAGTGGGAGTTTGTAAAGGGCTTTACTTAGTTGTTTTGAAAGGTTCATGTAAACATAATATTTTATGTTTATGAAATCTAATGATTTCTGGATTATTTTAACTGTGATATAAATAATCGTTCCAAAATGATTCATGTCATTATATATGGGCCATCGAAGTACATGAGTAGACTTGATCCTGAAACCCCATATTTAACGAAATGACATAAATCATAGTGTCCATAGTCGAAGGTTGTTGAAATTGGAACACCAACAACCACTTGAGACTAGATTGTGTTGAGACTTGTGACCAAGTTTCGAGGGGTCATAGATGCGCGGCATCAAAGTCGACACATAGGTATATGTAGGGGAGCATATGACCGGACATGGCCCGCTGATGAGAACTCTACAAGATATTAATATCTGTGTCATGAGAGGTTCTCATATACGACTATAGAGTATAGTCCTTAGACCTGAGTTCGCATGCATGTGGCTGCACATGGAGTAATGCGCTTTGATCATTGTCTAACGCTGTTTCGTAACTGGGAGCTATAAGGACCTTGGTTGGGTGTATTATGAAGTATGTAGTTCATAGTGATGGAACAAGATGGGATTTGTCCCTGCCGTTTAACGGAGGTAATATCTCTAGGCCAATCGGATATTTGATAGCTGGTAAGAGAATGGCCATTCCCAAACGGACTTGCCCAAGTCGTTTGCATTGTCAGTATCAAATCTGGTCCGATAAACATGGTCTGGCTATATAAGGATGACACGCATCTTGCCTTATGCCAGATCGAGATATTAAGACAAAAGGACTAGGGAATGTAGGATTCCAGTACAATCGGAAGATTGTTGGGAATGTCCTTTGTAGGATTCCAGTACAAGTGGGAGATTGTTGGGAATGTCCTTTGTAGGATTCCAGTACAAGTGGGAGATTGTTGGGAATGTCCTGAAATCTACCGTACTATCTCTAGAAAGTATGATAAATGTCGAGATCAGACATAAGTCATAAATACTGGGTGATCATGATGACTTGCTAGAGTCCGCTCTTGATCTATAAGTTTAGGACTTATTACCAGTATTGTATGATCCCAAAGGGTCACACACCATAGCTAACGGGAAAGTTAACATGGAATGAATACGGTAAGATGCAAGGCATTTACTGTATTTGTGCAGAGAGTTGGGCCGTTAGTTTAATCACTTGGGCCCATATCGAGACAAATGACTTATGTCGATCGACACAAGTGTATGTGTCGGTCGACACAGTTGCGAAACCGAGACATCGGTTTAGGTTTATGACAGAGTCGATATTTATATGAGTCGTCTTATAATTTCGACTCTAACAGACTGCGACCTAAAAACCTGAGCCGTCTCTCTTCTCTCTCTGATCAATCCATTGCTTTGGTCTAGCAACCATCCCGGCTTGTAAGAGTGTGAATACTGAAGGAGGAACAGGCATCTGATCTGTTCTAGCTGATCTCATCATTACCATCCATCAATCCGCTGCAATCTGAAAGGTAATGATCAGGTTTGGTTTTGTGATTCGTTCTGCAAGAACCTAGATCTGAGTTATATGTGCTAGGTTGCAATCTGTTAATTGAACCATGAACACACATATAATCTTACACGATGCACCCAGTGCGTCGATCGACATAGTGCGATTTCAAATCTTTCGATTTTTCGCCGTGTATCGACCGATACACCCAGTGCGTCGATCGATGCTGTGCGAAAACCCTAATATCTTTTACGAGTTTTCGCGATGTGTCGACCGACACAAGCTTAGTGTCGATCGACACCATGCGACAAACCCTAAATTATTTACGCGTTTTCGCTCTGTGTCGACCGACACACGCGTTGTGTCGATCGACACTATGCGACAAACACTAAAATCTTATTATGCGTTTCGTGGTGTGTCGACCGACACAAGCTTAGTGTCGATCGACACAGTGCGACAACAGCAGTTCGTCGTTTTCAACAGAAACTTCAATCCGAGATAAATTTCCATAAAACACGATTTAACAGGCAATTAACTAATCAAATTCATCAGTATTCGATTTAAATGCCTCAGATTCAATAGACTAAACCCTACCATGCTCTGATACCACTGATGGATCTCCTAGGATCTAGGGTTTGTTATATTGAAACTACCAACCTCGTTCTTACCTCAGATCTGGCAGCGGAATAGAATGGTGAACGAGATCTAGCGAATCAAGTGCTTCGCCTCTACCAAGCACACACTCACACAACCTGGAACGCCGGGATGCTAGTGCCGGATTCAGGGAATGAGTTTTTGATGTCTCTGCTTTTCTCTCTGAGAATTGCAGTGACGGCTTAGGTCCAGGTCGACCATATAATCCTTTATATATCGACCTGGAAATGGCATGACAAAACCGTCGGAGAAGCCCGACTCGTTTACGTCAAAACCCGATATGCATCGATCGACACACTTACTGTGTCGATCGACACACCTTCTCGAAAATCCTGCATCGATCGACACACTCATGTATCGATCGACACATACATCATAAAACTCTATGTCAATGTGTAACCAATACACATCAACGTGATCATTATCAAATGATCATGCCCATATGTTAGCTTCCAGATTTCTTAGGTGTGTGACCCTATAGGATCATATAATATTGGCAGTAAGTCTACAACTTACAGATTACAAGAGGCTTCTAGCAAAGCATTACAATCACCAGTATTATACAAACGATTGATCTCGATACACAACTACTATCAGGAGTGAGTACAAGTGTGATTTCAGGACACAATCCCAACAGAAATGACTGTATTAACAAGTAGCAACCTGCCTGCAAAGGATAGAGAACGAGCAGACCAGGTTTCAACTTTCCTTTTCACACTTTGTAGTAGAGGCACACAGTTATGCATAGTAAGTTTTCTAGAGGAAAGAGGGACCCTAGATAGCGTATTGGCAATGAACCGTGTGTTAGTCCTATGGATGAACTGATAGTGTGGATCTCTGTTTCTGACAGGCCTGAGGAGTAAAAGGTCATTTTTCGGAAGACTAACAGCCAGACCCGATTGGTGTTTGAAGTCATCCAGTATATGCATAATGCCTTGGACCGAGGAGGGTGAGCCATCAGTAAATATCAGTAAATCATCAGCAAAACACATGTGTGTTAGCTTTGATTCCTTGCATTTATGATGATAGTTAAACTTCCCTTCTTCTGCCCCTTGATTGAGTAGAATAGATAGGCAATTCATAGCTATTACGAAAAGGTAGGGTGATAGGGGATCGCCTTAGACCACGTTTACCCCTGAAATAACCATGCACACGTCCATTACCACTGTAAAATTCGTAGTACATATGCAAGCCTTCAGCCATAAGATGAACGTGTTAGGGATATCAATAGCAGCAAGGCAGTTGAGTATGAAGTCCCAATTAATTGTATCAAACGCTTTCGCTATATCAACTTTCAAAGTGATTCTCTTAGGCCCCTTCTCTCTGTGAAAGTCTTTAACGATTTCTGTAGTTAAAATAGTGTTCTCCACAAGTAGACGACCTTGGACAAAAGATGTTTGGTTAGGGAGTATCAAATCTGGAAGGATAGGTTTCAGCTTGGATACTAACAATTTTGATATTGTTTTGTAGATGGTCGTGCAGCAGGAGATTGGCCGATAATCAGTGATATATGCTGCACCCGGATGCTTAGGGACCAGAGTCAGGATCGTGGCATTGGCTGCAGAGGGCAAGAACCCTGAGACAAAGAACTGAGAAAGAGCAGATATTACTTCACCACCAAGTAGACTCCAAGTTGCCTTGAAGAAACCTGATGTAAGCCCGTCAGGCCCTGGTGCCTTATTCGGGTTTAGTTTGAGGAGAGTGTGAGCCATTATCTCAGGAGATGGAGGAGATTCCATGATCACAATTTGAGCATGAGTGCATCTGAAACTTATAAGGCGCCGGAACCAGAAGATTGAAGAGGTGGCAGGAGGGAGAGCATCTGGAGCAAGTATGCTTTTAAAATTTCCTACAGCTAAGGAGCTCATCATCAAGCCATCAGTAACAATCAGGCCGGAAGATAGAGTGAAAGATCTTATTGAGTTGTATGCTTCACGGACCACCGCCACACGGAAGAAATACGAGGTATAGGAATCCCCTTCTTTTAGCCAGTTGATTCTAGACTTCTGTCTGAAATATGATTCCTCTATTTCTCTCAGGAAAATCCAGTGTTTTTGAAGATCGAGTTCAGCTTGAAAGAGCTCAGGTGAAGGTGATTGCATTGCTTGAACCTGCACATCTTTAAGCAAACGGTTAGTGTATGAATCTTTTGAATATTCGAAAAATTCTCTCTATTTAAAGTGTTTAGATATCCTTTAAGCGATTTGAGTTTCCAACATAGTTCAGTGAGACTAGTTGCATTGCTTCCGGCCTGAATCCATCCATCATTAACCGTGTCTAAAAAGACTGGGTGTTTGGTTAAGTAGTTAAAGAATTTGAACGGTTTAGAACCAGCTAGGGGAAGGGGGTGGCCAGGTCAAGCAAGCATGGGCTATGGTCAGAGAATTCTTGGGGAAGGAATGTGGCCAGACTATGAGGGTGGTGGGAAAGCCATACTTGGTTGACTAGAACCCTGCCAAGTTTTTGGTGATGGGGTTTAGGGGTTGGTTATTTGTCCAGGTATTGAGAAGGCCTTGGAAACGCAGGTCAAAGATCCCAATTTGATTGAAACAGTCCCGCAACTCCATCATATCCGAGGTAAGATGGTTAATAGCAGGGTTTGAATGCTCTGCTGGATGGATAATTTGGTTGAAGTCACCAAGAAGAAGTCAAGGGCTATTATCCAGAGATAGAGAGTTGTGCAAATTTATGAGTTCAACCCACAATTCTGCTCTGTCCTCAGCAATATTTGAAGCATAAACAACTGTGCAAATGAAGGAGGTGCCATCTGTGAGAGAAACTTGACAAGTGATGGCTTGCTTAGACTGTTGGATAATAGAGACTTGAGCAGGATGCTTCCAAATGAGAATTATTCGACCGTCAGGATCAAAATTATGGTTGGAGTAGTAGATCCAGGTTTGGCAGAATTTAGGCATAGTAGATCTCAACATAAGTTCTTTAATATGTGACTCCAAAAAAGCACCAAAAATAGGCTTATGAAGGCTTAGCCAGTGACTGATTGGCTTATGCTTATCCGTGTCATTAATCCCACAGACATTCAAAAAAAAAAAACAGCTTTGTACTCATTGAGAAAAGTTAGGAGACTCCTATGATGAAGGAGGATCCTCTGGAGGAGAAAGAGGTTTCAGCTTGGAAGCTTGCAGTAAAAAAGGTTTGGATAAATGGGTGGATGAAAGAAGTGGGTTTGAAGAGTTTGAGAATAAAAGGGGGGGGGAGAAGGTGTGGTGAATTGGGTATGCAGAGATATGGAAGGGGCTTTAAAGTCTAATGCCTGTTTGGTAGAGATGAAAGAACCAAAAGAAGGGGCAAAGGTGGCTAGAAGGCCAAAAATGAAAAAGGCTTTTAAAGGGTCAGAGGTAAAAGAGAGTTGGGGAGATTCAGGGGAAGGGTTTAAAGATGGCATTGGAGAAGGAGAGACATGATTAAGGGAAAGGCTAGGAGAAAGGTGGGGAGAGGGGATAGGGTTTTGATGGTTCAAGCTTTGGGTAGTGGGTAAGGGAGTGGTGATGGCAGGGGAAGAGGGTAGGGTCAAAGGTAGAGAAGGATTCTCAGTGACATTAGAAGTTTGGGTTAAAATAGGATTACGGTTCTTCTTCTTCTTTTTCTTTTAGTTGAGATATGACCTTCTAGAGAGCTTGAGGCCTGAGAAGTGGTCGTATCTATTCCAAGAAGATTAGGAGGACTGTCAATAGCTGTTTTAATAACCTGATCTTGCTGCCCAGCATTAGTAGTTTCATCTTCCTTAGCCGGATGGCTGATATTTATCTTTTCTTGTTCATTGACAGGAGATTCCTGCTTTTCAGCAGCTGGAGGAGGAGTTGGAGAGTTGACGCAATTCTTCAGGATATGGCTTATTTGATGACAGTGAGAACAAGATGGTTGTACCCAAGGGTACACCATATTAACATCAAATATGTCTCCATTTTCCCGAACCAGTTCTCCACAGGTAGGCAAAGGCTTGGTGAGATCAGCTTCTACCTTAACATGAGCTACATTCAAGCTTGTCAAATTATTTGTATAGTCATCTGTTTCGATAGGCTTACCGGCGGCGTGACTCAGACCTTCTTTTGCCGCAGGTCAAAGGGGATACCAATGATGTGCGCCCAAAGGGGGATATAGACAATCTCATGAATCTCATCAACCGTAGATGTTCCCCATTGTGAAGCAAGAAACATTGAAGATCCAACATACCATAGACATTTTTCTAAGATTTTTGTTCTGATGAATTCATTTGGCACTCTTACCAACACTGAACGCTTTAGTGGTTGTAGATGGATTTCCAGTTTTGTTCCTTTGCCCCACATGAAGTTGAGCACACTCTGGATGGGACCATAGTCTGGAAGCTTGCCAAGGAAAGAGCAAACAATATATTGTTTATGAAGATCTGCTCCTCTTTCGAAGACTACATCCGGCACAATAACCCTTGGCTTGCCATCATCAGAGCGGGCTGCCGGGTTCAGAAAATCTCTTAGCTTTATCAGCATAGGAGGTAGTTTTGGGTAACTGAGAGTGAGGGATGTTGGTATTTGGTTGGGGGGGTTTTTTCCAGAGGTGGAGGGGATGTAGTTTTGGGTAGTGTTTTGGGCATGAGTAACATGGATTTTCAGAGCAGTAGTGGGATTTTGGGGTAAGGACGGGTTAGGTTTGGAAGCAGAGTTTGAGTTTAGGGGTGAGGATGATTTAGGAGGGAATACAGTAAATTTTTCCTTCAAAGGGTGAATACTATAATCTTCAAATCCAGGAAAAGTAACTTCTGCAAGAGAATCTACAGTAGTGCATAGATCTGATTCCAGTTGCTCAAATAAGCTCTTTGCAAGGACATTTGAGAGACTGGTAGTAAGATCAGTAGTAACAGGCACCAGGACCATCTTCTCAGGAGAAGAAATGAGCATTGGTGTAACAGTGGAAGGTGAGGTAGTCGAGGAAGATGGAAGAGGGGGGAACTCAGTGAATGTGCGTGGGAGGGAAATTGGATGGCACTTCATATGTAAATGGTAAAAATGGAATAAATTAATTACATTCATTCTTAGTCAAAATTGTAAAAAAAAAATTAAATGTAAATGGTAAATATATTTTGGAATGGTTGAAATAATATTGAATGGAATAAAATGACTGAAATCTAAAAGAAAATGATAAATATTGAATAGACTATATTAAATAGAATAAGATCAATGAAATTTAAAGGAAACTGAAATAAATCTATTCCATTTGTTCTTTGTCAAAATTGGAGAAGACTATTTTTTTTTTAATTTTGTGTGAAATTGATAGAATGACTATTTCATTCTATATATTTCATAAGATAGAATTTAAGTAAATGATATTTTTTTTATAGAATTAGTCATTTCACATAATTCTTTTTTTTTAATGATAAAAAAAATTGTATATAATTGTTGGAATTACCATTCCATTTAGAGTAAACAGTATATTTTTCTTAACGAAATCAGTCATTTGACATTATTTTATGAGAAATATGATTCCATATGCATGAAAACTTTAATAATTAGGTGTAGATTATGACAAAAAATTTAATTGTGTTTACACTAATTAAATTACTAAATAACCCTTTTATTTTGTTAACTTCTAACAGTTATTTATTATTGTTATCATATATAAAATTTGGAGTTAGCACAACAACTTAATAAACACGATAATTTATTATCTGATAACTAGTGTGTTAACCGATTTAACTTGGTAATTCATTATAATAATAACATGCTAACAATAATATCCGATATCTATAACATGCTAACATAGAATTTTTTAAAATAATATGTGTTAACATTGTTACATAAGGGAGATAACATTGTTATCATGTTATAAATGTTCGCTATTTTTGTTAACGCATAAAAAATATTGATTGTAATTGATAAATAGTGGTCAATGGCAATTATGTAATTAAATAAAAATAAAAGGATGTATATGACATAAATTTTATTTCTCACTGTTAGTTTATTAATTTTTAAATTATTAATGTTAGAAAGTTAATTTTTTGGTCATTGATGTATATTAACTTAACTCACCCTTATTTTATTGATGGTAATTTAATAAACCTATGTTGACCTAAAGTTATAACAACCTAATTAAAATTACTACCCACATCAATGAATGTGTGTGGGAGGGAAATTGGATGGGCCCTTTCATAACAGAATTGTGCTCACTCATTTTTTTCAATTTCTCACAAGCTTAGGCTCGCTTGGTTCCCGTCGAATCTTCTTCCCCAACTTCGCCGGCGTCGATCGATAATCCGAAAACCACAGGCAGCCAGGGTTACGAGTCAAGTGATACGAAGAATGGCTGAAGGATTAGAGTCCCTGACATTCCCGATGCGGAGAGAATCGGAGTCCGCTTCACGACTGAGACAAATTATCTCCGATATGCTTCCTCTCTTCTGTGACCAGTACCCCGACGACGACATCCTTTCTGTTCGTCATCTTCTTTCTCATCTTCCTCTTGTTTTATCTTCGTCTAGCTCTGTAGAGGATTCCTAGGGTTTTTATTTTCGAATTCCTTGGTTTAGTTATGCTCTTGTACGAACTCTTCTCTGCTCGCAGAAGTTAACATACAGCTTAGTTTCTTCGTCTGTCTCGTTTATGTGAATTTCGCTCAGCGGATTTGGTACTGGTCCCGCCTATGTTCTTCTTTTCCCATTACTGTTTTGATTACTCGATGGAAAATTTCATTGATGATAGTGTAGCAGCTGACTCGTATATAAGGTTACGGTGCGTTTGGATTTGGGAAAACTTCCAAAATGAGTTGTAGGATCTGTACGTAATTGCTTTGTTTGGATCCGTTGGTAGCAGAGATTGGAGGTTGATGATGCCTGATGTTGTGTTAAGATTTAGGGATTTTTTGTTTACTGATGAATCAGCTTGTTTCAGGAGTATATAACGCTGATTGTTTGTAACGGCAAGAGTAAGAGTCAGGCAAGAGACTATTTGGAGGCATTTCTTGGGGAGCAATCTGGGGAATTTGTTACCTGGTTTGCTTTCTGGATCCCATTTTTTGTTAGCTTGATATACTCAGTTGATATGTAAGGATGAGAAGGTATTAGTGGTTTTAATGTGTTTTTTTTTTTTCCTTTTCAGCTTATGGGAGCTTCTTTTGAAGGACATTACTCTAGGTAAACAAGAAATTTCTGCTTCTGAACCTAGGACTGGTGTTGACTTTGGTTCTCATGATACTCTAATCAAACAAGGTTCAAGCTCCAGAATTCATGATGACTATGATCACAATGCTACCACTGCTACTTATTTGACGAACGTAAGAGACTAAGACATTTGTTCCTTTCATATGTGTGAATGCTGCACCAGTTTTTTTTGGGTATAGTCTCATAATGAATAGCTTTGCAGGAAAAGCTGATATCAGCTACTGCTCCAGAAGACGTTGAGACTAATGTGTCACCAAAAGTTAAAACCATGAAGATGTTACGACAAGAGCTCATTAATAGCCCTTGTAAAAGGGCACAACCAAAAGAGAGAGATGATTGGAACTTGTCTGGTGTTAATTACTCTAGAAAAATACTGCGCTCCGTTGTCGTTTCAGCCACTAAGCAACCATGTCGTATGAATCCTGATAAACATGAAAAGGTTTATTTCTTATTCCGAGTTGGTTTTTCTATTTGTTTATGAGATTACTATCTCAAACTTGACCCATGCACATATGCAAAGCAGTCTATGGATGAAAAGTGCGGAATACAGAAGCGCCAATACTTTCCTGAAAGGGAAATGAGGCAATTGTATTTCCAATCTGTCCCTTCAGGTATATCTTGCTTCTTGACAGCTTATGATCTTTTAATAATGTGACGAGTGATATATTTACACTCATAAAAAGAACATCTCAGGAGGAGCTGTGTCTGCAAGATCTCATGATGCAGCTTCGAGCCAGGAAATGAAGCTTCATGTTAGTGTTTGGGATCGGTTGGGTCGACCATGTGACAAAGAATACCCTACATTGCCTATGTTTAGGATCCAGACAGATGAAAACAAAGCGCTTCAGCAGCATGGACGAGCATTTCCGGAAACATATAGTGAACATCATAGTGAGACACTTCAAAGAGAAGCTCCTGCAGTCGCCTACAGGCACATAGTTTTCCCATCTCATACAGCTAGGAAACCCAAGAGTGGAAGTATTACATACACTGAACCTCATATCGCATATAACCTCAGCAGAAAGAGGCGATATGGCATCATCAACCCCAATTCCGTAGATGCTTCAGTTGGTGATCTTAGCAGTGTTCTTCAGTATAAGCTAGCTAAACAGGACGTTGAAAAGCCAAGCCTGCTCTCCTATCAGTCCGCAAAGCCAGATCTTTTTTCAGTACGTATGATAGTTATGCTTTATTGCCATTGTGAACTTGAGATTCCTCACATCTCAAATGATGATGTCTTTTTTTCATTAGGAAATTCTGAACATAAAACAAAAGCTGCAACAACTAGAAATCCAGATTAAGCGAGCAAAGCAGTTGAAGAAACAGAAAGTTGAAGAACTCAAATGCTCCCTACGATCTGGTATGGAAACTCTACGTTTGAATATCCAATATTTCACTTCCATTTATAATATATTAATATTCCAAATTTTCCGTTGACCTGGAATGTTTTGTTCTTTGAAGCCTTGAGTTTACTGCTTTCCAAATTCATGTAATTGAATTTTTCAACTCAATTTGAGAAGGGCTTAAATTGAACTTAGGTAATCATCTGAATAAGTTCTTCTGCGCAGGCGAAATGCAGCACCAACAAGATGTCACAGAATCAAGCATCATACATGTTACCAACGTAATCCTATTTCCTTAACTTTTCTATGTGACGTTATTCGTTGAACTTAATTTCCTGGATGATGTTAGAATCTTTACCCTAGTCCTTACCCTTTATCCACATGATTCCTAGATTGAGAAATTACTTAATTCTCTCAAATGCATCATTATTCTAATTTTATATCGTTTTGAATCCTTCCTAAACAATATTTGGAACTCATCGAAATGTCTTTTTCCATATATTATAAGGTACACTATGCGGCAAGTACGGAAGCTATATCAATGTTGTTCAGCAAGTGTGGAGCTGTCAAAAACGTTACACTGGTAGCTGATCCATTAACTCGACATCCAATGGGGTAAAAACTCTTCCTCTTAAATCTTTTGTTTGTTACAACAGTTTTCTTACACATAAGACTCATTTTAAGCAAAAAATCGTCCTAAATGCAAACGAAATCATCTATTCTCCAGTGCTGCTTTTGTGACTTTTGCTACAAAGGAGTCGGTTAAGAAAGCAATAGCTATGAGCGGCACAATGTTCTATTCAAGACCAATCAAGGTCCACTACATTTCTTCTCTGTCCTGATAGATGATCCGTATAACGCATTCCCGACACAACCAAAATCTTCAAACTTTCTCTGTTTTCCAACGTTTCAGGTTTCGGAGTCACACGTAATAACTTGAGGAGTAATGTCGCGGACACCAGCACCACATGAATCCCTGCCTCCGCCTATGCAGGTAGTCACTGGAAGTTAAACCAGCAGAAACTTTATGGTAATACACAAAGGTAGTGAGCCTAAAACCATCACCGTATGTACAGCTTTTATGGAATCACATCAGACATTTTATTTCACTTTCTTGTTAACAAATGAAAAGATAGTGAAGTTAAAAGAAAAAGTAATAAGCGTACAATTTGTTCGGACACAGAGTCCCAACTTCAATTTCTCCCTTTTTTTTCTTAATTAACTAACACAAAGATAGTAACTAGAAAATCAGTAACTCTAAAATGGTGGTGGGGGTGGTTACATTCTTCTCCTATCTTGAGAAAGAAAACAAAGTACATTTAGACTTTTATAAATACACAAACACACACAGACACTTAACTTATATATCTTTTTTTTTGGACGACACATAACTTCTTAATATATCTAAAAGCCTTTTTCTTATATCTTTTCTTCTCTCTCTTGTTATTTTTTTTGAGATTTTATTTAGTCAATCGTCATTGGCTGACTAATGCAACATCTGAAACGGGCTTTTCTAGCTGTCGTCATTATCTCGGTTTCGGCAGCTTCAAGCATACTCACAATCTCTACGAAACTTGGACGTACTTCCGGATTACCATCCCAACATCGAGTCATGATCTCGGTCAGCACCGGGAGACAATCGTTTGGAACCGTTGGACGGACTCCTCGGTTCACAACCGCAAACGCAGCCTGTACAGCTGTCATGTTCTGGAACGGTAACATTCCCGTGATTAACTCCCACAGCACGATCCCGAAACTATACACATCCACTTTGTGATTGTAAACTCTATGCTGTATCATCTCTCTGCAACCATCAACAGAAACATTATCTAAATTGATGTAACTTTCATAGAAACAAGAAATACAAAATCAGGAATCCGTTTTGAAACTTACGGAGCCATCCATCTGTACGTTCCGGTTTCTGGTGTCATTCCTTCGGTTTGAACTTCGATTCTTGCCACACCAAAATCAGCAATCTTGATTGACTTATCAGCAGAGATGAGAAGGTTGTCTGACTTGAGATCTCTGTGTATGAAGCTGCGACCATGGACATAAGCCATACCCCTAGCAACATCCAACGCCTGTTTAACAGCTAACTTCAACGGCACTGCTCGGTTCTGTCTGTTTGTCAAAAACTGCCTCACGGAACCTCCTTTGGCGTACTCAGTCACTATACACCACACCATTGGCTTGCGACAAGCACCAATGAACCTCACGATGTTTGGATGCTTCAAATTGGCAAGCATAGTCACCTCTTGCTGAAACTGTTGTTCCATGAACTGTGCCTTTTCTGGGCAGTTCTCTGGCCGCTCAAGTATCTTGATCGCTACATCCTCCCCATTATACACCCCTTTGTATAATTTACCAAAAGCCCCTTGAGCAAAGGCAGGACCCATGTAGAGATACCTTAGATCTATCGTCCACTCTTCATAGTTAGCCAGCCCTTGGGTTGGATACCTGCTATCCATGAGGGCATGAGCTAAGGCATCATCATTCAACGCGTGGGTAACTCTCCCCGGGTGAAACACGCTTTGCGCCACCGAGAGTGAGTAGACATTGCGCATTGGCTTCAACCCCGGGTGGTCAATAAGAGCGTCGCTTGAACCAACGCTACTGTTATCCACAGACATTGACACAGAACCTCCAGCGTTAGTCGTCTGCATACTCTCCATGGACATGTTGGTACCTTCATTAAGCTTTTGATAGAACTCCTGCGTGAAAGCATAGTAATTGTTGTCGTTGTTGTAGTTCCCGACAGCCAGCATGTTGAACTTTGCTCCCTCGTGCATCTTTTCCAATTACGATTCTCTGACCAAACTGCCAAGTGCCAACACAAAGCAGTCACTACAAGATACACCAGTATAATGTTCTTACTAATCATCAAGAAAGAAAAACCAACTTGTGAAACGAAAGCAAGAACCTTGAGCCTCTATTTCAAAAATCTCTACACCATGCACGACCTGAGGAAAGGAGCTAGTAAAACGAAGAAATCAAGCACACAAACAAGGTTAAATCTTTACCATTAGATTCGAATTTCATTTTTTCAAGAAAATTAGCAGAAATCATACGCATTACAGAAAGAAAAAAAAATCAAATTTGATAACTGTAGATCATGACTCCACCAAACAAATTTGCATTTCCAGATATTGAAACGAGCCAGTGACTCTGAATTCAAAACCCAGAAGTAAACACAGATCCGACGATTCGAGTACCGTAGAAGAAGAAATTAGGGTTTACCTAGAGCTTCCTGAGTCCAATAAAACAGTCGATTGAACACATGAAGCTCGCCTCTATATCACCCTATGAGCAAAGGATAGAAGGGTGAGGAATATAGTGAGACACCGATTCGAGAAATAGAGAAACTTAGCTCATCAAATTGCAAACCTTTAAACGTTTTTCACCTAAGACAAAGATCAAGTTGAAAAACCAGAACTTATGACTGAGAATAGGGAACGAAGGTGAAGGTGAAGGTGATGGTGATGGTGATGGTGAAGGTGAAGAAGGTATATAAGGAGACGAGTCAGTCGTCGTTTCTCAATTACTTTCGATTTTTGTTAGTTTATTTAATATTTTCCATCCTTTATTAATTTTATTGCCAAATTTCATTTCCAAGCCACACTCTAGCTCATGGAGACTGTTTCACACGCGCTTAAGGAATGACAAATGTTGAACCGTGATTTGCTGTCAAGAGCTCGTCGTATGAGGCTGCGCGTTGCCGCTTTAATGCTACGGAAGCAGAACTCACGCTTGTCTTCCTTTTCAGACAATTATTAATTTGCCTAAACAGCAACTTTTTTCTTTACTCAAACGTTATTAAAGAAAGATAAAATCTCGTATTTTGATGAAAGAATGGAATAAAACGAGCTAATCGTTTCTATTTGGATACAAATGGCATATGTTTTCACAACCGTTTTTTTCCTTATTCTAGAGGCTACTTTTTCCGTTACTTTTCAACAAATTTAATGCATGATTTGGAAGAGTAATAAAGGATTTACTGATTTTTTTTTTTTAAATCCAAGTGTAAATACATAGTTATCTACAATTACTTATAGTGTTACATTTGATGATTTTCTATAATACTATGTTGTTAATGGTTCTTCGTTGTAGTTGAAAATTTAGTTAAAAAGGCTCATAATCTTACTATTAAGGTTTTTCATATATTTATATTTCTTTGATATAAATTAGTAGATGACATATGTTTTTCACACACTTTTTTATATTTTAGTGACTAATTTGTCGTTTTTTAAAAAATGTATGATTAGAAGATATTAATAAATATAGAACATAAAAAAAATTTAAGTGTAAATAAAAAATTTCTAATTGCTTATAATCACATTTTGGGATTTCGAAAAGTTTTTATTGTTAACGGTTCACGATTGGAAAATATTTTATAGTTTAAACGACTCATAATCTTAGTATAACGAACATTTTGTCTTTTTCGAAATTTTATTTTTAGCTTTGTATGTGTTTATATTTATCCGATTTGTATCAATATAAATTACATATGCTTTTCACGTGTTTATTTCTTCTTTTAGAAGCTAGTTTGTCGTTTTTAACAAAACTAGCACGTATTAAAGAAGATATTAGTAAATGTTTTATGTAGTGTACTTTTTAAAAATGTATATACGAAGTTCTCCAATTGCTTACAGTTATTCGATGATTTTCGATAAATTTATGTTGTAACGTTTCGCGTTTCATTTTTCACGTGTTTATGTTCTTAACGATTGGAATATATTTTATTTAAAACGGCTTGTCATCTTAGTATAACGAATATTTTATCTTTTTCGATCTCTATTTTTAGCTTTGCATGTGTTTAAATCTATCTGATTGATATTAATATAAATTACATATGTTTTCTATGTTTATTTCTATTTTTAGAAGCTAATTTGTCGTTTTTAACAAAAATAATGCATACTAAGGAATTTATTAATAACCATTTATGCACTCTAATTTTTAAAATGTAAATACAAAGTTTTCTAATTATTTATAGTGTAATATTTGATGATTTTTCGTTAATTTTATGTTGTAAAGATTCGCTATTGTGGTTGGAAGATCTTCTACTATTAATGGCTCATAATCTAAGTATAAGGAACATTTTGTCTATTTTATAGTTTTCCATTTGTTTATATTTCTGAATTATATTACATAAATCACATATATTTTTCACAATTGTTTATTTCTTGTTTAGAAGCTTGTTTGTTGATCTTGAACAAAAATAATGCATAGTAATAAATTGTTTATGCATTGTAATTTAAATGTTTAAAACTGTAAATACGAAATTATTTAAGTTCATATAGGTCATATTTGATGAATTTTAGATAATTACTAATTTGCCTAAACAGCAACTTTTTTCTTTACTTAACGTTCTATTAAAGACAAAAAATCTCGTAGTTTGATGAAAGCTTACAAACTACAAAGGGAATAAAATGAGCTAATCGTTTTTACTTGGATACAAATGGCATATGTTTTCTCAACCGTTTTTTCCTTATTCTAGAGGCTACTTTTTCCGTTACTTTTCAACAAATTTAATGCATGATTTGGAAGATATTAATAAATGATTTACTTAATTTTTAAACAAATTCAAGTGTAAATACATAGTTATCTCTAGTTACTTATAGTGTTACATTTGATGATTTTCTACAATATTACGTTGTTAATGATTCTTCGTTGTAGTTGAAAATTTTCTGTAGTTAAAACCAAGGCTAGCCCGGAGCCAAAGCTGGTAAAACTCATGCTTTAGGCGCTTAAAATATATTATGTATTTAGAGGCATCATTTAACAAAATATTCATTGTAGTCTAGTACTTTACACATTTGAGCTTTAAACGCCCAACAGTAATGGGCCGGCTATGGTTAAAACGGCTTATAGTCTTATTATTAGGGCTTTTCATATATTTACATTTCTCTGATGTAAATTAGTAGATGACATATGTTTTTCACAGCCGTTTTCTCATCTTTTAGTGATTGATTTTTTTCTTCTTCTAAATGTATGATTGGAAGATATTAAGAAATATAGAACGTAAAAAATTCATGTGTTAATACAATTTGTAATTGCTTATAGTCACATTTGGGGATTTTGATAAGTTTTTGTTGCTAACGGTTCACGGTTGAATTTTTTGTAGTTAAAACGGCTCATAATCTTAGTATAACAAATATTTTGTCTTTTTCGCAACTCTATTTTTAGTTTTACATGTGTTTATATTTATCCGATTTAAATCAATATAAATTACATATTTTTTTTCACGTGTTTATTTATTCTTTTAGAAGCTAGTTTGTCGTTTTAAACAAAATTAGTGCATATTAAAGAAGATATTAATAAATGATTTATGCAGTGTAATTTTTAGAAATGTATATTCATAGTTCTTCAATTGCTTATAGTGTGATATTTGATGATTTTAGATAATTTTATGTTGTAACGGTTCACTTTTCACGTGTTTATGTTGCTAACGGTTCACGGTTGAAAAATGTTTTATAGTTAAAACGACTCATAATTTTAGTATATTTGCCTTTTTCGAAACTCTATTTTTAATTTTGCATGTGTGTATATTTATCTGATTTATATCAATATAAATTACATATGTTTTCACGTGTTTATTTTTTCTGTTAGAAGCTAGTTTGTCAATTTAAAAAAAACTAATGCTTACTAAAAAATATATTAATAAATAATTTATGCAGTGTAATTTTAATAAATGTAAATACAAAGTTTTTTAATTGTTTATAGTGTAATATTTGATGATTTTCGATAATTTTATGTTGTAATGGTTCACTATTGTGGTTGAAAGATTTTCTATTATTAACATTTCATAATCTAAGTATAACGAACATTCTATTTTGTAGTTTTTCATTTGTTTATATTTCTAAATTATATCATATAAAAGACATATGTTTTTTCACGATTGTTTATTTCTTGTTTAGAAGCTAGTTTGTTGATCTTGAACAAAATAATGCATAGTAAATAAGCTAGTAGTAAATTGTTTATGATTGTAATTTAAATTTTTTAAACAGTAAATACGAAGTTATATAATTTCATATAGTGTCATATTTGATGAGTTTTAGACAATTATTAATTTGCCTAAACATCAATTTTTTTCCTCTACTTAACGTTCTATTAAAGACAAAAACTCTCGTATTTTGATGAAAATATTAAGACTTATGAAATGTATTTCTCATTAATTGGAAAAGACTGTATAATCGTGTTTATATACATATAGTTGAGTAAGCTAAAGGAGACTTAATCAACTAAACCAACTATATACAAATAACTCTAATACACCTCCCTTAAATCTCTAAAATCAAAATGGGTACTGCTGGACAAGCGGGGTCGAGAAGTGATTCATCATGAAGCACAAGAGATGTGGTAGGATGAAAGAGGTTTGATATGGGCATACAATGGAGGATGGAATTAAAGGGGCCAAGATGAAAAGCCTTGGTGAGTATATCGGCGTGTTGATTAGCACTAGGAACCGAGAAAAGTTTCAGAAAACCATTCTTCACTTGATTACACACAGTATGGCAGTCCACTTCGATATGTTTCGTCCTTTCGTGGAAGACCGGATTAGTAGCAATATGGATTGCACTCTTATTATCACAGAAAAGCTTAGCGGAAGTCCTGACTGTGATCTTCATGTCCCTGAGCAACTAAGACAACCAGAGCAGTTCACAAGTAGCTAGTGCCATACTCCTATATTCAGCTTCAGTGCTACTATGACTCACCGTGGGTTGTTTCTTTGATTTCCAAGTAATTAAAGTCTTGCCTAAGTAGACACAATATCCACTGATTGAACGTCGAGAATCAGGGCAAGTAGCCCAATCAGTGTCAGAAAAGACATTGAGACAAATCTCAGAGTCAGCAGCATAGAACAGACCCTGGCCAGGATTATTATTGAGATAACGCAAGATTCTGTGAGTTACAGCAAGGTGTGCATCAGTTGGGGAAGACAAGAATTGGCTCAAGTAGTTGACAACAAATGTAATATCAGGAGGGGTCAGTGTCAAATAAAGGAGTTTGCCAATCAATTCTCGATACGGTGTTTCATTGTCAAGTGTTGTTCATGTATCACGACTGAGATATACTGTAGGATCCATAGGAACAGCAACCGGTTTACATGCCAACATACCAGTAAAAGAGAGAATATCCAGTGCATACTTACGTTGATAGACAAATATTCCCGTGTGATTGCGTGCAATTTCCAGGCCAAGGAAGAACTTAGGAGCACCCATATCTTTAATCTGAAAGGCCTCATGGAGTGCATCCTTAAGAGACTGAAGCTCAGTAGCATCATTCGATGCTATCAGAATATCATCAACATACACGAGCAGAGCAGTAAAAGAATGCTATGTATGTTTGATGAAAAGAGTAGTATCAACCAGAGACTGGACAAATCCTGCCTTAAGAACGACCATTGAGAAGCAATGGTACCATTGTCGCGAGGCTTGTTTTAATCCATATAAAGATTTGAGGAGGCTACATACCGGATTAGGAGGAAGTGAACCAGGTGTTGCAGGTATATAACCTTGAGGAAGACTTATGTAGATCTCCTCATCCAAATCGCCATGGAGGAAGGCATTAGTTACGTCCATTTGTGTCAATGTCCAGCCATATGAAGCATCTAAGCCCAGAACAAGCTTGACACTCACAAGCTTAGCAACATGAGACAAGGTATCAATATAATTTATACCTTCCTGTTGAGTGTAGCCTTTTGCTACCAAACAAGCTTTGTAACGCTCTATAGATCCATCAAGGTTATATTTGATCATATAAACCCATTTGCATCCTATAACATGTTTACCAGGAGGCAAAATCTCAATAGCCATGTGCATTTGGACTCAAGAGCAGATAATTCCACATCCATAGCTTTCAGAACATGTGGATGAGACATGGCTTGCTTGAATGTTTGTGGTTCTGTCTCAGTGGCACAAGAAAATATGAAAGATTAATAGGGAAGGGAAAGTTTGGAATAGGTAAGAACAAAAGACAAAGGATATAAAGAAGAAGAGGATTGTGTCTGAGTAAAGTTACAGTCATAATCAGCTAAGTAACGAGGAGCATATACTTGTCGCCGAGGCCTATCAACATGTAGTGCTGGTCCAGAAGCAACAGTCTCCAGTGGTGATGATATAACACTAGTATGTTATGCATATGTATCAATATGATCATGTGTATCGACAATATCATCCAATGAAACATGGATATACACAGGTAAAATAGAAGGAGAAAAAAAATCACTAGCAGGGTTTAAATCCGGAGACAAATTCTTGAATGGAAAAACATTTTCATGAAAAATTATGTTGCGAGAAATTATGACTGCATTAGTTTCAAGATTCAAAACCTTATAACCCTTGTAACCTGCAGGATAACCTAAGAAAACACCAGGGAAAGCACGAGGAGTAAACTTCTTCCTATCTTTAAGCAACGTTGAAACATAACACAAAAAAACCAAAGGAACGTAAGAATGAGTAGTCATGTTTCTTCTTGTAAAGCTTCTCATATGGTGAAATCTTATCTAGAACTAATGAAGGAGTTCTATTAATGAGAAACACAGCTGTCTTAACACAATCTGCCCAGTAAGCTAAAGGAACACCAGATTGAAAAAGTAAAGCACGAGCCACATTCAACATATGCTGATGTTTCCTCTCAACTACTGAGTTCTGTTGTGGTATATATGCACATGAAAACAAATGAAGAATGTCATGCTCTTTAACCAATTGTGTAAATGCAAGTTCTGGAGCATTATCACTACATATGACTTTAATAACAGATTGATATTGAGTTCGAACAAATTTAATGAATTCTGGAAAAACAGATGAAACATCACTCTTATTATTAAGCATATAAAGCCAAGTAACTCGGGTACAATCATCAACAATAGTAAGAAAGTACCGATAACCCTCAACAGACTCGACTGCAAAAGGACCCCATACATCTAAGTGCACAAGAACAAATGGTAAAGGAGACAAATGATGATGAGAAACGAAAGGAAGTTTGCGTTGTTTAGCTAATGGACGAATTTCACAGTGATCAATAGAAGACTTAGACATAGGCAAGAAACATGACATATGCTTTAACTTGTTCGGAGATGGATGTCCAAGGCGTTGATGCCAGAGATGTCCATCTTCTAACAAGGATCCAGTAAAGTAACTTGATGAAATAGGAACAACATTCTCCAAGATGTACATATTATGTAGAACATTTCCTTTACCAATCATCAAGGCCTGAGTATTGTCCTGAAGAAAGCAAGAATCATCATAAAAGTGTGCAGAACAATTAGAAGCACGAATGGGAGAATTAACACTCAAATTGAATTTAAAAGCAGAGACATAAAGAACATCATGCAATATGAGATGATCAGATAGTTTGATGGTGCATGTATGACTAATGGGAACACTAGTGCCATTTGGGAGTGAGACTGTTACTCCTGAAACTGGATAAACAACACTAAACATTGAAAGGTCTGAGCAAAAATGGTCAGTCGCTCCACTGTCAATTATCTAAGAACCACTAGGTAAGATAGAGTAAAGAGTAGACAAACAATGGTGATGAAAGGTAAAAGTATGATTTTCATAACGAAGATTAGGAGAAGGGAAAACCACTGATACATTACCAGCAGAAGATGTAGCGGCCATGTACCCGGTTTCAGTAACTGTAGGGGAAGGAATGTTCTGCTCTGGAATACGGACATGAGCAGTGAGATGATGAATCAAGGATTGAACTTGATCTGTCGTAAATTGACTCAGATCAAGGTGAGGATTATGAGATGTTGAATTAGCAACTATAGCAGCAAGAGCAGCAGATTGGGAAGGCTGGTTATGTGGAACATATGGTGGTCGAGGACCAGACTGGGAAGAACCACGATGCTGAAAAGATGGCTGAGGAGACTGACCAAAATACTGAGATTATTGTTTAAATCCGGGAGGATAGCCATTAAGCTTGTAGCATTTTTGAACAGTGTGTCCAGTACGCTTACAATAAGTGCAAACAAGACGTTGATATTGTTGTGGAGGACGATAAGCAGCTGCATAAGCCGTGTTGTCAGTAAGACCAGTATACCAACATCCAAAGAATCAGAAAATGCTTGGAAAGCAATTGTATCAATCTTAGCAGATGGTTTAATTCCCCTTTGGCGCTCATCTTGAGTAATCATATGAAAGACTTCTTCAATAGAAGGAATCAGTTTAAGCATCAAAATATGCCTGCGAGATGACTCATACACATCATTCAATCCCATTAAGAACTTGGTAACTCGACTACGCTGCTGAAGCTTTTCCCAAAGAGAGGCAGCATTGCATTCACATTTGCCACAAGTACACACTGGTATTTCAACATGATTCTTGTATTCTTCCTATAGGGTGACCAATGCTGTGTAATACGCAGTAACATACATAGAACCTTGCAAGATCGATCCTAATCTTTGTTCTATTTCAAAAATCCTAGGGGCATCATCTTGTCTATGACGAGATATGATATCATTCCAAACAGCTTCAGCAGTAGGCAAGAAAAGTAAACTCTGACCAATTTTCTTATCAACCGAGTTTGTAAGCCAAGTCGTTACCATATCATTACAGCGACTCCAAGAACCAGAGTCATGATGACCATTAGGTGGTTTAGGAACCGTACCATCGATGAAGCCGAGCTTGTTCCGAACATTGAGCCCCATACGGACTTAGCGTCGCCATGAATTGAACTCCGATCCAGAAGTAAGACGATCAATAACAAGAATCAAACCGACATGATCAGTGGAATGAAGATAGTACGGATTTTGATAGTGGTCACGAGATTCTCCGTCTTGATTCACATATTGAGGATTAGAAGCTGGCGAAGACATTTCCGTGGTAGAAATTGGCTTCGACGCAGAAAATCAAGCCGAAAATAACAAAAAACGAAGAACGGCGTTGATTATAGGTCAAAGAAACGAAGAAAGAACAAAAACAAGAAGAAGGGAAATCAACGAAATCGAATCAAAGATTTTGAAAATCAAACGGAGTATGAAATCGGTAAGGAGATGAGTCGGTGATGAGCTCATCGTGAAGGTAACAAATTCGCAGATGAAAGGAAAGAGAAAACTCGAACGAGAATCAATAGCGGAAGCAACCTCTATTTTCAGGTTGTTAGAGATGCTCTGATACCATATTAAGACTTATGAAATATATTTCTCATTAATTGGAAAAGACTGTACAATCATGTTGATATACATATAGTTGAGTAAGTTAAAGGAGACTTAATCAACTAAACCAACTATATACAAATAACTCTAATAGAAAGTTTACAAAGGGAATAAAATGAGCTAATTGTTTTTACTTGGTTACAAATGGCATATGTTTTTTCCCCTTATATAAGAGACTAGCGTTTTTGTTTTTTTCCGTTACATTTCAACAAATTTAATCCATTATTAGGTGATCGACACGTACGCATGTGCGGACATTTTCTGTTGTTAGTTAATTTAGGTGTATTTCTTGATTAGCGTCAAGGTAAAACGTGACTTTAGTTTTTTTTTCTGGTCGGGATTGGTTAGAGATTTAAGTAATCGTTTTATATGCCATGGTTACATTAGGATGCATATAATATTAATCATATACAGTATCGAAACAACTTATAGCAGTGAATGTAAATAAAAGTTAGAAATAAGCATTTTGATAACATCCAGGACAGCTTAATACATAACGCATGTAATAAAACAATGAGCATGGATAATACATTCTAGCACGTTAATTGCTGTGTTTGAATTTATTTCTTAAAAAGAGCAGAAACGACCTAGTAAATAATCAGCAGAACCAACCGTAATTGTTTTTTTCAAATATATGGACGAATAAAAGATTGCTCAAATATAAAAGAACTACTTAATGTTATTGAACACTTCGCTGAAAACAATATTCTTTGTTCTCTTCAATGGTTTTCCTTCTTTATCTGTGATCAGTATCTTTAGACCGGTTCTGGAAGTTACTCTTGAAACAACAACATACGGCCATGAGTAAAAACAGGTCTTGGAAGATACAAACCAACTTTGTCCAGTGTTTGTCCTTGACTTTTGTTTATAGTCATTGCAAAGGCAAGAGCAACGGGAATCTGCCTATGCCGCATTCAGAAAGGAAATCTTGCCTCAAGTGGGGTGACAAACATCTTATGGAGTGCAACTTTACGACCAATATTAGATCCAGTTATTATTCTAGCATCCATTGCTTGATTGCCCAACTGAGTAACTTGTAACCTAGTTCCATTGCACAAACCATTTCTCTGATCAATATTCCTAAGTAACATAATGGGAGCACTAACCTTTAATTTCAAATCATAATTCGGCAGTCCAGATAGTTTTATGCTGTTGATAAATTCCTGTGAGTAAACCATATCATCGTTTTTCCCTGTATCGGAAGTATCAATGGTGTCAAAACTGAGGTACGTTTTTTCTTCACCTGTTTAAAACAAACATATATGTCAATGTCAATATATTACAATATTAACATTCCAAAATATAAATATGTATAGATTGGAGAAAACATTATAATAGAAAAATAAACAAAATACCTTGTAATGATTCGAGCATATAGTCATTAACATTACCAACATCTTCGTTGGTTGGACTCAAAATTGCTCTTCCTTGAAAATACTTTGGATCGGACTGAACCGCATAAGAATCTCCATATACTTCTTTAACAATTGCTTTCATAGGTTTGGAAGAATCTGATATGAGCAAATCTTTAGGAATATCTATCTCAAAATCCTCATCATCTCCACCGTTGATCTTTCCGTCTCCTATATCCAGAATCTAGTTGGAGAACTCCCTTAGAGCACGAGCTTGATCAATACTCAGACCATCAGCTAGAAGCCGCATGTTTTTGGTTAGCTTCATTACTTTGCATTTGTTACACAGTACCGACGAATTCAAAGCAGCCATTACAGTCTGCTCTCTTCCACCATCAGTTATAACCGGCAAAATCTGTCTAAAATCACCACCAAAAACAATAGGCTTACCTCCAACTGGAACATCTTTTCCCAAAATATCGCGCATGCTCCGATCCAGAGTCTCAAAACAGTGTTTACTCATCATTGGCGCTTCGTCCCATATAATAAGTTTAGCTAACTTGACCAACTCTGTTTGATTTGTTCCAGGTTTTAAAGTAGAACACATCGTCCCTTCATTTATTTGAATAGGGATCCCAAATCTAGAATGAGCCGTTCGACCACCTTTTAGTAACAAAGCAGCAATACCACTGGATGCAACATTTAATAATATATCACCCTTGGATCGAATAGTGGCCCCAAGAACACTCCACATAAACGTTTTCCCTGTCCCTCCAAATCCATAAACGAAAAACATACAACCAGTTCCATTGTCAACTGCGGTCATAATCTCATTATAAACACCCCTTTGTTCTCCGTAAGTTTGGGCAGATCTTTGTCCAAGTCAGCTTTCAGCTCATCACGATCGTATGATAACTCTTCTGTTATCAACGTGTTCTTATCCCGATCCACAACGCTCATATCGGGTTTGGGCATTTTATCAATCTGAAACAGTGAAATCCCACTTCTACGCATGAGCATTTCTATCTCCACTAATGCATGATTCTTGATCTGCTGTTCGGTCATGGTATAATCTAAAATATACAAAAATAAAAGTATAAGACATTAAATACATTTATATGAAAAAACTATTTTCGATAATGCTCCTTAATATAGTTTTACTTACATGGATCTTTTCTTATGGCTCTTTGTCTGATTAATATGTCGTCTGATAAGTATTCCCATGTTTTATTCCAAAGTTCTGGTACATTCTGAACAGTGTTGGTCAGAATCATGAGAACAAACGATTCCCGCACATATGTACCGCTACCCCCACTGAGTTGCTTCTTTTACATCATCAAGCAAACCCAAAGTTTCGCAAACCAATTTGTACTCAGAATAAAAAACACCATCAACCATTTTGATATCATCATAACATGATGGACCTGGTACGATGTTAAGCAAAACCCTCAGATAGTATGCATCTTCTTTTACTCGGGGGACGTATGTTAGCCTTCCAATTGCAAAACCTTTTTGCCGATCTTTCCATTCTCTAGTCTTTAAAACCCAAACATGTTCGGTTGGAAAATCAGCGTAAGTCATCTTCTTCGCTTTGGGATTCTTTTTGTAATAGTCCATGAAAGCCAGAAACTTTGATCTACCAACCGATGGTCGATTAATAACGTCATCCACATCGTCATCTTCCTCGTGGAGCAACGGCTGTTCACCCTCGAGATGAAACGAAAGTTTCTCTACTGGCGTAGTTCGGAAAATAGTATTGAACGCAAGAATTCTCCATGCAGCCTCGTAGGAAGATATATATACATGTTTAAAATATAATTATTTTCAACTGAAATGCTGTATATATGACACAATCATATTAACAAAATAAACAACAATAGTTTTATTGGGTTCACATACCGACAACTGGTATACTCTTTAATTTCATATTTGACTTGATCCTTATCTGCAACGTTACCATCACCAGCTTCGTTTCCTAAAGATGCTCTTACATAGTCAGGACCCTTGTGGATATACTTGAAGAGGTATTTGGCAGCTCGGGTTTGGCAACACCACTCAACGTTGATTGAGCTCGATAACGCTTGGATAGAGTTCTGTTGTAAGGTATCACATCTGAATTGTCAAAATTAAACCCACTTTTTGTTACAAACCTTGTACTGTCCTCTCTACGTCTGTAAATAGGAAACCCTCCTACATCAACATGAGTTGTTTCACTAAAAGGTTTTGGAAAGTACTTGTACACTTCCCATCTTGCATGCATGGACTATCTTTATTGTGAAGGCCACATGGACCATGCATCATCATATCCGCAACAACCTCGTACAAATGAAGATCGTCCTCTTTATCAAGATTTTTCGCACTGATGAACTTATCTATATCATCACCAGTTGGTAGCTTAGAATCAGGATGTACAAAAACAATCAGATGAGCATGTGGAAGTCCTCTCTTTTGCCACTATATTGTGTACATAGCTGCAAAATAGATATATACTTGATTCAAACTTTCAGAATAATAATTTGGAACAATTTTAAATTATGTGTATAACATATAAAGATACTAAAAGAAAAATATGATTTAATCCATATTGAAGCAAGGATTTTTTTTTTTTTTTACCTGAATTGACGTTACCAAACGTCTTATTCTTTGTCAAATCTTCAATTAAACTGTCGAGTTTCAGTTTGAATATTCTGCAACATGCTTCAGGTCTATCTTCTGGTTTTAAACCATTCTTCTCAAGTAATCTTGTAATTTCAGGCCACTGTGGGTTGCATGTAATCGTTATAAAAAGATCTGGAAAAGAAAAATACTTGCATGTAGCCATTGCATCTAGATAATTTTTCATCATATACCTTGGAACACCAACAAATGAAGATGACAAATGTACTTTTGTTCCCTGGTTAGACAGATTCACATCTCCTTTTGACGAAACATCTTTTAATTTATCGTAACTTTCAACTCTAAGTTTTTTCTGATTCTTCCGTAGAAAAGACAATCGGCTTGTCTCAATCATGGTGTAAACATCAACCAAAAACTGCTGAAATAATTTTCCAGACATGAGAATAGTCGGAGATTCATTACGCCTTTCGAGAATTCGAAATGCAAAAAATTCTCGCATGGTGATCTTTGTTCTAGTTCTTCTGTTTGTGTCAACATAGCCAATGTCTATACCTAGCCTGGTTTAAAAAAAAAAATTAAATTAATAAAGCAAAGAACAAACCATGAGAATCATATAATTTGTTCAAACCATTGAGCCAAATTACTAACCTGAAACGGTCCTCACCGTATGGAAATAGCAAAGGATATTGCAATGGCAAATATGCTGGATGCAATTCACTTATTCTCTGCATTTTCCCTGATTTACTCTGAATAATAACATCACGCGGTTCCATGTCCATTCGAAAATCCCTAGGTATTAATCCATGCACCTCGTTTGTCGTAGGTAAATTATAGGTCCTACCATCTCTATCTCTTCTGCTTGGAATTCTAAGTTTTATACTTTCCATATTCTTTGTCAAGTCCATTCGATCTCTTGCTGATTTTAATGCACCAACGTGCGGATTATGATTATCCAACATTTTTTTGATCAAATCCACTATTTTTGGTCGAATTTTTTCAACTGACCTAGTCTTCCTGAAAATTTGAAAACCATGTAATCAGAAACAAAATAAAATAATATTTGTTTAAATAAGTAATTATGTTACCCGTAAGCTTTTATCCGATTATTGGTCTCATTATGGCAATCGTGAATTGATAGGCTGTAAGTTTTATCCCTATATTAACTATGAATCTACTCAGACATAGATAATGAAAACATGATCAATGAATTAATATATATCATAA
This sequence comes from Orychophragmus violaceus, assembly GCA_030180135.1. NCBI lineage: Eukaryota > Viridiplantae > Streptophyta > Magnoliopsida > Brassicales > Brassicaceae > Orychophragmus > Orychophragmus violaceus. The sequence goes on from CM058235.1 coordinate 27,282,427, forward strand.
AAGAGAATAAAGAAGTAAAGGGGTTCGAAATCTTCTCCAAAAACAGGATGTAGTACATGATCAGATCAGCCCCAAATAGCTCTAAAAACTCTATGCTCTAAAGTACGAAAGCGTATCCAAAAACTGATGTAAAAACCTAATTATATAGCTAAATCACGTCTTGGGGCTTATTTGTAATTCTTGGAAACTTCTGGACAAAACTGAAATATCTTCATTCTTCATTAACCGCCGAGAATAAGCCCATCTCGCTCGTGTGTCGATCGATGCACGATGTGTGTCGATCGATGCATTACTCTGTTTTGGACAGTGAACTCTATCTCGGGTCAAAGCACCAAAATGCTCCAAAAAGCTCCAATAACTCCAATTCCGCTCCAAACGTGCTAGTACCTAATAACACCTGTAAAAGACTCTAAAGAAACACTAAAAGACTCTAAAACACACTTATATCATGGTCTAAAACCGGTAAAAACCATGATATATCAACTCCCCCACACTTAGCCTTTGCTTGCCCTCAAGCAAAACAGAGAACTAAAACATGGTGAAGAGGTTTGAAAACTTTCAGAAACTCTTTTTATCTTAGAAGCAACAACACTCAGATTCCCTTTAGTAAGCCACTGAAAGAATCACCTGCAAGACATCAAGACCAACATGTACTTCCCCCACACTTAGCAATTGTCCTAAGTATACTCCACAATCAATCCAAGCAATTCAAATTCACCCTACTGACTTCTATAAGCTATTAAGTGTGGTCTCACCTAAGGATTATCGATCAAAGGGCACATGGATTCTTACTTTGTCAGCTCTTGACCACCATACTATCTTTTTCTGGTTCCTTTCTTCTCTTTTCCCTTCCTTAGCATTCTGATTTTTCCCCATTGGGTATCATTTTTTTTTTATCAGTGCTCTTCCCGTCAAGGAGTGTACTTTGGACACATTCCATGGATCGCACATGAGGTAATAGTGTTTGCTACTATTCTCGTGACCACTTCGGAGCTACTAGCTCATCCTCAGTTTATTTCTTTTTTTTTACTTTATGGAAGGGGAGAAGGGAACCATACTCGGACAGGTTTACAAGCTGTGTCAGAACTAACAAAGGAATCCGACTCAAGGTATACCAAGCCCTTAGGTGAGAAATTTAAGTCAAATTAAGGGTGAAGCCAGTAAAGGATCCTCTGAATACCTGAAATGATATGGGTGTCCTCAGTAGGTTGATCCGTGTTGGGTTTTCTAATAGCCATAGATAGAACTTGCAACTTCATCCCAATGGTCACTTAAGTTCCTGCAAGATGTTGTTAACTTCTCAAAAATTCATTGTTTCTTACTTAAACTTGTTTTGACTCAATAAAACAATTTTTTTTTTTGAAAAACGGACTGACTCTAAGAAAACAGAAAGATAGTAGTCAGTACCACCTCCCCCACACTTGAAACACACTGTCCCCAGTAGTGTCAAGCTAAGGGTTGGTAAAAAGAAAGAAAATTGTTAAAGGATGAGTTAAGTTATGTCTGATTTTTACCTCTGTCGCTCATGCATCGATCGATACATAAATGTAACGACCGTTGCAAGGCGATTTGCGTCATGTGTCGATCGTTTCTCAGGACCGCAACGATCGCTGCAATGCGATTTTCGTGTTGTGACGATCGACACACAGGACCGTGTCGATCGTTGCATTGAGATATCCGAGACCTGCAGACAAAACTCACCAAAACCAAAAACAAACGTAAAATCCTAACAAAAACACCAAAAATGAATAGCAAAAACAAAACAGTGGGTTGCCTCCCACTCAGCGCTCTTTTAGCGTCAATAGCTTGACATTTTAGCTCAATCAGACAGAGGGTGCAACATCCAGAGGCAAAATTTGACCTCCTGGAATCTCGGCCTTAGCCCAATAATGCTTTACTCTCTGTCCACTCACAGTAAATTCCTTACCTTCCTGGCTGATTAGAACGACAGCTCCATAAGGACGTACCTCCTTGATTGTGAAAGGGCCGGACCACCTTGATCTCAGCTTACCTGGAAACAATTGCAAGCGAGAGTTATACAAAAGTACCTGATCGTTAGGCTCAAATTGTCTAGAGACAATCTTCTTGTCATGATAAGCCTTAGTCCTCTCCTTGTACAGCTTTGAGTTCTCATAAGCAAAATGTCTAATCTCATCCAACTCATTAAGCTGCACCAATCTCCTCTCTGCAGCAGACTTAAGATCGAAGTTCATCTGTTTCATAGCCCATGCTGCTTTGTGCTCAAGCTCCACTGGCAGATGACATGCCTTCCCATACAGCAGATGAAATGGAGTAGTCCCAAGTGGTGTCTTAAATGCAGTCCGGTAAGCCCATAATGCATCATCCAGTTTCGCTGCCCAATCCTTCCTTGTCTTTCCAACAGTCTTCTCTAAGATCTCTTTGATCTGTCTGTTAGAGACCTCAACTTGTCCACTAGTCTGAGGGTGATAAGGAGTAGCAACTCGGTGATGAACTCCATGCTTCTGTAGCAACTTCTCGAAGACCTTATTAATGAAATGAGATCCTCCATCACTAATCACTATTCGAGGTACTCCAAATCTAGGGAATATGATGGTCTTAAACAGCTTAATGACCACCGAAGAATCATTGGTTGGACTAGCTATTGCTTCCACCCTCCACAACAACCAAAATGAATTTATTCACATAGGATGAGGGAAAAGGACCCATGAAATCTATGCCCCATCAATCGAAAACCTCAACCTCAAGAATGAAATTCTGAGGCATCTCATGCTTCTTACTGATTTTCCCTCTCCTCTGACAGGCATCACACTGAGAAACGAAGGAATGAGCATCCGCAAACATTGTAGGCCACCAGAAGCCTGCTTGTAGAACCTTAGACACAGTCTTGAAAGTAGCAAAATGTCCAGCATAATCTGATCCATGACAGTGGAATAAGATATCTGGAACCTCTGATTCAGCAACGCATCTCCTGTAAAGACCATCCAAACAATGCATGTAGAGATAAGGTTCATCCCAGTAGTATCGTCTAAGCTCCCTGAAGAACTTCTTCTTCGCATACCCCTTTAAATCATCTGGTTCAGTCTCTGCAGCCAGGTAATTAGCTATATCTGCGTACCAGGGTCGATCGGTGGTCGTGACAGCATCTACTTCGAAGACATAGTCTCCAATTTGAACCATGAAAGGTTCTGGGTTCGTATCCGCACTGCAACGATCGTCGCATAAGGAAGCATCAATCGTCGCAGCCTCGACACTTGCATCGATCGTCACAGATGTGGCATCGATCGACGCAATGCGACTAATCCGACAGTTTTGTAAATTTCTGTCGAAATCTATCTGAAACACTGTCCCGATCATATTGACGTTCTCCTCAGGCAAGAAATCATTAATAGGCACGTCTTCCTCAACCAGCATCCTTGAAAGATGATTAGCAACTCCATTCTCAACCCCCTTCTTGTCCCTTACTTCAATGTCGAACTCCTGAAGCAACAGAATCCATCTCAACAATCTTGGCTTAGCATCTTTCTTCTGCATCAGATACTTCAGGGCTGAATGATCAGTGTGCACAATCACCTTGGAGCCAACAAGATAGCGGCAAAAATTCTCAAATGCAAATACAATAGCCAACAGCTCCTTCTCTGTAGTGGCATAGTTTCTATGCGCATCATCTAGTGTCCTTCTAGCATAATAGATAGCATGAAGCTTTCTGTCCTTCTTCTGCCCAAGAATAGCTCCTACAGCATAGTCACTTGCATCACACATAACCTCAAAAGGTAAATCGCAATCTGGTGGCTGAACTATAGGAGCACTCACTAATGCTTGCTTGATCTGTTCAAATGCAGTCTGACAATCTGCATTTAGCAATCTTACTGAAGTCCTTGATGAACCGTCTATAGAAACCAGCATGTCCAAGAAAGCTCCTTATAGACTTCACAAAATCAGTTGCCTGAAGGCTGGTCATTACCTCAATCTTAGCGCGGTCTACTTCGATCCCTGCTTCAGACACTTTATGTCCAAGTACGATACCATCTCTGACCATGAAATGGCACTTCTCCCAATTAAGAACCAAGTGCTTCTCCTCGCATCTAGTTAGTACCTTGCACAGATTATCCAAGCACTCATTATAAGATGACCCATAGACTGAGAAGTTATCCATAAACACCTCCATAAAGTCCTCAATCATATCAGTGAATATGGACATCATGCATCTCTGGAAGGTGGCTGGTGCATTGCAGTGTCCAAAAGGCATCCTACGGTAAGCAAATGTGCCATATGGACAAGTAAAGGTGGTCTTTCCCTGATCCTCTGGATGGATGGGAATCTGGAAGAAACTTGAATATCCATCGAGGAAGCAATAGTAAGGATTTGATTACCTCTCCAGCATCTGATCAATGAAGGGTAAAGGGAAATGATCCTTCCTTGTCGCAGCATTGAGCTTCCTGTAATCTATGCACATCCGGTGTCCAGTCACAGTCCTTGTAGGGATCAGCTCATTCTTCTCATTTTTCACAACTGTAACTCCGCCCTTCTTATGCACTACATGGAATGGACTTACCCAATCACTGTCTGAAATAGGATAAATGATCCCATAATCCAGGAGTTCCATAATCTACTTCTTAACCACATCCTTAAGGTTAGGATTCAGCCTTCTCTGATGCTCCACTGATTGAAGGAACTTGGAGCCAATTCTACCGGATTCAGAATTGATGTCATGTTCCCGAAGCCTAGGATCTAGGGTCTAGTTAATTGAATCATAGATCTGACCTCGTGATTACCTGGAGATTAGCAGCGGAAGATGAATCATGTAAACGAGATCTCTGGAGCGCCTCAGATGCTGCGCCTCTACTGCAGTCCACACGCACACAAGCTGGAATCCGTCGGGATGCTAGTGCCGGGATTCAGATCTCCTCGGAAGTGAGTTTCTAGAGGAAGAGCCTCTGTTTTCTGTCAAGAAAATCTATAGGGCGGCGCTCCTCTCTCTTGTCAAATTTCTGAGTCTATTTATTTATAGACTTCGACATAAACCGAAACATCAGTTTCGGTATTCGCCTTGTGTCGACCGACACACCTAATGGTGTCGATCGACACACCTCATTAAAACTCATATTCGATGTGTATCCAATACACATCGACCAGACCATGTGCCAATGATCAATCCCATACAAAGTGTATCTAACTTGCTTAGGTGTGTGACCCTGTAGGTTCACACGATACCAGAAATGAGTTACAACTCATTTGTCATAAGCGGTTTCTAGCAAAACATTATGACTACCTAGTATCACATGAATTGTCCGATCTCGACAATAAAACTATCTATAGATTGAGTACAATGTGATTTCAGGACATAATCCCAACAATCTCCCACTTGTACTGGAATCACCTATTCCTATAATCCCTTCGTCTCTATATCTCGATATTGCATAAGGCAAGAGACTGTGTCATCCTTATTATAGCCAATATCATGTTCATCGAACTCCTGATCTATACTGATAAAACAAACGACTGAAAATCACCTCGTTTGAGCACGGCCATGCATTTTCTCAGAATCAAATCTTCGATGGGCCCTGAGATATTTATCTCCTGTTACAGGAGGGACAAATCCCATCTTGTTCCATCCATGTTTCTACACATACTTCATGATACGTATAAGCAATGCCTTTATAGCCGCCAGTTACGGAACGACGTTTGACAAGGTCAAAGCGCTTCAATTCATATGCTAGAAAGCATGATGAACTCAGGTCTAAGGACTATACTCTATAGTCGTAATGAGAACCTCCCATGACACTGATATAACTATCCTATGGAGTTCTCATTAGCGGGTCATGTCCGATCATATGTTCACCAACATATATCTATGTGATTGACTGTGATAATCATATCATTGACGCCATGAAACTTAGTCCAACAGTCACCTCACATGCTAGTCTCGCGCGGTTATTGGTGTCCCACTTCAACAACCTCGACTAGGGACAATCGTAATTTATGTCATCCTTTACTTATAGGGTTTCATGATCAAGTCCTCAACTTGATGACCTATATGATGACCATAAAATACTTTGGGACCATTACTTAATTATCCAATAATCAAGTAACACCGATGTCAGTTTTAACTTACACAAACTTTGCCATAGCATGTCTATGTAAAGATTATAACATAACTAAAATAACTCCCACTAGAATCAAGATCATCTCTTCAGATATCTTATACCTACAACAACAGATTTCGTGCTTAGGTTGTGGGAGACTCTGCGGTGTTTTGCTTGAAACAATTTCAACAAACCACACCGCCATTCAGATAAAAGCACCATTCTACGGTCCACTGCTTGGAGCCTTTCCAACAGATAGCACCGCAATTCAGACAAAGAGACATAACCAGGTGGGAACCGGGAATCGTCTTTGTCCGTCTAACTACTTTCAACTGGTTCATCACTTCCTCAGTTCACCACGAAACTATCCCTAGAGTTCCTCAAACACTTGGGATATTTCTGGTAACTGTTCAGTGACTATTACCGGAACATATTGGTATTTTCTCGTCATGCTTTATGAGTAAGCTGCATTTGGACGAGCGCAAAATATGGCATTCATGATGGATTCTTTTGCATCAGCATAAGCAATCACACTCATTGATACTAGCTCAGCCAGTGTTCAAAACACTTCATCTTGCTAAGATTATTGCCATAAGACCTTTGGTGTAAAGCCATTCTTGGAATCAAGCACATTTGAACTGTCAAATACCTTATCAACATAAGGATTTTGACATGATCCAATTAGCCTTTACATACGGTGTGAGAATTGCAATTACGCTCCCACTAGTCTTCTTGTAAACGCATGGTTTCATTTCTTTTCTGATCAAGTCAAAACTTTTGACCACATTATCAGAATGTTGATTCCAACTCCAAGATGTTTGCTTCAATCCAGAAATGGATCGGTGAAGCTAACATGCATACCCAGCCAATTTTCGGAGTTGGGGGTTCACCATCGCTTCTTGAATTTCGCATGCTCATCACTTTTCAATGATCAACAGATCACGACAATCGGCTACGAGAAATCACTCTCTAGTTAGTGACGGATCCTTTCGGATTTGCGAATTTCAGGCTTCACAGTTGTAGATCCTACAGCTCTTTGTAGATCTCACCGTTGTTCTCCCTCAACAGGTTGAGCAGTCTCCTGCGTTTATCGAATTTCTTCGATGTGTACTTTTACTCCCACTGTTTCTTTTGGAAAGTATGATCTTTCTCAGAAGACACAGTTCCGGACAACAAAACTTTGTTCTCGGATTGGTTATAACAGTAGTAAGCCTCGGTTTCCCTAGGACAACCCGCGAGGTAGAACTTATCAGATTTGGGTTCAAGCTTGTTAGCTTTCATCCCCAAATGATCAGAAACAATCATGCTTGGAAAAACTTTCAGTCTACATCCAATGTGGTGTCTTTCAATTGATTCTGATTTAAACCCTTTTCTGCGCAAACACAGACATTTCTAGAGCGTATTTCTTAAAGGATTATGGAAGATTCCTGTGACTCATCATTAATCGGAGCATATCTAATAAGATCCGATTCGTTCTCTCAGAAACACCATTTAGGTTTTCCAGGAGAAAAGAGCTGTGATATGACTTCACACTCACCTAGATGATCACCCAATTCTTGACTCAAGTATTTTCCTCCGCGATCTAATCGAGGATCTCAATGCTTCTGTCAAATCGGTTCTATACTTCATCTTGGAACTCCTCAAGGGATTCCTGCTCGTGTCTCATCAAAAGAACACATCCATACTTATTGATGTCATCAATAAGGTAATGAAGTACTGAAGATTTCCTTTGGCACTAATGTTCATTGGGCCGCATACATCAGTATGTGTAAGGCCCAATAAGCCTCTGGCCCGTTTACTTTTAGCTCTGCTAAAAGGGCCTTAGTCATTTGGTCCAGTGAGCAGAATTCATATCTCACATGATTAATTATCAAATGAGCCCAAAACTATGGAACTTCTGAATCCGCTTCACTCATGTGGTCAAAACGACTGTGCTAAGGAAAAATCGAGTTCAAGTCATCAGACTTAAACCGTTTGGTATTTATGTTATATGTACAATCGTACATTGGTTTAAGATATAAAACCCATTCTAAACGGGGTGCTACCAAATAATATTTCATTAAGATCTAAAGAACAAAACTTGTCTTTTATCAAAATGAAAAACATCAAAATTCTTACAAGAAAATGAAAGACATCTCTGCACAAGGCAGATACATAGTAGCAATTACTTAATTTCTAAAACCAAGTATGAAAGGCTCCTACAAGTGGAGAATCTCTACGGCTCATGCAGCAACCATTGCTTCATACCAGACACGCAGTTCCACTTGTCCTTTCTTCCACGTTCTACTGTCGCTTAGGTCCTGCATATTTCAAAAAATATCAGTACCACAACTAGTATCCAATACTCATGTAGAACTTGAAACAATAACACAATACCTGAAGAAGAAGTACCATACATCTTCTCCATCTCTTGTGAATCTTCCAAGAATTTAATGCAATTTCTCTTCCAATGCCCAAACTCTTTACAGTAGCAGCATTTATAAACATCAGATGGGCCTGACTTGGGCTTAAAAGATGACACAGGTTTATCCCGATTCCAAATCTGAATGGCCTTGCCATCACCCTTGTCTAAACAAGATTTCTCAAATCTTTTACCCTTTTTGATGTTTTTCTCTGCTGTCTTGAGCATGCCATGCAGCTCAGTCAACGTCTTCGTCAAGCCTTTCTTGATATAGTTCTTTATGAACTTATCATAACTTGACGGCAGTGACTGCAGAATGATGTCAGTAGCCAACTCCAAGCTGACAGGACAATCCAGTATCCCCAGGTTATCAATGTAACCCATCATTTTAATGACATGAGGACTTACTGGAGCATCCTCTGGTAGCTTACACCCAGTGAGAGACTTCACCATCTGGAATCTTTCAACTCGTGCCAGATCCTGAAACTTCAGTTTCAGGCTGGTGATCATCTCTATTGGCGACTCCATGTTCTCGTATTGACTTTTCAAGTCTGAGTTCATGGTAGCCAACATCAGACCACGCACATCTACCACATCAATATAATGCTTATTCCAAGCATCATATACTGCATTCGAGCGATTGGTCCCAAGCCTTTCTGGAAGAGCTTTCTCAAGGACATAGTCCTTGCTCTCCTGCTTGAGGATTAATCTCAAATTCCGATACCAATCCAGGAAGTTGGATCCATTTAACTTGTCCTTCTCAAGGACGGATCGCAACGAGAAAGTAGTCTCAGACATAAGCTGAAATCCAAGAAAAACAAAGATTTAGTTATGTATTCCATGAGAAGTCTTATCTAATAAGAAAACTCGCATTATATTCAAACAATGTTTCCTCAATGAATATAATGATCCAAGACCCATACTTCACCAAAATCTGAGTGGACGACTCGTCATCACCCAAAATTTAGTTATCTAGGTAAGAAAATCATTGCTAATTGTACCCAGTACAACTCTTGGTCGCAGATAAGACAATCCATGTCTCATCTACTCTGACGTCTCTGGGCCCAGAACTTCTGATGGCCCAGTCAAGTGAAACAATCTCTTCTGTCTTGTGATCATTGACAGTCGCACTGCGAGTCTATCAATGAACACCCGCCTTGCTCATGTCACTGTGGATACCAAGGACTCCAAGACTATCCAACAATGAACCGAGTCTTGACAGTTGACAAGATTGGGCAAGACATCAAGGTCACTTGATGTTTAGTTGAGGAAACTAAACTCTGAAAGGTTAGCAAATCAATCTATTAGGTCATGTAATTGTTGATGTCAAGCACCGCAAGTCCATCAACATAATTACTTGCCTTACTCATCTAATTGTAGACACCAAGCTCTTGGCTAGACCATCACACAACGAAATGAGTCTTGACAGTTGACCATATTGAAGCTAAACTTTGATCAAGGTTTAAGTCTAGTTTGGTTTCTGCAAATTCAAGGTTCAATAACCAGAATTTCGAGCTCTGTGTCGATCGACGCAGACTATGTCTGTCGATCGACAACACCAAACTTAACCGACATAGACCTAAACCGAAGACAGTTTTGATAATCGGTCCAATCCAATTGAACCGACTTATCAGATCAAACTGATCTTAACCATTCAAATCGGTTTATACTAATTGCGATAACTGGTTCAATCCAATTGAATCAATTCATCCAATTTAAACCGTTTTAGTCAGTTTTAACTGATCGCGATAACCGGTCCTATTCAATTGAACTGTTTTATCCAATCAAACTGATTTAACCCATCGGTTCATGCTAATTGAGACAATCAGTTCAATCCAATTGAACCAATTCATCCAATTTAAACCGATCTATTCGGACTTAACCAAGCATGATAACCGGTCCAATCCAATTTAACCGATTAACCATTCGCTAGGTCTGTGTCGACCGACACTAACCTGTGTCGATCGACACTTGACCGAATATGTTCTGTGTCGACCGACACTTAACCTGTGTCGATCGACACAACAGCTTTTCTGATTTTTCTTCGCGAAAAACCCTAGCCGCTGATTCTGTCGAATTCACATCTTTGTGTCGACCGACACACCTAGTGTGTCGATCGACACTGTGCGAAAACACAGAATCATTTTTCGATCAGATCGATCTCACCTGTTCTTAATCAAACAACCTAGTTTGCGAATCTAAATCATCAAATTCAATTAAAACAGGTTGATTCAATGGAAAACCCTAAGGCTCTGATACCACTGAAGGAACTTGGAGCCAATTCTACCGGATTCAGAATTGATGTCATGTTCCCGAAGCCTAGGATCTAGGGTCTAGTTAATTGAATCATAGATCTGACCTCGTGATTACCTGGAGATTAGCAGCGGAAGATGAATCTGGTAAATGAGATCTCTGGAGCGCCTCAGATGCTGCGCCTCTACTGCAGTCCACACGCACACAAGCTGGAATCCGCCGGGATGCTAGTGCCGGGATTCGGATCTCCTGGGAACTGAGTTTCTAGAGGAAGAGCCTCTGTTTTCTGTCAAGAAAATCTTTAGGGCGACGCTCCTCTCTCTTGTCGAATTTCTGAGTCCAATTATTTATAGACTTCGACATAAACCGAAACATCAGTTTCGGTATTCGCCTTGTGTCGACCGACACACCTAATGGTGTCGACCGACACACCTAATGGTGTCGATCGACACACCTCATTAAAACTCATATTCGATGTGTATCCAATACACATCGACCAGACCATGTGCCAATGATCAATCCCATACAAAGTGTATCCAACTTGCTTAGGTGTGTGACCTGTAGGTTCGCACGATACCAGAAATGAGTTACAACTCATTTGTCATAAGCGGTCTCTAGCAAAACACTATTACTACCTAGTATCACATGAATTGTCCGATCTCGACAATACAACTATCTATAGAGTGAGTACAATGTGATTTCAGGACATAATCCCAACACTGATGTCTTAGACTCGTCCTCAAGATGTATCCGATGCATGCACAGCTCCGGAGAGATACCTGAAATGTCATCAAGAGAATAGCCAAGAGCTTTGCGATGCTTGTGCAGCTTGCTTAGCAGTAGAGTGAGCTTTGCGTTGTTCAAACTAGCATTAACAAATACTGGATAAGTTGAATTAGGTCCAAGAAATGCGTACCTTAGCCCGGATGGAAGTTGTTTCAGCTCAATTTTCGGAGCCTTTTCCTCTGCCCAGTCTCTGTCGACATGCAACGATCGATGCCCTGAAGGTGTCGATCGATGCAATGTCGCGTCAGACACATCCAATTGCATCACTTGCTCAGCAGAGTCCATTAGCCTCGCGTAGCAGATTGCGGGCTCGTCTTGCAGGTGTTCTAGCTCCATTATAGAGCTCAGTAAGGCTCTCTCAGTGGATCCTCAGCATGTGACCTATGAAAGTATTCTACAGCCAAATCACTGAGTGTGTCCACATAGAAGGTCTGTCCGTCGATGGTTGGTCTCTTCACCAGTTTGTCCATATCGAAACTCATCTTCAGATCACCCACATTTAGAATTATTTTACCTCTATGCCAGTCAATCATCGCACCCGCAGTAGCTAAGAAAGGCCTACCCAAAATCAGTGGATCCTTCGGTTCTTCTCCATACTGCAGAACCACAAAATCAGTAGGAATCACGCATTGGCCAATCATTATAGGCACATCCTCCAATATTCCTTCAGGAATTCTGATTGTTCTGTCTGCTAAAACCAATGAGATCCTAATGGGCAGGAAATCAGTCATCCCAAGTCTCTTAGCAACAGAGAAAGGCATAAAGTTCACACTAGAACCAAGATCACATAGAGATCTTTCGAATCTTTCCCTGTAGATGGCACAATCCAACACAAAGCTTCCCGGATCTTTCAACTTCTCAGGAATTCTGCCCTGAATCACTGCACTACATACCTCCGTGATCATTATTACACTCTCCTCATCAGACCACTTACCAGCAAGTAAGTCCTTAAGACATCTTCTCATCACAGGAGTAGTCTCCATAGAGTCAATCAAAGGCACTTCAATCTTCACCTTTTTGATGATCTCTTTGCATTTGACATACTTCTTATCGTTCTTAGCCTTCCTTGGATTTTTACGATAAGGTACTTTAGGCTTGTAAACCCTTTCGTTTGACTGTTTTGGCTTTCCTGCGTCTGAACTCTCTGCAGTCGCCTGGCGTCGATCGTTGCTGGTATTGCGTCGATCGTTGCTGGGCGACTGTGTTACGACTTCTGGTTCTATGTTTTCGCTTTGCATCGACCGTTGCTGAGGTGCGTCGATCGATGCATTGCGAATCCCACGGATCTCATCTTCTATTTATTCGATTTCCACGATCTCTTCAACACTCAACTGCTTTTTCTGGGCAGGACACAACTCCTTACCACTTCTCAATGTCATTGCATTGCACTGATACTTAGGATTAGCATCAGTTCGTCCCAGAAGAGATCCATCTGGCCTCTGAACATATCCAGCAGTCCTTGCAACCTTAGCATCCAGCTCCTTCATATGTGTGCTCAAAGATTCAAACTTCCCATTCAGCTCTTCATACACAGCACCTATCTTCTTATTGAGGTCTACAGCATTCTTAGTCTGACCTTTCAGCAGCTGCTCCATCATACTATCCATCTTGCTCTCATGAGCATTAGCAGCAGGAGGTGTTTGGTAAGAGGAAGATCAATAAGTCCTCTGATTACCTTGTTGAAAAGGCTTCTGGAAACCAGCATTCTGTCCAAAGCCAGAAGAGTTTTGATTGCTTGTGAAAGCACTCTTCTGTCCACTGAAGAATCTATTACCTTGTTGTCCTCCAAACCTGTTTCCTTGGAAACCAGATCCTCCAATGTAGTTCACATCCTCTTCCTGACCATCTTCTTCAGCATTGATCACTTCAACATCTTGAGCAAAATGGACAGCTTTCTTCCCAGCTAGAAGATTGCAAACAGTGTCCAACTTACTCCTAATATCAGCTATCTCCAAGTTCTCTATCTTCCCACCAGACTCTTTCCTTCTCCTATCAGTAGTCTTGCAGCTATTACTGCTTACTAAGTTGTCTATCAGTTGCTTAGCTTGCTCAGGAGTCCTAGTGTTGAAATTTGCATTGCTGGAATTATCCAGCGCGGTCTGGTATGGGAGATCTATACCTCTAAAGAAAATACCCAGCAATGTTACCTCAGTGAATCCATGATGCGGGCAGTCACGTTGGTACTTCTTAAACCTCATCCAGGCAGACTTAAGAGGCTCTATAGGACCTTGGGAGAAAGTGAGAATGTCCTGTCTCGACTGATCAAAGCGAGCATCATCATAGAAGTGTCTCAGAAACTCACTCTTAACAGCATCCCAAGTAGTAAACTTCCCAGGTGGAAGTTGTTTCAGCCAGGCAGCAGCTGAAGGATCTTTCGGTGTTAATCCTGATTCAATTCATCAGATTACTTGATCCTAAACATGCCAGATCTAGGTTCTCTTGAATAGAAACATAAGTAGATCTCACCTTTTACCTGTTTTGTGCAGCGGAAAGGAAGAACAGGTCAGAGATCAGAGAGCCACCGAGTGATAACTCCTCCAGAGGTTCACACACGCACACCAAGCAGGAAGAGGCTGCTAGACCGAGCTGTGGGAGGTCGCAGGGAGAGAGAGAATCGCGGCTAGGGCTACCAGTCGACCTGAACTCGTCTTAAGTTTATATAAAACTTGTTCAGTTCGTTTTGGGCCATTTGGCCCAAATGCCAATTAACTCCGAGGCGTTCGCGCATTGCATCGATCGTTGCACCTTATGCATCGATCGATGCACAATGGCTAAAACCCTCTTATTCTCTCTAAGTATAGTAAATGCCTAGCACTTTTACCATACTCCTGCTAAACCGTTCCTACACGATTTCCTGTTAGCTTAGGCGTGTGACCCATATGGGATCATATAATAAAGGCAATAAGTCCAAGACTTATAGATCATGAGCGGACTCTAGCAAGCCATCATGACCCCCAGTATTATATGACTTATGTCTGATCTTTGACATACTCTTACTTTCTAGAGACAGTACCGAGATTACTGGACACATTTCCAACAATCTCCCACTTGTACTGGAATCTCTGTATTCATAATCCTTTTGTCACAATATCTCGATTAGTCATAAGGCAAGATTAGTGTCATCCTTATAAAGCCTAATCTTGTTCATCGGACTCTGATTTGATACTGTCAATCCAAACGACTCGGGACAGTCCGTTTGAGCATGGCCATGCATTTTCCAGTATTCAAATCTCCGATTGGCCTAGAGATATTCACTCCATTTATATTGGAGGGACAAATCCCGTCTTGTTCCATCACTGTAAACTACTCATTTCACAATGTACCCAAACAAGGTCCTTATAACTATCGCAGAACGATAGCGTTAGACAATGATCAAAGTGCATCAGTCCATGTGCAGTCACATGCATGCGAACTCAGGTCTAAGGACTATACTCTATAGTCGTAGTAAGAATCTCTTATGACACAGATATAAATATCCTGAAGAGTTCTTATAAGCGGGTCTTGTCCGGTCGTATGTTCCCCAACATACACCTATGTACTGACTTTGATGCCGAGCATCTATGACACACTGAGACTTTGTCATAAGTCACGTACCAATCCAGTCTCACACGGTTGTTGGTGTTCCAATTTCAACAACCTTTGACTAGGGACAGGATGATATAAAACATCTATCAAATATAGGGTCTCATGATCAAGCTAAATGACTTTGATGACTCAAGATCAAGTCATTTACTTCGATGACCTATAAAATGGTTCATATCATTTTGGAACGATTATTTCATCACAGTTAAAATAATCTTGAAATAATAATTTCATTATCAAACATCTCAAATGTTTTACAAGAACATATCAATAACTAAATAAAGCCCTTTACTAACTCCCACTGAAATTAAGACTATATCTTAACTTCACTTATCCTACAGCTACAGTCCGTGACTCGCGCTTAGGGCTAAGGAGTGGCTTCGTTAATAGATTAGCAACGTTCTCATTTGTTGAAACTTGCTGATCTACTTAACATCTCTGTCATTTATCTTAAGGTGTTTGGACCTCTGATGTGCAGCTAGTCTCATCTATGCTGGGAATCACATCAAGTTCATTGACGAACTCTTCTTTCCAAACAACCTCTTTCGCCGCTTTCTAAGCTGCGAAATGTTCAGTTTAAGTCATGGAGTCAGCAACAGTGCCTTGCACCGCCAGACAGACACAAGATATAACCGGACTGTGACCGGAAATCATCTTTGTCTGTTGGAAACTTGCCTTTCAGACTCTGCTGACTTGTAGCACATCACTTTCTCCGTAAATCAAGAACTTATCCTTAGTATTCCTCAAATACTTTAGGACATACTTTAGGAAACTTGATTCTTTGCTGGATTTGACTGGTCTTTACTTGTCTTGCTTAACATTAAAGCAACATCAAACAAGTACGTTTCATGGCATACATGATAGATCCAATTACTGAAGCATATGGAATCCTATCCATGCATTTAAGCTCAGCAGTTATCGTAGGATACTGTATCTTGCTTAACGTATTGCCATGTGACATTTGCATAAAACCCTTCTTGGATTGCTGAAAAACGTGTAGGACTTTGTCAATTTAAGAATCCTGACATTGTCCTACCAGCTCTTTTGGATCTCTATCTTTAAATCCAAAATCCAAGACTTTCGTGGCTATACCCATGTCATTCACAAAACCAACTCCCAAGCCAGTCCTTTACCGACTGCAGCATTGGGACGTTATATCCGAGAATCAGTATGTCATCGACATACACTTTGAGAAATGCAATATCGCTCCCACTAATCTATTAGTAAACATACAGTTCCGCTTCGTTCCTGTTCAAGTCAAAACCTTGACTACTTCAACAGAACGAAGATTCCAACTCCGATATGTTTGCTTCCATCCATGAATGGATCGATGAAGCTAACTTACATAAAATGTAATTTTTCGGAGTCCGGGCTTACTTTCGCTTCTTTGAATTTCGCAGATTCGTCGCTTTCAATGATCATCAGATCATGCGAACTTTCAATGATTATCAGGTTCAACTAATGACGAGAAATCACTCTCTGATTAGCAACTGATTCATTCATATCTGCGAACTTCAGGCTCCACAGGTGTAGATTCTACAGAAATCTGTAAATCCTTCCGCTGCTCTCCCTCAATAGGTAAAGCAGCCTCCTGTATTTCTCGAATTTCTTCGAGTTGTACTTTTACTCCCACTGTTCTTCTTGGAAAGTAACTTCCCTTCTTAGAAAACAGAATGGTCGTAAAAATACTTTTTACTCCCACTGTTCTTCTTGGAAAGTAATTTCCCTTCTTAGAAAACAGAATGATCGTAAAAGTACCGAGCCTTGGTTTCCCTAAGAAAACTTCGAGTTATGCTTTTACTCCCACTGTTCTTCTTGAAAATAACTTCCCTTCTTAGAAAACAGATTGGACGTAAAAGTAACAAGCCTTAGTTTCTCTAGGACAACCAGCGAAGTAGCTCAACTACTAATACTCAGTAAAGACGAATTTGGATCGATTCCAATCCACATTTACGTGGTGTCTTTCAACTGATATTGGTGGAACTATTAGCGTAAACTTAGATATTTCTAGAGCGTTATTCTTAAAATATCATGGAAGATCCGTGTGATTCATCTTTAATCATTTCTAATAAGATCTGATTCTTTCTCACAGAAACACCTTCAGGTTTTCAGGAGAAATGAGCTGTGAAACGATTTCACACTCATTCAGATGATCACATATTCAATGACTTAAGTATTCTCACTCATGATTTTAATCCAGAGTCTTAATACTTTTGTCATTCAGATCCTATACTTCATTCTGGAACTCTTTCGACCATGTCAAAGAATTCCGACTTGTGTCTCATCAAATGAACACAGTCACACTCACTGAAGTAATCAGTAGAGACAATGAAGTACAGGAGATTTTCTCTGGCATTACTGCTCATTGGGCCACATACATGAGTATGTTCCAGGTCCAATGAGCCTTTGGGCTTTTCTCTAGCTCGGCTAAGATAGGCCCTTTACCCTTTTGGTCTAGTAAACAGAATTCAAGTCTCATAAGATATTTTATCAAATGAGCCCAAACGTCCATGACTATGGGATTTCTGAATCCGACTTACTCTATGTGACCAAGGCTTTATGCCAAGAAAAATCAGGTTTAATTCATCAGATTTAAACCAATTCGGTATTTATGTTACATTTAGGCACTCTTTGGTTTAAGATATAAAACCCATTCCATGAATAGGGTGCTACAATTAATATTTCATTAAGATCAAAAGAACAAAACTTGTCTTTTATCAAAATGAAAAACATTCAAATTCTTACAAGAAAATGAAAGACAACTCTGCTTAAAGCAGGTACATTGTAGCAATTACTTAATACAAAACCAAGCCTCAAAGGGATCTATAAGTGAAAAACCCTACGACTGAGGCAGCATCCCAAGCTCCTTCCAGACATGTAGTTTCACTTGCCCTTCCTTCAACGTTCTACTGTTGCTTAAGCTCTGCATATTATCACAAATATCAGTGCCACAATCAGTATCCAATACCATTAAGGTAGAACTTGAAGTAATAACATGAATACCTGAGGAAGTAGTCGCATACATCGACTTTAACTCCTCATTATCTTCCATGAATTTAATGCAATCTCTCTTCCAATGCCCTGTCTCTTTACAGTAGCAGCACTTACCAACGTAAGAGGTATCTGACTCGGGTTCAGAAGACACACGCTTGCCATGATTCAAAATCTGGACAACTTTGTCTTCACCCTTGTCAGCATTAGGTTTAGTAAACCTACCCTTCTCATTCATGAGATTGTACAGGGTACTCTTCACGTTTGGCTCAACTGTCTTGAGCATATCATGCAGTTCAGTCAGCGTCTTCGTTAAGCCTTTCTTGATATAGTTCCTTACGAACTCATCATAGCTTGACGGCAGTGACTGCAGAATGATCTCAGTTGCCAATTCCTGGCTAACTGGATAATCCAGTTTCCTCAGGTTATCAATGTAACCCATCATTTTACTGACATGAGGACTTACTGGATGATCATTTGGTAGCTTGCAGCTAGTGAGAGATTTAACCAACTGGTATCTCTCCACTCTTATCTGCTCCTGAAATTTCAATTTCAGGCTGCTGATCATCTCTATTGGCGACTCCATGTTCTCATATTGCTTCTGCAAGTCTGAGTCCATGGTAGCCAATATCAGACCACGCACATCTACCGCATCATTATAATGCTTATTCCAAGCATCATATACTGCATGAGAAGCATTGGACCCGATCCTCACGGGGAGAGCTCTCTCAAGAACATAGTCCTTTCTCTCCTGTCTGAGAACTAGTCTCAGGTTCCGCGACCAAGTCAAGAAATTTGATCCGTTCAGCTTGTCCATCCCAAGGATAGACCGGATCGAGAAAGTGTTTTGATTGTTTGTGCTAGTCATAACTGAAATTTAAGATAAAAGGATTTTAGTTAATATGTTCAATATGATTAATCTCGTATTAAAATTAATATGATTAATCACGCATTATATTCAATAACCTAAGTTACCCTTAATAGAATATAATGATTCCAAGATCCACATATAACTAAGATCAAAGTGGGCCACTGGCCGTCACCCAACCTTAGCTTATATCGGTAAGCCCTATATCGGCTAATTATATCCGTGATATAATTCTTGGTTGTGAATCTGGGCCCGAGGCCCAATCCACTCTGATGTCTCAAGGCCCGGGACTCCCGATGGCCTAGTCAAGAAAACCAGACTATACAGTCATGTAATCATTAATGTCTGGGACTCCCAATGACATTTATGAATCACAAACTGTCTTACCCACGCAAAAGCAGACATCCTCACACTGTAAGGCCATGAATGCAATTGAATGGGCTTTGACAGCTGACATAGCCTGGACAAGACATCCAACGCTTGATATTATTTGAGGTTTGTAGGTTTATTTAAAATCATTCCCAAAATAGAAGATTACTATTTCGGGAAACTTTCTATTTTAGGAAACCTACTATTTTAGGAAACTTTCTAAAATTGGAAACTTTCTAAAAACGGAAACTTTCTAACTTTAGAAATTTCTTAAAATCCGAATCATGCAAATCTAGAAAATAAGAAACTTTCTAATTTCAAAATATCGGAAACTTTAATTTAAAATCGACTTTATAACTTTATAAAATAAATTTTAAATTAATCTGAAGAAAGACTCAAATAATTGGCCCAACTGTTTTAACTTCTTGGCCCGAGGCCCAAGAATTGGTCCATGTCCAAGACATAACCCAATTGTCCAATTAAATGACATAACCGGTCTGGTTCATTAAAATTGGTCTTAACCAAAATTAATTACTACGATGACCACTATTGTCAACCGGTTATTTACTAAACCGGATTTTCTCAATTTATTTGGTCCAACCAAATCAAATTAGAAAATCCTGGTTTAGGCACTAAATCCAATAATTCTTTCGACATTGGATTTCTTATCTTGGTTTAACCAGACTTAATAAAATTATTAAATCTGTTTATTAAACCGAGACGATTAATTTTAATTAAATTAAACCGAGCCAAAACCATAACCGCATCGATCGATGCCCTCAGCATCGATCCTGCAACGATCGTTCATCGATCCTGCATCGATCGATGCTCTCACGCATGCACGAACGGTTATCAGGTTTGGCCGAGTGATTCTCGCGAGATCCACGCGATCGTTTGATCGATCCGTGCGATTTCGGTCGATCTCTCGCGGTTGCATCGATCGATCATGCGATAGCATCGATCGATGCATCGCGATCACAGCCGATTCTCACTTTCAATAAATCGCATTCCCCAAATCAATATAGTTTGGTTTTTGCGATTTCAAGTGTGTTTAGGTTTCAATTCCTTGTTGCTTAAGTGATTTCTCTTATCAGTAATTGATTCAAAACACTTCTAAAACAAGAAAACAATCCTAAACATGAATCTAAACAAGAAAAACCAGAACCAATGGCTCTGATACCACTGAAGGATCTTTCGGTGTTAATCCTGATTCAATTCATCAGATTACTTGATCCTAAACATGCCAGATCTAGGTTCTCTTGAATAGAAACATAAGTAGATCTCACCTTTTACCTGTTTTGTGCAGCGGAAAGGAAGAACAGGTCAGAGATCAGAGAGCCACCGAGTGATAACTCCTCCAGAGGTTCACACACGCACACCAAGCAGGAAGAGGCTGCTAGACCGAGCTGTGGGAGGTCGCAGGGAGAGAGAGAATCGCGGCTAGGGCTACCAGTCGACCTGAACTCGTCTTAAGTTTATATAAAACTTGTTCAGTTCGTTTTGGGCCATTTGGCCCAAATGCCAATTAACTCCGAGGCGTTCGCGCATTGCATCGATCGTTGCACCTTATGCATCGATCGATGCACAATGGCTAAAACCCTCTTATTCTCTCTAAGTATAGTAAATGCCTAGCACTTTTACCATACTCCTGCTAAACCGTTCCTACACGATTTCCTGTTAGCTTAGGCGTGTGACCCATATGGGATCATATAATAAAGGCAATAAGTCCAAGACTTATAGATCATGAGCGGACTCTAGCAAGCCATCATGACCCCCAGTATTATATGACTTATGTCTGATCTTTGACATACTCTTACTTTCTAGAGACAGTACCGAGATTACTGGACACATTTCCAACAGCAGCATCTCCAGCGAGAGAGTAGGGGAAAAGTTTGAGAAACAGATAGTCATAGTTCACTCCATCATACTTCATCCCAGTGACTATGTCCTCAAACTCATCTATATGATCCATTGGCTGCTCATTAGGGAAACCATGGAAGGCATTCTGCCTCAGAAGAGAGTAGTAGATGGTCTTGATCTCAAAATCATTCCTCTCAAAACCAGGAGGTACAAGAGCTGACCGGTTAACATGAAACTCATCCGGACGGTTATAGTCAGATAAAGTCCTCTCATGAACAATCATTTCTCTACCTTGACCTTGAGCCTGTCTTTGGTCTTGTCCTTGGTTTTGTGGCGGTTCAGGCTCATGGATAGGATCAGGGATAACATTCCCTTCAGCATCAATCCGTTGCCCAGCAGCATTGTATGGATTTTTTTGTCGGTCCCTCAGGGTACCTTGAGCATCATGCATTATAATCACACGTTCTTGAACCATCCTTGCTCTTTGAACTTTCCTGTTAGTCCTCTCTAGTCTAGCAAGCTCTTCAAGTTGGAGGTTAACGAGATTAGTTTTCGGATTACTTCTGGTATCACGCGTCTGCATAAACCGTCTGTAATCGCAGTGCAACGGTCGATGCTAAGGTGCAACGATCGATTCAACTCCAATCGCCTAGTAACGATCGACATAAAAGGATGCAATTAATGATCGATGCTATGCGAATGTCAAACCTGCGACAGAGAAAAATATTAGTAACTAAAACAAAAAAATAAAAATCCTAGTAAAAACCCTAAGTTCGAATCTATCGAACACTCCAAAGAGTCCCCGGCAATGGTGCCAAAAACTTGATAGGTTGTAAGTTTTATCCCTATACTAACTATGAATCTACTCATACATAGATAATGAAAACATGATCAATGAATTAATAGATATCATAAAAGAGAATAAGAAGTAAAGGGGTTCGAAATCTTCTCCAAAAACAGGATGTAGTACAGGATCAGATCAGCCCCAAATAGCTCTAAAAACTCTCTGCTCTAAAGTATGAAAGCGTATCCAAAAAATGATGTAAAAACCTAATTATATAGCTAAATCACGTCTTGGGGCTTCTTTGTAATTCTTGGAAACTTCTGGGCAAAACTGCAATATCTTCAATCTTCATTAACCGCCGAGAATAAGCACATCTCGCTCGTGTGTCGATCGATGCACGATGTGTGTCGATCGATGCACGATGTGTGTCGATCGATGCATTACTCTGTTTCGGACAGTGAACTCTATCTCTCGGGTCAAAGCACCAAAATGCTCCAAAAAGCTCCAATAACTCCAATTCCGCTCCAAACGTGCTAGTACCTAATAACACCTGTAAAAGACTCTAAAGAAACACTAAAAGACTCTAAAACACACTTATATCATGGTCTAAAACCGGTAAAAAACCATGATATATCATGAATATAGAGTTTCAAAAAAGATGGATCTTGATTAGGATCTGGTAACATATCTCCTATTCTATGGTAGTTTTCACCTTGTAGCTGAAACATATACGGTCCTTTCCCACTGTTCAATTTGTGGTTCACTTTCCCACCAAGAGACGTGAATGAAAACATCATATTATATGCCCTAATAATCTCCCGAAAGTTCTTGCTATCATCATCACCATTATGCAACAATGCAAGCAATGTAGACGGAGATGTTTTAAGAAGAGGAATCTCAACTTTTCCATGTTTACAACACATTGAGAAAACCGGTCGTGCTTTCGATCCTCTTTTGTTTATACGTTCAGCAAACCACATATAAGCACCGCAATGGGTACACGTGTATGAAGGATCTCCATGGTCCTTGTATCCTAATGCCATATACTTCAAAGCTTAGTCAAACTATAGTTAGATTGAAAAGAGTTGTTGATAAATAATTTGAAAAAATAAAATAATACCATTTTCCGCAATTCCGTGCTTAACACTCCCTGATGCCAAATTCATCTTATTAAACCTTTCTAAAGCTTTTTATTAATTGAACTCATTTTTCTTTCTTGTAGGATATGATCCGCTGCGTGATAATTTCCAACAGTGTAATCATGATTGAAAGTCGTAGTACTGGGATTAAACTGATCGTCGAAATCTATACATATAAAGAGTATAAATAATTGATTTATTTGATCATATACGTATAAACAGTTGGTAAACTAATTCTATATATTCATAATTATTACCTTCATTGATTGGCGTCCCACTAAAGGAAAATAGAATTATAAGATAAGTATTTCAGTAGGAATCAATACATATTAATATTAATAGTTCATATTATATCAAGAAATTTTTTTACTTACTCTATCTCTCTGATACGAAAGTTATATTGTTTTGTCGTAATTGTTTCGGCCATGCCCTGTACTTTGAATTTTCCCAACATGACAGATTACTCCAATCAAATCTAAAAGACAATGAAACCAAAAGAAATTAAAATTCTGGTATACAAATGTTTAGATATTATACCAAAAATCTGAACATCCATATGAAATCATATTACCAATGGTGTACGCTGGAGAATGTAAGCAGTCCCTAATACTCCACATGACCACAAAATGATAAAAATGATTCTGACTTATTGTATAGCAATTTCTAATGAGCGTGTTCTCATTCATGACGATCTTTTTCCTACTGATAGTGTTTCTAACATCACTTTTGATGTACATTCGAAAAACTTCGAAATTTTCTATATATTTCCAGTCGCCGACTTGAAAATGCCACAAATCTAGGGTTCCAAACAATCTGTTTGGAATGTCTGATTGGATCTGATAACCCTACATATGAGAAGTTATGGTAATCAATTTCTTCTTACTATTATCATACAATAAAGAGAGTGCATATATGATACAATAATCTTACCGGTTCCTCACATAAGATCACATGACATGTTTCACCATGGAGAGAAGAATTTGTGAACCATCTTCTTACAGTTTTCACATGAACTCGCCAATTATCTGTTGAGTCATCGACATGCCATAACAATGAAAAAGCTTCCATTTTTTTAGGGTATGAGAATATGGTAGATGTTTAAGAGAATGATTTGGAATTTGCCAAAAAGGCATCAATACATATAAAGAGAAGACAAAAAAGTTATATTTAGAAATCATTAATAGCGGAACAATCGTTTAATTTCCAATATACAAATATAAAAATAAATAAATGATTGCATAATAAATGATTGTAGCATATATAATCTTACAAATAACCATTATTGTATATTACAAAATCTTAGAATATATTGTACACTTGATCTCATATGTAATAGTTTTATGTTTAAAGGCGATTTGTATTATGGAGTTTGCTTAATGAATAGATGTTTTCATTTTTAATCATGGCCATTGAAAAAAATTATATACTGAACCGACAACGATTTAATGTTTTCTTAAACCGTATGTAAAACTGAACCTAAAAAGTAACCAGAAGTGGAGGCTAAGAATGGGGTCATGATGACATATGTTTTCAAATCAAGTCATAATTAATGTATAGAGGATGTTGGAAATCCAAAAGATCTATATAAGATCATAGAAAGAGAAATTCATGCTTAAAAATATAGAAAAATGTGTTGGAAAGGTTATTTATTATAAAATGTGTTCTTATATATTTGTCGTTTATGTAAAGCTTGATTTGTATAATTTCTATTAAAAAAATTCCCCAAACTGTTTATAAAATCTTTAGATTGTTTAATTGTAGTACTTCATTCTCCATTTTTCTTGTTTCCATATTTTCTCTCATGTTGTCTAATTAATTTGTAGTTTTCATATTTTATTTGGTCTTTTTAGTGTATTTTTCATAAACAATACATCAACGTCGAAATAACCCTAACAAACTTTAGGTTAATAAAATAAAATTTATAAACACCAAAACAACCCTAATACATATTTGAAAAAGCAGACTAAAATAAGAAATGGTGACTATCTTCTAGGGACATCTCTTTGGTTCGCAAGGAAAGCCTCAATGGGCTCAAACTCATCCATCATATATTCAAATTCAGGTAAAGGAGGGTTCAGTAGAATATCAGACAATCCATCTCGTGTCTCTACTTCAACATCTGAAGTATCACCTGCAAAAAACTGATGTTTAGTAAATATCTAACGCTTCTAGTAAGAAAAAGATGATACATTTAAAACAATGAAAAATTACCTCCAAAACGGTTGATCTTCCAGAATCTCAAAACACAAATAACAACATCACCTTTAGAAGCATCTAATCTCTTTGTGAAGTCATGGGCGTGAGTACCTAAAGCTATACATCTTAACTGGTTACCCCTACAAAATGTAAGCAAAAAATAAATTACAAATATTATTTGTATGTTAGACAAAGAACAACTACTCTATAACATAATAGTTGATATTACCGTGAGTCTTTGATATGAAATATTCTTTTTGATTCTGCTGGGTTGTCAACTTCTACAACCATGGGTCATGAACTGCACAGCAGACCCATAACATCTAGAAAATACACGAATATGTTAAAACAGTAAACAATAAAATCACAAAAATTGTACAAACAAAAATCTGACATACATACCAACAACAACATTAATAGGAGTTGAGTAATCTTGGACTTCTTCGATAGTTAAGAAATCAAAGCAATGTTTATCATTAATGGCATCTTTTATTCTCCGGATGCTAGATCCAGTACTTATACAGAGAATATATTCAGACTTCGTTGCCCGAAATCTAGAAGAATCATAGGCAACCTTGACACATCGTATGTCAATCCACTTCCCTTCTTCTCTCTGTAAACCTTTATAGTCGGAAGAATAGTCTGGAGCAAGAACCAATTCCAACTTTGTACCCTAAACTAGCAATGATTGAAATTCGTTTATATATATATCTAGATATATAAATTTAAAAGGTTAATATACAATACTTATAATTTTTAGAAAACAAAGATTCTGTTTCCACTTACTATTTCATCAGCGATAACAAAATTCCTATATAACCCTTGCCCATGAATGTGATACTCATATGCCCTTAGCATTTTTACCTTAAAATGTCAATCTTCTGTTGATCGGTTAGCCTCTGAAAGAAGATTGTATCTCTCCACAGATTTCGTTTGTTAAATTTGTAAATTTTTTAAACGGTTTTGGATCTTTAGGAGAAGAGAAATGAGTTTTTTTAAATGAATATAGGAAATTCAAGAGACTATCTATACTTTTAAAGACACTTCTTTAAAAGAAACCGCCTAGAAAAACCGCCTTCAATAAACTTAGTTTAACGTTATATACATTTAATAAATTAGTTTATCTCTAAGGTATTTCGGTCATTAATATTTTTTCCTGAATGGTGATAAGAAAGTGATCATATAGACTAAATGATCATTTATTCCTATTAATTTGTACATACCAAAAAACATGCAAATAATAAATGAGTAGATATATCGATAATCGTAAATCTATACTAAATAAAAATTAAAACACAATAATATATGAGCTTCATATCTTGGTATACCCATAGTATTTAGAGTAACAATGCCAGACAAAAAACTTTATCTAAAAAAAAAATAACAGAATGCAAAGGCAGTATTGGTAAAGATAAAAAAAATTTGTAATCAAATTTATTTATGTTTATACTCCTCGTTTGCGCTTGCGTTCATTTTCTTCTTGTTTTTCATCTTCCACTCAATTGTATCACTATTAGGATACAGAATATTGTATGACCGAAAGCAACACACTCCATGCGATGACTTTGTCTTTGGTGACTACAAATTTATTAAATATAAAAATAAGCAAGTCATGTTAGAATTATTTCGTAAAAACCATTAATTTGTAAAGTAAAAGAACATGTATGAGTACTTACATTAAGGATTTTCCACTGTGGAATATCCCTCTTCCATACAAACTTGTTCCCTAAACGATTAATGGAATTGTTTGACCAAGAGGAATATTCTCCATCATTTAACTTCGAATTCGGAGACTACAAATTTAATAAAAATGCACATATGAAATTAATGCTAGAATTAACATGGAAAATAAATATCTTTTCAAAAAACAAAGCATTAATACTTATAGTAAGGAGATTTCCTTCTCCAAAGTTTGAGAGTGTAATCTTGTCTAGTACGTGTTGGAAGTCCTGAGATTCTACCTTCTAAGCAGAATTTGCATGATCATGGAGGTTCAAATACAAAAATATATTATTTAACCATGTTAGGAATAAGAAATCATTACCTTATTGTAATGTTTTATATGAAACAATTATGCAAATTCACGCATTCCACAATATAAACTCATCACCATGCTATTTTCGATAGAATATAAATGATTACTTCAGTTATGTGTGTTTTCGAACGTGGTACAAGCTCAATTTATAAGGATCTAACCACTTATGGTATTAGATATTTGGCCGCAATCTTCTTCTAGAAGATTCGTATATACTAGTTTTTTTTTAATTATGGTTTAAAAATCATTATATTGCGACAAATTTCTAAAAATCAAACTATAAAGATTTTCAATAAGAGATTGCGAAATTTTTGGGGAAACTTGCAATAATCTTAACAGATTTTAAATAATCAAACTTCCTATACTCTTCCAAATTTATATTGTAAAGATATTTACTTGATTTAGGCAAAAATAATAAATGAAAACTTGCATTTGTTAAGATTTAGTTGAAATGTTTACAATTCGCTAAACCGTTTTATTATTATATAACTCCGTCTTTAAACAAACGTAAAATGTCTAATTAGGTTAAGTAATTATACATTAATGTTTCGCATATTATCGTGCCGATATTGTCATCGACAAATATTTTTAAAAACATTTCCAAAACCTTTGCCAAATGGGATAATCCAGTATAACTGCTATAATGTAATCTTCGTTCATAAAATGTTTTATATAAAGTTTAACATTGAAATCTTACAATTAGAAAAAAAAACATCCAAGACCTTATTTTAAAACAAACATATAGAGGACCATGATCATCATCTAACACAAAAACAAATGTTTATAGACTCGAGATACATCAGTTAAAATAAAAAAATGTGAGAGGTCGATTTCTTCAGGATACTGAGCATGAACTGGATTTGGAAACATAAAATAAACAATGTATTCATAACTACTCAAGATATTTTTTCAATCCAGTAAAAACAATTCAAATCTAGTGAAGCATATAACAGGGAAAATTGAATCAAATGTATGAACACAGCTTGTTGAGGAGTCCAATGAAGTCTGAATTCTCAGTTTGATCGTACATAATTGCTGAAATAGGCTCCTCCCATCTTAGCCAAGTTACATCTATATTATAAAACAAAGAAATATCAAGTTTACATCACTCATAAACAACAATATGAGATCGATCCACTTATATTAATCATATTTAACTGTATTAGCCCAAATCGTTTGGAAGCTACCTTTAATACAAAACCATAAAAATAGAAAACCATGAAAATACACTTCATGTCAATACAAAACCATGATCCCGAACCCTCGGCTTAAGTTTGCATCTCTTAAATCCTTTAACGTTTTTATACTAAAAACATTAAAATCTATACATCAAATAAAACAAAAACAAAGACTAAAGATTTATATTTGATTAGAAGCTACTTATGATCGGGCAAATGCTTTGAATATCTTTAAAACAAACATTAGCATAATACCAAAACCATAATAATAGCCATGTTTTAAACCCAAAAGTATAAAAACGTTTTGGTATTTGCCATGGAAAAGAGTAGCTTGTAAGCTTCTTAGTTCATCTCAAATCCTTAAACTTGACCATCTTTTTCATGGGGAAAGAAACACTAATTCGGACTATAGGCTCATTGGGACAAACGGGTCATGTGATGTGAACTAAAAACTTCTTCACAACAACATTCAATGGGACTTTTAGATCTCACGCTCCTTTCTATATAAAATCTCAAACGTTTGTTAGTTCACATCACATCATTAGATACTAGCTTTGTGATAACCGAACTTCTTCTTTCATGGGACCAAACGAACAAAACAGAATAAAAAAACCAAAAAAATAGAAATCCTTTGAAAACCAAGAAGAAACCAATAGAAATGAGAACGGATCATTTGACCAAAGTTTTGATGATCCGGAAGAATAAACTACAAATGAGACAGAAAGGTTCTTGAAATTTTGGAAGATGCAAACGATTTGTGTTGCTAAGCCACCCCAAGCTCACTTTATATAGGATTTCAAAACTTCTCTCGAAAGCTTGGTATATGTCCTAGAATATCTTTTTTTCAAACTCGAAATAATAGGATATTCAGTAAGATATTATGATTTTTTTAAGAAAATTAATTAATTGCTTAACTTTAAATCGAGGTGATAACATTTCTGTAAATAGATCGAACCCCAAACCCATTTGTTTATTTTTGGCCTTGTCATGTCATACTTCCACGTCATCATTATCCACCTCTAGAGCTCTCTCGTGACGACACATCAGCATTCGCCTAAAAATTACTTCTCATTTAAAGGTATAGATCTGGAAGATACTGATAACTGATTTGATTTAAAAAAAAAAATCAAGTGTAGTTACAAAGTTATCTCTAGTTACTTGTACTGTTACATTTTGATGATTTTCTACAATACTATGTTGTTAATGGTTCTTCCCAAAAAGTATCTATAGTTAAAATGGCTCATAATCTTATTATCAAGGTTTATCATATATTTATATTTCTCTGATATAAATCAGTAGATGATTTTCCCATCTTTTAGTGATTAAGTTGTCATTTTTTCAAATAAAAATTGTATGATTAGAAGATATTTATAAATATAAAACGTAAAAATTCTCAAGTGTAAATACATATTTTCTAATTTCTTAAAGTGTCACATTTCGGATTTAGATAAGTTTATGTTGTTAACGGTTCACGGTTGGAAAATCTTTTATAGTTAAAACAGCTCATGATTTTATTATAACGAACAATTGGGTTTTTTTTTTGCAACTCTATTTGTAGCTTTGCATATATTTATATTTATCCGATTTATATCAATTTAAATTACATATGTTTTTCACGTGTTTATTTTTTCTATAGTTTTAACAAAACTAATGCGTACTAAAAATATATTAATAAATGATTTATGCAATGTAATTTTCAAAAGTGTGAATACAAAGTTATTTTATTGATATGGTGTAATATTTGATGATTTTGATAATTTTTGTTGTCACGATTCACTGTTTTGGTTGAAAAATATTCTATTATTAAGGACGCATGATTTAAGTATAATGAACATTTTGTTTATTATGTAGTTTTCCATTTGTTTTTATTTCTGATTTCTATCATATAAGTGACATATGTTGCACGAAGTGCCTGCCTCAGACCGTCATATATAATCCACGTGGGACCGGAGCCACTAATTTAGAGTAGCGAAAGTTAGGTTTCTTTAGTATATCTTGTTGACAAAAAAATTGACATATGTTATTCATTCTTGTTTTAGAAGCTAATTTGTTGATCTTGAACAGAAATAATGCATAGTAAATAAGCTAATAATAAATTATTTTTTATATTTTAACGATGATACAAATTATAAGAATTATTACAAAGACAATTTTACAAATAATATTATATGTGTTCTATGAGAGTTCACACCCATAACTAATGGTTCTATCTGCTTTTGAAAATATTCTTATAAGATTGCTTTATTAATCTTGTAAAAATTATAATTTCTGGGTTTCGTACTAAGGACATACCGGTGTAAAAGCTTCATCATTTAATCACTAGACCATGCTTGCTTCGACAGTAATAAATTATGTATTGTAATTTTAATTTTACAATTGTAAATACAAAATTCTTTAATTGCATAGTGTCATATTTGATGATTTTTAGACAATTATTAATTTGCATAAACAACAACTTTTTTCTTTAGTCATCGTTTTATTAAAGAAAAAAATATCGTATTTTGATGAATGTTTACAACGGGAATAAAAACAGCTAATCGTTTGATTTTGGATACAAATGGCATACGTTTTCACAAGCGTTTTGTTTCCCCTTATTCTAGAGACTGTTACATTTCAACAAATTTAATGCATCATTTGGAAGATACCAATAAATGATTTACAATTATTTTTCAAAAAACCAGTGTAAATACAAAGTTATCTCTAGTTACTTATGGTGTTACATTTGATGATTTTCTACAATTTTATGTTGTTAATGGTTCTTCGTTGTAGTTAAAAAAAATTATATAGTTAAAAAAATTCATAATATTATTATTATTATGGTTTTTCGTATATGTATATATATCTGATATAAATCAGTAGATGACATATGTTTTTCACAGAAGCTTTTTCCATATTTTAGTGACTAATTTGTTGCTTTTTCAAAAAAATAGTATGGTTAGAAGATATTAATAAATATAGAACTTCAAAAAAATTCAAGTGTAAATACAAATTTTTCTAATTGCTTATAGTGTCACATTTGATGATTTTGTAAAGTTGATGTTGTTAATGGTTCACAGTTGAAAAATCTATTATAGTTAAAACGACTCATAATCTTTTTTTTTTTAACACTGATTTTATTAATATTTGGTTGGGTGACAATTACATCCTTGAAGAAATATGAAATAGTATCGTAAGTTATTGGTCTTCTCTCACTATCAACAAGTGAGACAATCATTTGAGACGCAATAACGATAACCTACCCACAAAGTTTCCCGAAACAAGATAAAAGTTTGATGTTCCCAATCCTACACTAGGAGGCGGACTTCCAAGATCTTTTATCCCAAATGATACTTCTCATAGATTAGAAAAATCTTCTTCTTCAGTTGTCTTTATCAACTTTCTCCGGAAATAGCTTCTGAGAGACATCCGTTGAGCAAGTTTGAAACGCAGATACCACCCAAATAAATTGGAAAGATTGTCATCACTTCCCATAACACAGCACACACAAATCCAAGAAGACCAAACACAATGAAACACTAACTTGACACGACCATTGGACTATAAAACCAAGAAACCGAAGATCAAGGAGATCCGGATTTTCAATGGTTTGATCCAATTTAAAGATCGATAATAAGCTTAAATAAAGGGAGATAACCATACACAACAGCCACAAATCCACCAGATTGTAGATCAAAACCAACGGGGAGGTAAAATGGAAATGTTTATGAACTTTATCAAAAGGCCAATCCGTTTAGAAAGCCAGACTAGGAACGGAGAGGAACCGACAATCGTAACCATACTGGCTAAAGATACCAGCTAAAAATCATACTCCTCTGTAGAAATCAGGAAACTCAGAGGTTACCCAATCCCACCTTGCACCTTTAGATACACTTGAAACAAAATCCAAAAACACCAAGACGATAGCCTGCCTATACCGTAGAGGAACGAGCTTCTCGCAGGAACACTAAAACCAGAGCACACCGGACTTACCAAAACCAGGATAAGCCAATAAGGAGATCATAACTCAAAACAGGGATGTGAACGGAGACAGGAGCCGGGATCTGAGCTTCGTTAGATAGGAGATATGCCGCACCGAGTACCAGATCCACCACAGAGACAGCCGGGAGGGATCGGAGACGGAGTCACCGGACAAGAATCACCACTAGAGAACGGATCTCAGGGCTTCCGGACCACCACAGCTCCAAGTCTTGAGATTCAAAATCGAGCAAAACAAAAAGGAAAAAGAAGGTGGTGAGTGGAACGGGACCGGCGACGGCGCTAACGGAGCCGCCGGTCGCCGGCCAGAAGCAAAACAACTACTCGATAATCTTAGTATAACGAATATTTTTTGTTCGAAATTCTATTTTTAGTTTTGCATGTGTTTATATTTATCTGATTTATATCAGTATATATTACATATGTTTCTTTTAGAAGTTATGTTGTCGTTTTTAACAAAACTAATGTATACTAAAGAAGATATTAACAAATAATTTATGCAGTGTAAGTTCTAAAAGTGTAAATAAAAAGTTCTTAAATTGCTTATAGTGTTATATTTGATGATTTCGATAACTTTATGTTGTAATGGTTCACTGTTCACGTGTTCATGTAAGTTCATGTTGTTAACGGTTCACGGTTGAAAAATCTTTTATAGTTAAAATGGCTCATAGTTTTAGCATAACGAATATTTTTATCCTTTTACATGTATTTATATTTATCTGATTTATATCATTATAAATTATATTTTTTTTTGACGTGTTTATTTCTTCTTTTAGAAACTAGTTTGTCGTATTCAACAAAACTAATGCGTACTAAAAATATATTAATACATGATTTATGCAATGTAGTTTTTTAAAGTGTAAATACAAAGTTCTCTAATTGTTTATAGTGTAATATTTGATGATTTTTTTAAAAAAAAAATTATGTTTTAACGGTTCACTATTATGATGGTTGTAAGATCTTCCATTATTAATGGCATATAATCTAATTATAACGAAAGTTTTGTCTATTTTGTAGTTTATATTTATATGATTTATGTCAATATAAATGATATATGTTTTTCGCGACCGTTGATTTCTTGTTTTAGAAGCTAGTTTGTTGATCAGGACAAACATAGTAAATAAGCTAGTAATAAATTATTTATACAGTGTAATTTTAGTTATTGAAACTGTAAGACTTACTTCGATGCAGCCAGTTTCGATCGATCCCACTTAAGTGTGTCGATCAACACTGGCTTTGAAAATCGAATCAGTCAGAGCGGTCAAATCAAGGTCAAACTTCGATTCCGTGAATATGTGTTGACCGATCCAAAGTGAAGGATCGATCGACACTATGCTCTTGTGATGTGTCAACCTTCATGCTCAACTTGGATAGATTTCAGTACGTTTTTTGAGCGAGGCGTCGACAAACGCCAAGAAGGCGTCGATCGACATGAAGTTTCCATATCGCTGCCTTTTCCTGTAGCAGACTCAAACAAAACCAAAACCCAAAATTTAAATTTAAAATGCATATGTACAGACTCACCAGTGAATTTCCTCCCACCAAGCGCTTGTTTTAAGTCATTAGCTCGACTTTGGCACATGGTCAAATTACAAGTGGTTTTTCCAAAGGCAGAGCATGCTTTTGAGAAATTCTCCTCATTCATAGCGGCATATAGGCGTTGTGCGCGTGAAATTGATTGATCTCCGGACTCGTTTCCCAGCAGTATCAACACCATCGTTAGGAGACCTGGGATTGGAGAATGCGTACCTTTGCTTCGGCGGACGCGGTTTAAGTGTGATGTCTGGAGATTTCTGCTTAAGAGCAGGTGTATGTGATGTAGATGAATCAATCGATGTCTTCTCTGCTCCACCATCATCATGAATTTCCTCAGAATCAACTGTGACTTCAGGTCCCACATCAAAAATGAAAGTATGTCCGTCGATCGTCGGTTTCTTCGACCTCTCCATATCAGAACTCATGATCCTATCTTCCAGGTGGAGATCAATCATGCCCAGTCTCACATTTATCACTGCTCTAGTTGTAGGTAGGAATAATCGCCCAAAAATTAGAGGATCCTTTGGCTCAACATCGAGCTTCAAGACTACAAAATTTGTTGGAATCAGGCATCCACCAATGACGATGGGAACATCCTCTAGAACTCCTATGAGAATCCTTATAGAACGATCGGCTAGGAACAGAGAGGTCTTAGTTGTCTTGAATTCTATCATTCATAATCTCACAGAACTTGAATAAGGCATATAATTCCCACTAGCTTTTAGATCACACATAGACCTCTCAAATCTATTTGAAAAGATAGAGCAATCAAGCACAAAACTTCTGTGTAATCTTGTTCTGCAGCATATCCCTTACCTGCTCAGTAACCATAAACACTCCTTCTTCGAGGCTCATATGCTCATCAACCATCCGTTTTGCATACCTCCTTATGACATGTGATGTCCCAGCAGTACCAACAGATGAAACATCAATAGTCAGCTTTTTGATCATAGATATGCACATGCCTTCATTAAGCCCATGTTTGGAAAACTTAGGAGGTCTTGGGTATGAGATCTTTGGCTTATAAACTCTTTCCTCAGCAACATTCTCCTTCTCTAGATAAATTTTCTGCTCTCGTCCATGGTGTAGATTGATGCTAAATGGTGTCGATCGACGCCACTACTGATCTAGTTGACATAAGTGTCAAGGTGGGACGATTTTGGTCCTTCACGAAAACTCGAAAAGTCTCGATTTTCTGATGGTGTTGACTGACACTCAATGTTGTCGATCAACACTGGTTCCGCAGTTCGAGAATCAACTAAATTTTCCGGCTCTGAAGCCTCAATCAACTTTCTTCTCAGCATCACTCCCAACCAATATCACTCTAACGTACTTGTTATGAGAATTAACCATCTTTCCCTTAATTTTTTCCTCAGCTTGCGTCATGCGATTGTCCATATTGTCAACTCTGCTTGTTAGAGTCTCCAACTTTCCATTAAGATCTTGGTACATGGAGTCCATCTTCTTATTCAAATCCACTGCAATTTTGTTATGTCCTTGCAGAATCTGTTCAAGCATGGATTGAACCTTATCATTATGAGCTGTTGGAGGTGGTAGTTGGTAAGAAGGACTGTCATTATCTCTGAAATCTCTGCTCTGGAAAGGCTTTTGAAAATATGATCTTAGAGTGAACACATAGTTGTTTTGATTTCCATTGCAAGCACCTCTGTTGTTCTGCTGGTAAGGATATATCTGCCCTTGGTAACCAGCTCCATTGATGTAGTTCACATCTTCTTAACAAGTCACAACCTCTGCAGCAACTTAGACATACTTTTTATGCACTGAATCAATCATAGACTTAACCTCAGAAATTTCACTTACATCTATTGCTCTAACTTGTTTCTGCCTCTCATAATCAGACTTCTTAGTGTTGTGATTTGAGGCCAAGTTCTCAATCAAGGTGCAAGCATATGCATGATACCTTGTATTGAATTTTCCATTGCTTACCGAATCCAGCATCATCTGATACATTCAATCAACTCTTCTGTAGAAAATGCCTAATGAACATCTGTGAAACCATGATGAGGACAATATCTTTGGTATGTTTTGAACCTGTTCCAAGCATCTTTGTAGGCTACTATTAGACATTGTTTGAATGTGGCAATTATGTTCATGAGATCCTCAGACATTGCTTCATCATAGAAGTTGCAGAGAAAAGCGTTCTTGGTTTGAATCTAAGTGGTCAAAGATCCTAGTTTTAACTGATTCAACTAGTAAGTTGCTTCCCCATCAAGAGAGTATGGGATGAGATTTCAGAAAAGGTAGTCAGAAGAGACTCTGTCAATCTTAATGCTTCTAGCCAAATCCTCGAAAGTCTCTATGTGGTCCATGGAACTGATGGAAATGATGCTGCCCAACCAAAGTGAAATATTCCGGTAAAAGCTCAAAATCAGCCCTAGCTAACAAAGGAAGTCGAATCATATCTGGATTGACATAGAACGAATCAAGTATGTTATACTTAGCAAGTGTCATCTCGTGAGATGCTAATGTTGTTGTGCCAGTTCCGTGCCCATGTCAACATTTGGCACAATGAGATTTCCTTCCCCATCCAATTTTTGACCTTTCGTGTTGCGTATATGACCATCATGGTCTCGTAGAATGTCGTCTTCACCGCGAGTCAGAATCACATGATCCATAGTAATTCTGCTAAGCGTTCAAATATCGGGTGTGTGTGGTTGTGAATAGTGTCAATCGATGCAAGAGAGGTGTCGGTCGACACAAAGCGTATCCTGCAACACCAACGAACATAAGAACGTGAGTAAACAAAAAAAAATTGGTGAAATTCTATAGTAAAATCTATCAGAGAACTCAAAGAGTCCCGATAAGGGCGCTAAAAACTTGATATGCTCTAAGTTTACTATCCCTAGATCTACACCGCAAGTACACAAATATGCAATGGTAGTATATATGGGTCGAATACACAGAGACACAAGTTTAACGCGATATACTTGTTTTAATCGAATTAAGCTTAGCAGGAAGATTTTAAAGCAGTAAATATCAATGTAAAATAATGTGAGGTTGTGTATCAGTTAACGAAGCGTTATGTTCAAGGAAGTTCTGAGGAAATCATGAAATCAGACAAACAATCAATCATGATTCAATCATAGATCGTTCTTGAACTAGAATCACAAAAGTATAACTAACCAAATTTTGTTGCAATAATTATCTATGTCTAACAACCTAGAAAACCAAATCTCTTTGTGAATTCTAGAGTTCTAAACATGCATTAATTCCAAGTTTGTTTGTTCAAAATTTTGCTAAACCAAATATCTTTGTGAATATGTAAATTGCTCACATAGGTTCTTTTCTAGCTAATTAACCAATTCTCCATGTGCTAATCTACCTGATAACAATAATCTAAGTGGCCAGTTCAGATTAAGTATTAAAAACAACCTAGATGAAGAACTAGATGTGATGAATCCTACTAATCAATTATTCTAACATTCCTTGAAATTCATAATGAGAATTCATAAACCTAACAAGAGATCTAATCAAACATAGTCAATGAAACAGAAATCATGATCAAAGTAGATTTCATATAAATCAAAATAGTTAGAAACATGGGTTTGAAATCTTATCTCTGTCGAGTACCAGACCAGCTAAAAAATCTCTCAAACTCTAAAGCCCAAACTCTAAATAAGTCTAAAACACAATTTGAGGTCTAAATGTAAATAGTGAAACATCTGGGCCAAGTTGCAATTTTCAAGACTTGTCCAAAACGGTGCGCAAAAATTGTTCACGAACTGGGTGTCAACCAACACCAATGCAGTGTCGATCGACACCAACATCAAATATCGTCTCTCCATTATTCTCCTCACACGAGTGTTCAAAATGTCTCTAGATAGCTCCAAAATCTACAAATAACTCCAATCGTATATAAACTTGTAAAAGACTCGATAGGGACTAGAAAGCCACATAAAACAACTCGATTATATACGCATATCATGGTTAAAACCCATAAAAACCATGATATATCAATATGGCCAGACCAAAACACATTCAATTTCTTTAGCACCTCCACTATAGCATTGAGAGGTTTAGTTGTCCGTCCGTGAAGATGCTCATTTCTTCCGGAAAGCTAAAATGAGTCAAACCCACCTATTTACATAAATGATGATATCCCATTCTTCCTCAATGTCCATTGTGCGATAGGAAATTGATCGCAATGACAAATAGAATAGGGGAGATAGAGCATCCATGCCTCAAACCACATGTACTAGTAAAGTATCCCTCCAAATCTCGTTAACACCCATTGAGAAGGAAGCCGAGGAGATGCAGAGGTGAATTCAAAATATAAAAATATCAGACAAACCCATAGTCCTTAAGGTGTCAAGGATGAAGTTCCAATTAACTGTGTCGAAAGATTTAGTAATATCAATTTTGAAGGTGAATCAAGGTGAAATAGAGTATTTGTGATAATCCTTCACTAGCTCAGTAGCAAGTAAGAAATTTTCCAGACGAAGAAGACCTTTAGTGAAGGAACTTTGATTTAGTAAAAGAGCCTCATGCAACATATGTTTTAATATATGAGTTAGGATCTTCGATATCACTTTGTATAGGGTATTGCAACAAGAAATATGTGTATAGTCTTGCATTATTGTTGCATCAGTCTTCTTAGGAATGAGGAATAATACTGTGTCATTTACTCCCTTTGGCATGAACCCATAGTGAAAAGACTGAACAGTCCAGATGACCCCTTTCTCCTTGCTCCACATTTCCCTCATTATGCTGCATAAATCTCTTGTAATAATCTGTTCCAATACATTTTATAGCGTTCGGCTCTGTTATAGACTCACCCTCATATTTATGATACACCTAATCATATTTTTACTTTCTCTCGTTTGCGCTGCTCTGTGGAATGCATAAGTGTTGTGAGCGCCCATCCGAAGCCAATGTATTTGAGATTTCTGCTTGAAAAACTGTTCTTCTACGAATAAATAATTGTGCCAATCTCTTATGCTCTAGATTACACCTCAAAAGTTTAGGTACACATGTTTTGGAAAGCCTACCTATGCCTTCCACACAAAACCTCATAAGCAATGTGTGTTCGTTTTGTATTATCACCGTATATGTCCATATTAAGAGCACAAAACAAAGGCTTAAGAATTTTGAGGTTCTGTTGCAGGATATGCAACGCAAATCTTGAATGGAATAAATGAACTGTTGATTCCCAGTTGTTTGAAACTATCTCAAGGAACTGTGGACTCTCAATGAGGTAATTAAAAAACTGGAATCGTCGTCAATTGGATCTATTTTCTTGCCAATTGGATCAGCATCTCGATGATTCCACCATGTGAGGAGAGGACCGATGTAAGGAAGATCAGAAAGAACACAATCCACGACCATATCGTGAAATTCTTTTATATCTGTTTGGTATCCTAAACCATGCAATGAGTGAGAGTGTTCATATGAGGATAGTGTCACATTGAAATCTTCCATCACAATCCAAGGAATATTACGACCATCAAATACATACTTATTCTGCATGAGTTCTTCCCAAAGCGTGAGACGATCACTTTGAAAATTCGATTCATAAATGCATGAACTGATGAAGAGTTCGCCCCTCGTTTTTTCCACACCAAATTAAATTATTTGAGGAATTTAACAAAGAACCATAACCTGAAGATCATTTAATCAGGCCACCCAAATAAGGCCTAGCCAATGATAATCATAATTCCTTTTTAAATCCAACCAGAAAAGACTTTAGTAATATTATCAGTATTCTTCTCCTCATCCACCCGAGTCTCCATATAGCAACCAAGTGACATAGCAGAAGAATTTAACCAAGATTTAACCACGTTTTCCACGCAAATAAGGTCGTCATTTCATTAGTTCCTCTGTGAGAAGGAATTGTTTGTTTGAGGGTGGACACTGGTTGTTCTTTTCGGTTATTGCTTTTTGTTCATATTCTTTCTTTCTTTTATGATCAGCTTCAACTTTTGGCTTTATTGTCTTTGCTGGAACATCTGAGTTATACGAAGAAGAGTGATCATCTTCATCCTTATTTTGAGCCTCCTGGGCTATCTTACCCTCCTCCTACTAATCCTTATCTTCAGTTATTTGGGCTAGAATAGTGAAACTTGAAGGAGGAAACAAACCAGGCTCTCATGTGAGCTTATCAACCACAAATGCCAAATCTGGTCTCTCACAACCCATTCACCAAAATTAACAGGTAACTGAACCATTATCTGTATAAACAAACACGTATAAACCACATTAGAGATCTTTTGAGAAAAGCCAGACTTCTTTGTGAAGCCTGATGCTATTAGCTACATTGCCAATATTATTTAAAATTGATTTAAAAATAATTACCATACATAAGAATGTAAAACTAACGCAGGATGAACATATAAAACTAACACACATTTATAAAAATTAAAATCAACGATATTAATAAAAAAATATACAATATTTTGAAGTTTTTAACATTTCAGACGTATGTAGAAGTCTGATTGTAGTAAAACCAGACCTATATGGCAGTCTGAAAAGAGGGTACATTTTACAGTTGAAATCAAAGTGTCAGACAGCGGATGCAGTCTGAAAGCCATCAGACAGGATACGCAGTCTGCTTTGAAACTTGTTGACATTTTTGTCGAACATCTTATGAAGTCTGAGAACAAAATGGGTAGTTTTTCAATTAACTTTTAAATATGACTTTTTGTCAGACTTCTTATGTTGTCTAACAAAAAGTATGAGGTAGTTTTGCAATTAACCAAAAAAATTTGGGATTGACTTTTTTGTAACAGAATTCCATTGATGTCTGACATGATTTTCAGACAGCGAGGGAAGTCTGATGAAAATCTTCGCATTTTCGGTGTTTATCCAGCGTTGACCAAAATTCGATTTTTCAGATGTCTATAGCCGTCTGGCAAAAGTTTTGAATTTAAGACGTCTAGTGTTGTCTGATGCTTTTTTCAGACAGATTTAGAAGTCTGACATTTTTTCCCTTATTCTGGTCAACATCTGAAAATTTGGGTCAATTGCAGCTTCTACTCCCTTTTATTTTCAGA
Organism: Orychophragmus violaceus; assembly: GCA_030180135.1. NCBI lineage: Eukaryota > Viridiplantae > Streptophyta > Magnoliopsida > Brassicales > Brassicaceae > Orychophragmus > Orychophragmus violaceus. Next base: position 27,323,455 of record CM058235.1, read on the forward strand.
CATCGGATTCTGTCTGACAAAAAGTCAAGAGTCGGTCAATTTCTTGTCAGGCTACATAAGAAGTCTGACTAAAAAAATCAAATTTGAATCAATTGCAAAACTACCCTCTTCTTATTTAGACTTCTTGGTGAAGTCTGTTATTTTTTTTCAAAGGAATTTATTAGACTTCTATGGAGGTGTGTCATTTGAAAGTCAATTGCAAAACTACCCTCTCGTTGGCCATATTTAAGTTTACGAAGAAATTAGACTTAAACGGAAATCTGAGATAACAGTTCAGATCTGAAAATCGACGATATGAAAAAATTCTTACCAATGTCCGTTTTCAGTTTGTTTTTAGCCTCGTCGATTGCCCATAACGTCTAATCTCACCGAAAACCCAAAATCCGAGTCGTGTTTTGCTGTTTTAATAAGATAATAAACGATTTCGCTAGTTTTAAATCGAAAAATCGAAGGGGAAAAGGGAGAAATCGGAGAGGAGAATGTCCGAACTCTATTCTTGAGCTTTAATGGTGGAAAAATGAGCTGATTACACATTAACTCGTCGGCGATGGTGGTTTTCATGGTTGTTGAGCATTCATGGCGATGATATTTTCGTGAATATCCAAAATATTTTGGGGGCACTTGTCTTTTGGTAAAAGAAGTCTGACGATGGCATTACCGTGAATACCCAAATTAGTAGGGGGATATATTAGCGAATGAGAGGAAGGAGAAGGTCGAGGGTAGTTTTAGGGTTGACTTCAATTTTGAGGATAGTTTTGCAATTGCCCCTTAATACTTCAGTATAATTATAATTACAAATTCAATACACAAAGTTATATCATTTCCAATTTTATACACGAACAAAATTTGTTTTCTATAATAATACATCAAATTTTAACATTGGATTTTTTTTGAAATTTTTAATAATTTTTAGAAATTTAATATAATTTTTATTTAGATATTAATATTTTCGAATAAAAAATTAAAATTTAGCGGAGGTTAACTCTCCGTGAAGTCGGGAGTGTTAAATATGTACTATGTTAAAAGTTGATGTATTTATTATAGAGAAAGTAGTTTATGTATAAAATTTGAAATGATAAAAATTTGTGTATTGAATTTGTAATTATAATTAAATTAATGTATTAAAATGGATTTTTCCCTAAATAATAAATTAATAACTGATTTATGAGCATATTTTCTCTCTCCTCAATCCCCTCCTTCCTTAAAGCTTCGCTTGAAAATAGTTTTAGCCGGCGGCTGAATGTACTGAATTTTTAGCACGTGCAACTATCAAACTAGAGACAGCCGCCAAATCTCTCCCTTGCTTTAGTTTCTTTTATTACCCTTTAGATTGTTCTTATCTACCATTATTAACCACATAGGTATCATATCCTTCTCTTCGTCGTAAATTCATCTATGGAGTTCATTTTCAGAAGATCAATGTATGGTGGTTATCCATAGGCCAGATCATTACATATACACCATATGTTTCTGAAATCTATTTGGGGTTTTCTCTGTTCTGTTGGTGTTATGGTAAAGAAAATTGGCTATGGAAATTACCAATGTTCTTTTCCGATAAAGAAGGTGTGTGTGTGTGTGTTATCTCATATGGTATTTTGTTTACATATGTTTGTCATTCCGGTGAATGTGGTGGTAATAATAATGGCTTCCAAATAGTCAGATTGGGGAATCAGACATTTTTTTATGGTGTCATTATCCAACACAAAATCTTCTATACTTTTTCTGGATGTTGCGTTGATGTTTAGTGATACATGTCGGTTAATTTGGGAAACCGTTTCTTTTATCACGAGTAGAGTTTACTTCTGACCATATCTATGGTATTTTCGGTTTATGTATTTGGTTCCCAATCATTTTTAAATATGAGATCCCGGAATTGCAATGTTAGGAACCATGCTTTTAATAAATTTCAATGTTCGAGAAGAGGAAACTACTTACATTAATAGGCAATGTAAGATGATGACCCATCAACAAAATAACTTGGAAAATTCACCAGCATATGTAATAACAGTTCTCCACAACAAAGTCTACAACTACATCTTTGATAAAGAGAAAGTCAAATTCTCGTATAATGATATCTGAGAAGGACTCTGGTACATAATTTTTGTATCATTGTTTCTAGCTTTTAAGATTATGTTTTGGACACATCAGATTACAAGGTGTGGTTTTCAAAAAAAAATGTCCACCCAAAAGATAATTAATGCATACAAAACTCCTAAGAGAAATATCATATATAAAGCTGGATAATAATGGATCTTGTGATCGTTTAGAGAGTAAGACAACTCTTCGGAAAGCATCGTCAAACTCTTTTTTGCTATATTTTTCTCAATGTATGGAACCTACTATTATGCATGTAATCATTTGTGTTAGAGTAGTTATGTATAATCTCTTTGTAATCACACTTTGAAATCAATTGGAATTTGTTTCTCGGAAAAAAATCTAAGTATAACGAACATTTGGTCTTTTATCTTTCTCTCAACTTTATGTGTAGCTTTCCATGTGTTTATATTTATCTGATTTATGTCAATATAAAATACATTTATTCACAACCGTTTGTCTCCTCTTTTAGAAGCTAGTTTGTCGTTTTTCAACAAAATTAATGCATAATAAAACAGATATATACTAATAAATTAATTATGCCATGTAATTTTTCAAGTGTAAATAAAAAAAATTCAAATTTCTTAGTGTCATTATTGACAATTTTATACTATTAGGAGTTCTCTGTTGTGATTAGAAGATATTCTACCATTAAACATCTCATAATCTACGTATAATGAACATTTTTTCTCAACTAGATTTTATTAGCTTTCCATGTGTTTATATTTATCTGATTTATAAATGGCATATTATTTTTCACAGTTTTTTTCTCCTTCATTTAAATCATATTTTTCATTTTTCCACAAAATCAATGCATAATAAAGAAAATATTAATAAATGATTTATGGAGTGTAATTTCTATAAGTGTAAGTACAAAGTTTTCTAATTGTTTATATTGTAATATTTGATGATTTTGACAATTTTATGTTGTTAGTGGTTTATTGTTGTGGTTGGAAGATCTTTTATTGTTAAAACGGCTCATGATCTAAGTATAGCGAATATTTTGTATTTTTTAATTCTATTTTTATCTTTCTATGTTTTTATATTTATCTGATTTATATCAATATAAATGACATGTTATCATGAACGGTTATTTCTTCTTTTATAAGCTAATTTGACGTTTTTAACAAAATTAATGTGTAGTAAAGAAAATATTATCAGCTTTCCATGTGTTTATAAAATTGAATCTTTATTCATACAATTGGCATATGTTTTTCACAACTGTTTGTTCTTCTTTTAGAAGTTAATTGTCATTTATAAAAAAAATATTAACGCATGATTTGTATTTGGAAGATATTAATAAATTATCTATAGAGTATATTTCTTCAAATATAAATACAATGTTATTTCTAACAGCTTGCAATATCACATTGATGATTTTGATAATTTTATGTTGTTAATGGTTTATCACCATGTTGGAAAATCTTCTATAGTCAAAACGGCTCATTAACAACCATTTTATCTTTTATATTTTTCCAATCATATTTTTCAGATTTTCCATGTGTTTTTTAGATGTCAATAATATTTAAACGATACAAATATAGTCGGCATAACATCGAATGGAGAAAGCGAATCAAGCGGTTCAAGCAGCTCATGCGGATCAAGTGTATATCAAGCGAATCATGCGGTTCAAGTGCGGATCAAGCGGTTCAAAATATAAAGTTGAATGGAAAATGATATATCACGCAATTTAAATAAATATAAATGTACCATATGTTTAATAACAACTCAAATATTATACAAATATAAAAGACATCATATAAAATTAGATTATTATTCTATATATATACCACTTTTTCAAAAAAAAACATGAAATAGTTGAATTTAAATTATAAAAATTTCAAAATTAATATTACTTAAATTATAGACTCTAAAGAATTTAACTAAAAATGTATAAAATTATCAATAGGTAAAATAATTAAATTGTTAATAATTATGTATATTTAAAGTATCAACAAAAAATACAAAACTAAAGTTATATGTATACATATTAGATTTTTAAATGAAATAATTAAATTTAAAAAAGAAAAGAAAAAAAAGAAAAAGTGCATATGAAATAGTTCAAATATGAGGCCTATTATATCTTTACATGCGGTTTTTCATTTTTCATTACAATAAAGAACCACAAACGGTATACTTTTTTATTATTATTGTAATTGAATGAATCACAAGTAAGTAATAATTTTGCTGAATGGAAGATTTTATTGCGTGCGATCTGCTAAACGTGAGAATCATTTAATAACTGTCTTCCATTTAAAGCCTTAGTTAAGAGAGAAATATGAACAATTCTAGAGTCCTTGATATTAATGACCCAATTATTTTAACTAAAAGTTTTTTTTAATATATCTTAATAAGAATATTTATTAAAACAAATATCATATAAAAAAAGTTAAAACTGTTATGTCAAAAAACAAAAATTTCAATGTTAAAATAATAAATATATATATTATATTATGTAAACCGACTATACTAAGTCGGTCGATTGTTACTATAAATACTTCTCCCCCCCCTTGTATCAACTTACACTTAGAACATAATAATAATAAGACACATATATACATATATACAAAGAATGCTTTGATCATTATAAAGTCTTTCACCTCTCTCTCTCGTTTTTCTTTCTTCTTCAAAGACCACCTTTTATTTTATTTTTACAACACGTTATCAGCACGACCGTCTCTCGATCCCCGGTCAAATACCAAAAAGGTGAGGTTTAATTATGACCAATTTTTTTTACGAACAAAATTATGTCTTTTATATTTCCGTTTATATATTATTTCGGAAAGATAGGCGCTGCCTTCTCCGAACCGATCGTTATGGTAGGCTATGCTTTCTCGATCATGATCAATGGTAGACTATGTCATCTCAGATCATATTTATAGAGTGGTAGCTTAAGCCTCCTCGTTATTGTTATGGTAGGCTATGCCTCCACGATCATGATCCATGGTAGACTATGTCACATCAGATCATATTTATGGAGTGAGAAATTAAGCCTCCTCCTTGAATTTATGGCAGGCGCTACCTCCTCAATTATTATAATTTTGCTTTTTAATTATGCATTTAAATTCTGCATTTATATTTATGCCTTTAAATTCTGCATTTATATTTATGCCTTTAAATTCTGCATTTATATTTATGCTTTTAAATTACTGCATTTAAAATTCTGCATTTATTTTTATGCTCTTAAATTACTGCATTTAAATTTACCTTATTTTCTTTAAAATAAACTTAAATTTTAAATGTTTAAATCATATAGAGATAATGTCGAACTTGGCAAAGCTCGATATTATTGCCCTTGATGCTGCTGGCAAAAATTATATGATATGGACATCAGATGCAAAATGGCGTCTGAAATCAAATGGTCTTCTAGAAACCATTGATCCGTCGGAAACGACGTCTGATGAGGCTAAGGCTAAGGCCATGGTGTTTTTACGCCACCACCTCCATGATAATCTGAAAAATGAATACATCACGAAGGAGGATCCATCGGATATCTGGCAATCACTTAAAGAAAGGTTCGATCATCAAAAATATGCGATCTTACCAAAAGCCAGATACGATTGGTTGCACCTCCGATTCATGGATTACAAGAATGTTAAAGATTATAATTCCGCGTTGTTCGGAATTACTGCCAGGATGGCATTATGTGGAGAAAAGATGAGTGATTATGATATGATTGAGAAAACACTCACCACATTCCATTCTGGAAATGTAATCCTGCAACAACAGTACCGGGCAAAAGATTACACCCAGTACTCGGAGTTGATGCAAGTCCTCCTTGTAGCAGAACAAAATAATGAACTCGTGATGTTAAACCATCAGACTCGTCCAGCTGGATCAGCTCCATTCCCAGAAGCGAATGTCGTAGCATCCAGAAATAATGATAACTCTGGCGGACGAAGATATGGACGTGCCAGAGGCCGCAGTCGAGGTCGTGGACGATATCATGGACGTGGGCAAGGAAGAGGTTTAAAAATTGGAAGAAATAATAATCTCCAGATAAATGAAGGTGGTCGTGCCATAAAGAAGCCGACCGATAATGCTTGTTACAGATGCGGCATGAAGGGCATTGGGGACATATATGCCGCACACTTTGTAGATCTGTATCAAGCATCACAAAAGGCCGCGGTTAATAATGTTGAAACCAACTTCATCGATGATGAGGCCGGCCCTTCCTCTAGCGGCATAAATGAGGATACTCATATGGATGTCGCAGATTTCCTCATCGATGAACCATAAATGAGTTGCCAAGGATACTATATATAATAAATCTTAATGTTTTCATATTGTCTAATATGTTTTTGTAACAAAACTTATTCGCACTTTTAATAAGCTTATGTAATATGCTTTTGTTGTAATATAAAAGATATTTTAATATATCTTTGTTTTATGACACAGAAGATGTCGCATATTAAGAATCATGATGGAGATATATGTCTAGCAGACAGTGCTACGACACACACTATCTTTAAGGATAGACGATATTTCTCCTGTCTCAAAATCAAAGACTCCGCTGAAAGCGTGAGCACCATTTCTGGTAATGCAAAGATAATACTAGGCTCTGGAGAAGCCAGTTTTTCAATGCCAAGGGGAACTAAATTTGAGATAAATAATGCATTATATTTCCCTAAATCTCACAGAAACTTGATAAGTTTCCGAGATATCCGTAGAAATGGATATCACATAGAAACTATGGATAAGAATGGCATTGAATATTTATGCATTACGTCTGAGACAAAATATGTATTGGAAGAGCTACCGATGTTAGCCTCCGGATTATATTGCACAAAAATAAACATTACTGAATCCTATGCAATAATAAATCAAGAGGTTTCCAATACCTTTCGAGTCTGGCATGAAAGGTTAGGACATCCAGGATCAATAATGATGAGAAGAATTGTGCAAAATTCTAGGGATCACCCATTGAAAAACGAAAAGATTTTTCAATCGGGAGAGTTTCCATGTAATGCTTGTTCTCAAGGGAAACTCATCACTCGGCCATCACCAGCAAAAGTTTGGAATGAATCCCCATTATTCTTATAAAGAATACATGGAGATATATGTGGACCTATCCATCCACCATGCGGGCCGTTTCGATGTTATATGGTATTAGTTGACGCATCTACTAGATGGTCACATGTGTGTCTGTTGACCACAAGAAACACGGCTTTCGCAAGATTCATTGCCCAAATATTCAGGTTGAGAGCACAGTTCCCTGATTATCCCATAAGAAAATAAGGCTTGATAACGCAGGTGAATTCACTTCACAAGCCTTCGATAATTAATGTATGTCAATGGGAATCGATGTTGAGCACCCAGTACCCCATGTGCAGACACAAAATGGCATGGCCGAAAGTTTAATAAAAAGGTTGCAATGGATTGCAAGACCACTGGTATTGAGAACAAAACTCCCAATTTCTTTATGGGGACATGCTATATTGCATGCGGCCGCATTGGTCCGGATAAGACCAAGTGCATATAATAAATATTCCCCATTACAATTGACATCAGGTCAAGAACCTAATATATCCCATCTCCGAGTTTTTGGGTGTGCAGTTTATATTCCTATATCGCCACCACAAAGAACAAAAATGGGGCCGCAACGGAGATTGGGGATATATGTCGGGTATACATCACCAAGTATAATAAGGTATCTGGAACCACAAACCGGTGATATGTTTACAGCACGGTTTGTTGATTGCCATTTTCATGAAGATGAATTCCCCGCGTTAGGGGGAGGATTAAGAGAATCACCAAAATATATCACATGGTGTACAAAATTTTGGTTTATCTTGATCCCCCTACTAATCAACGCGAGTTGGAAGTTCAGAAAATTATACATTTACAAAGTTTGGCAAATCAATTACCAGATGCATTTACAGATACAAAGAAGGTGACAAAATCATATATACCCACTGCAAATGCTCCATCTAGAATTGAAATTCCAAAAGAACGAGGTGATGGAAGCATTGCTAATGAACCCAAGGTTCAGCTGAAAAGGAGGAGGCCATTGGGCTCTAAAGATAAAAAAATCCCCGTGAGAAAAAGAAGTTGGGAGAACAAAATGAAAAGGTTCAACAGGAACTGAATGATGAAAAATCTCCAGAAGACATTTGTGAAAAGTTTCATGAAGAACTTGATGATGATAAAAACCTCGATGTCGAGCATGATGAAGAAAAGTGTGAGATTTCCATTAATTACGTCCATGACGGAAAAGTATGGACTAGATATGAAATTGATGATGTAGATGGAACATTCTCCTTTTCTATCTCCAAAGACATTGATAATGATAATGATAATCCGGATCCAAGATCCATATCGGAGTGCCAGGAAAGGCCCGATTGGGAGAAATCGCAAGAAGCCATGAGAAATGAATTACTCTCCCTTAATAAGAGAAATGTTTTCGGACCAGTTGGTATTACAGCTGCAGATGTAATACCAGTTGGGTATAAATGGGTCTTTGTGAGAAAAAGAAATGAAAATAATGAAGTCACTAGATATAAAGCTCGACTTGTGGCACAAGGGTTTTCTCAAAGACCGGGAATTGATTATGATGAGACATATTCCCCGGTAATGGATGCAATCACATTCAGGTACTTAATGAGCCTAACGGCATCGAAAAAATCTAGAAATGTACCTTATGGATGTTGTGACTGCATATCTATATGGATCACTAGATAGTGACATATATATGAAAATCCCAGACGGATTTAAGATCCCAGAAGGATCAAAGATTCCAAAAGAATCTGAGAAAATTTGTTCGGTCAAATTACAACGATCACTTTACGGATTGAAACAATCCGGACGCATGTGGTATAATCGCTTAAGCGAATTTTTGTTGACGAAAGTATTTATCAACAATGTGATATGCCCTTGCATATTTATAAAGAAATCCACATATGGATTTGTGATCATTGATGTTTATGTTGATGACCTGAACATCATTGGAACTCAAAGGGAAGTTGATGATGAAAGAACTCATATGAAAGGAGAGTTTGAGATGAAAGATCTTGGAAAGACAAAAAAAATTCTTGGGCTCCAAATAGAGCATTTCCAAGAGGGTATATTTGTGCATCAATCAAATTACACCACAAGGATGTTAAAACGTTTTAATATGGATAAAACAAATCATTTGAGTACTCCAATGGTCAATAGATCGCTTAATGTTGACAAGGATCCATTTCGACCTTGTGAAGATAACGAGGAAATACTGGGTCCAGAAATACCTTATATGAGCGCTATAGGTGCACTCATGTATCTTGCAAACTGTACCAGACCAGATATAGCATTCGCAAATAATCTTCTTGCAAGATACAGTTCATCTCCTACACAGAGACATTGGAACGGGATAAAACATATCCTTCGATATCTTCGAGGTACGATTGACTTGGGGCTATATTATCCTCGAAATTCTGCGCTTGGTCTAGTTGGTTTTGCAGATCCAGGATATTTATCTGATCCACATAAATCTCGATCGCAAACCGGATACGTTTTCACATTTGGAGGAACTGCGATCTCGTGGCGTTCACAAAAGCAAACTCTAGTCGCCACATCTTCAAATTATGCGGAAACAATTGCGCTTCATGAAGCATGTCGAGAATGTATATGGTTGAGATCTATGACTCATCATATACAAGAAGCTAGTGGAATAGTTACGCACAAAGAACCAACGACAGTATTTGAAGACGATTATGCATGTGTCGCTCAACTCAAGGAAGACTATATCAAGAGCGACAGAACAAAGCATATCCCCCCCAAGATTTTTTTCTTACATTTAAAAGCTCGAGAAAAATCAAGATGTGGACATCCAGTATATCCGCTCAAACGATAATGCAGCAGATCTCTTTACGAAAGCACTTCCCACTACAACATTCAAGAAACATATTCAAAGCATTGGAATGCGCCATTTGCGAGATTTATGAAGATCTATCATTTCCAGGGGGAGTTTACGTCACTGTGCTCTTTTCCTTGTCATGGTTTTTATCCCACTGAATTTTTTATGATAAGGTTTTTAACGAGACAATACGTAATATAAAATATATATTTAAGGGGAAATATTAAAATAATAAATATATATATTATATTATGTAAACCGACTATACTAAGTCGGTCGATTGTTACTATAAATACTCCCCCCCCCCGTGTCAACTTACACTTACAACATAATAATAATAAGACTTATATACACACATATACAAAGAATGCTTTGATCATTATATAGTTCTTCACTTCTCTCTCTCGTTTTTCTTTCTTCTTCAAAGACCACCTTTTATTTTATTTTTACAACATTCAACCATTTTTCACAAACCCTGAAAAACTTTAAGCAAACACTAAATACAGAATATACAACAATTTCGAGTATGATTAATTATTTTTCCCTTCTACATATCCAAATTATCCGGAATTTGCAATCCGTGATGGGAGTTTTATATTTCACAATGAAATTTTTGTTACAGTTGTAAAATAAATCCAAGTACCAAACGTATCCTATTGTTCCAGTTTGATCAAATGGTGAATATTTTACCTTTTTGTCAACGGTAAATATATTCATGATGAGAACTGTCTTACAACGTAGATGTTCAACAAAATACAGGCTCAAAACATGTGAGCAACAACAAAATGAACAGGAGAGTTAAGTCACATCCGATAGATCAAATAGGAGGAGACGTGGCGTAGAAGGAAGCAAAACAGAGGGTTAACCTCGCTCACTAACAAAGAGCTGATCAAGCAAAAAAGGGTGACCAACAGCAATATACGAACGACAAAGACCATACCTGATCACACTTTGGGCAATGAGTGAAGACCCTCTATTGCTAGCCGCACTAACTAGGGAGAGTTTCCAAGAAGAGAACCCCCGGAGCTTAGAGCTAATCTCAGAAGCTTGAAAAAGGAAGGCTGGCCATGCGCGTGGTGAATGCATAGCTCCCACCAATTCCTTTGATTCCAAACCAAAAATGATGTTGTCTTGTCGATGGTATCTCATACAGTCAATAGACCAAAGAAGATCTTGAAGTTTTACCTCTTCCATTGAGTTACAACCAGTGAAACTCCTACGGCTATGGAGCTTAACCATACCCATAGAATCCCGTAAAACCCATGCACAACCGCTTGTCTGAGTAGTTGCGGACCATGCGTACCCAATATCACATTTGAGCCAAGGGTCGGGAGGAGGGTTCCAATTCTTATTAGCACGAACTCTTGAGAGATTCTCCTGTGCAGAAGTTGAGTCATGTGAATCCAGAAGTTGAGTAGTGAACCAGAAATTTGAATCATAGTCAATCAGACTCACCAAGTCATCCGAAGGTGAACGATGTGTTGGGATTATGTCCTGAAATCACATTGTACTTACTCTAGAGATAGTTGTATTTTCGAGATCGGACAATTCATGTGATACTAGGTAGTCATAATGTTTTGCTAGAAACCGCTTATGACAAATGAGTTGTAACTCATTTCTGGTATCGTGTGAACCTACAGGGTCACACACCTAAGCAAGTTGGATACACTTGGTATGGGATTGATCATTGGCATATGATCCGATCAATGTGTATTGGATACACATTGATATCGTGTTTTAAGAGATGTGTCGATCGATGCCCTTGGTGCATCGATCGATACAATATGTGTGTCGATCGACACCAATAGGTGTGTCGGTCGACACGAGGGCGAAACCGAAACTGTTGTTTCGGTTTACCTCGAGGTCAATATATAAACGAGTTTTATATTTTGACCTAGGTAAGCGTGCCTTCGCAGACAGTTTTTCTTGACAGAAAAACTGATCCTCTTTCTCCAGAAAACACAGAAATCCCAAGAGATCCGATTCCCGGCGCTAGCATCCCGGCGGATTCCAACTTGTGTGTGTGTGGACTACGATAGAGGCGCAGCGATTGAGGCGCTCCAGATCTCGTTTACCTGCTCATTCTTCCGCTGCCAATCTCCAGGTAATCACGAGGTCAGATCTATGATTCAATTAACTAGACCCTAGATCCTAGGCTTCGGGAACCTGACAGCAATTCTGAATCTGGTAGAATTGGCTCCAAGTTCCAACAGTGGTATCAGAGCCTTAGGGTTTTCCATTGAATCAACCTGTTTAATTGAATTTGATGATTTAGATTCGCAAACTAGGTTGTTTGATTAAGAACAGGTGAGATCGATCTGATCGAAAAACGATTCTGTGTTTTCGCATAGTGTCGATCGACACACTAGGTGTGTCGGTCGACACAAAGATCTGAATTCGACAGAATCGGCGGCTAGGGTTTTTCGCGAAGAAAAACAGAAAGCATGCTGTGTCGATCGACACAGGTTGAGTGTCGGTCGACACAGACCTTGCGATTGGTTAATCGGTTCAATTGGATTGGACCGGTTATTATGCTTGGTTAAATCCGAACAGATTGGTTTAAATTGGATGAATTGGTTCAATTGGATTGAACTGATTATCTCAATTAGCATAAACCGATTGGTAAAATCAGTTTGATTGGATAAAACGGTTCAATTGAATTGGACCGATTATCACAATTAGTTGAAACTGGTTGAAACGGTTTGAATTGGATGAATTGATTCAATTGGATTAAACCAGTTATCTCAATTAGTATAAACCGATTTAAATAGTAAGGATCAGTTTGATCTGATAAGTCGGTTCAATTGGATTGGACCGATTATCAAAACTGTATCCGGTTTAGGTCTATCTCGACCGTCACACATGGGTTGTGTCGATCGACATGACCGGTTCAATGAACCAAGTTAATTGGATTAACCGGTTATTGAAATCCGGTTTTTGGTTGGTAGTGTCGATCGACAGACATAGTCTGCGTCGATCGACGCAGTGCTCACAATTCTTGTTATTGAACCTTGAATTTGTAGAAACCAAACTCGACTTAAACATTGATCAAAGATTAGCTTCAATATGGTCAACTGTCAATACTCATTTCGTTGTGTGATGGTCTAGCCATGAGCTTGGTGTCCACAATTAGGTGAGTAATGTAGGTAATTATGTTGATGGACTTGCGGTGCTTGACATCAACAATTACATGACCTACTAGATTGATTTGCTAACCTTTCAGAGTTTAGTTTCCTCAACTAAACATCAAGTGACCTTGATGTCTTGCCCAATCTCGTCTACTGTCAAGACTCGGTTCATTGTTGGATAGTCTTGGAGTCCTTGGTATCCACAGTGACATGAGCAAGGCAGGTGTTCATTGATAGACTCGCAGTGCGACTGTCAATGATCACAAGACAGAAGAGATTGTTTTTAACTTGACTGGGCTATCAGAAGTTCTGGGCCCAGAGACATCAGAGTAGATGAGACATGGATTGTCTTATCTGCGACCAAGAGTTGTACTGGGTACAATTAGCAATGATTTGCTTACCTAGATAACTAAATTTTGGGTGATGACGAGTCGTCCACTCAGAATTTGGTGAAGTGTGGATCTTGGATCATTATATTCATAGAGGAAACATTGTTTGAATATAATGCGAGTTTTCTTATTAGATAAGATTTCTCATGATATACATAACTAAATCTTTGTTTTTCTTGGATTTCAGCTTATGTCTATGACTACTTTCTCGTTGCGATCCGTCCTTGAGAAGGACAGGTTAAATGGATCCAACTTCCTGGATTGGTATCGGAATTTGAGATTAATCCTCAAGCAGGAGAGCAAGGACTATGTCCTTGAGAAAGCTCTTCCAGAAAGGCTTGGGACCAATCGCTCGAATGCAGTATATGATGCTTGGAATAAGCATTATATTGATGTGGTAGATGTGCGTGGTCTGATGTTGGCTACCATGAACTCGGATTTGAAGAGTCAATACGAGAACATGGAGTCGCCAATAGAGATGATCACCAGCCTGAAACTTCAGTTTCAGGATCATGCACGAGTTGAGAGATTCCAGATGGTGAAGTCTCTCACTGGGTGCAAGCTACCAGAGGATGGTCCAGTAAGTCCTCATGTCATTAAAATGATGGGTTACATTGATAACCTGGGGAAACTGGATTGTCCTGTCAACTTAGAGTTGGCAACTGACATCATTTTGCAGTCACTGCCGTCAAGTTATGATAAGTTCGTTGAGAACTATATCAAGAAAGGCTTGACGAAGACGTTGACTGAGCTGCATGGCATGCTCAAGACAGCAGAGCAAAACATCAAAAAGGGTAAAAGATTTGAGAAATCTTGTATAGACAAGGGTGAAGGCAAGGCCGTTCGGATTTGGAATCAGAATAAGCATGTGTCATCTTTTAAGCCCAAGTCAGGCCCATCTGATGTTGATAAATGTTGCTACTGTAAAGAGTTTGGGCATTGGAAGAGAAATTGCATTAAATTCTTGGAAGATTCACAAGAGATGGAGAAGATGTATGGTACTTCTTCTTCAGGTATTGTGTTATTGTTTCAAGTTCTACATGAGTATTGGATACTAGTTATGGTACTGATATTTTGAAATATGCAGGACCTAAGCGACAGTAGAACGTTGAAGAAAGGACAAGTGGAACTGCGTGTCTGGTATGAAGCAATGGTTGCTGAATGAGCCGTAGAAATTCTCCACTTGTAGGAGCCTTTCATACTTGGTTTTAGAAATTAAGTAATTGCTACTATGTATCTGCCTTGTGCAGAGATGTCTTTCATTTTCTTGTACGAATTTGGATGTTTTTACTTCTGATAAAAGACAAGTTTTGCTCTTTTGATCTTAATGAAATATTATATGGTAGCACCCCTTTTGATAAATGGGTTTTATGTCTTAAACCAATATACACTAGAATATAACATAAATACCAAACGGTTTAAGTCTGATGACTTGAAGTCGATTTTTCTTTAGCATAGTCGTTTTGACCAGATAAAGTGAAGCGGATTCAGAAGTTCCATTGTTATGGGCTTTAGCTTCATTTGATTATAAATCATTTGAGACATGAATTCCGCTTGCTGGGCCAAATGACTAAGGCTTCTTTAGCAGAGCTAAAGAAAAAGAGCTTTTCTGTTTATTGGGCCTTACACGTACTGGTGTATGTGGCCCAATGAGCATTAGTGCCAAAGGAAATCTTCAGTACTTCATTACCTTATTGATGGCATCAATAAGTATGGCTGTGTTCTTTTGATGAGACACAAGCAGGAATCCCTTGAGGAGTTCCAAGATGAAGTATAGAACCGATTTGACAGAAGTATTGAGATCCTCGATTAGATCGCGGAGGAAAATACTTGAGTCAAGAATTGGGTGATCATCTAGGTGAGTGTGAAGTCATATCACAGCTCTTTTCTCCTGGAAAACCTAAATGGTGTTTCTGAGAGAACGAATCGGATCTTATTAGATATGCTCCGATTAATGATGAGTCACAGGAATCTTCCATAGTCTTTTAAGAAGTACGCTCTAAAATGTCTGTGTTTGCGCAGCAAAGGGTTTCAATCAAAATCAATTGAAAGACACCACATTGGATGTGGACTGAAAGTTTTTCAAGTAAGTTGTTTCTGATAATTTGGGGATGACAGCTAATGAGCTTGAACCCAAATCTGATAAGTTCCACCTCGCTGGTTGTCCTAGGGAAACCGAGGCTTAGTGCTTTTATGACCAATCCGAGAACAAAGTTTTGTTGTTCGGAACTGTGTCTTTTGAGAAAGATCATACTTTCAAAAAGGAACAGTGGGAGTAAAAGTACAGATCGAAGAAATTCGATAAACACAGGAGGCTGCTCAACCTGTTGAGGGAGAGCAGCGGTGAGATCTACAAAGTGTTGTAGGATCTACACCTGTGGAGCCTGAAATTCGCAGATCCGAAAGGATCCGTCACTAACTCGAGAGTGATTTCTCGTAGCCGATTGTCGTGATCTGTTGATCATTGAAAAGTGATGAGCATGTGAAATTCAAGAGAGATGGTGAGCCCCAACTCCGAAAATTGGCTGGGTATGCATGTTAGCTTCACCAATCCATTTCTGGATTGAAGCAGACATCTAGGAGTTGGAATCAACATTCTGATAAAGTGGTCAAAAGTTTTGACTTGATCAGAGAAGAAATGAAACCATGCGTTTACAAGAAGACTAGTGGGAGCGTAATTGCAATTCTCACACTGTATGTAGATAACATACTTAATCTCATAAACGACGTTCCGACGCTAAAGTCTTGTCAATATTTGGGTCGGAATTTAAATTTAACAATGGACATGGGAGAAGGCCGTGAAAGTTCTTGGAATAAGGATTCATTTTAATGGATCAGAAAGGCTAATTGGATCATGTCAAAATCCTTGTTGATAAGGTATTGGACAGTTCATATGTGCTTGATTCCAAGAATGGCTTCATACCAAAGGTCTTATGGCAATAATCTAAGCGAGATGAAGTGCCTTGGACACTGGCTGAGCTAGTAACAATATTAGCAAGATGAAGTGTTTTTGAACACTGGCTGAACTAGTATTAATGAGTATGATTGTTAATGCTGCTGCAATAGAATCCATCATGAATGCCATATTTTGCGCTCGTCTAGATGCAACTTACGCATAAAGCATGACGAGAAAATACCAATATGTTCCGGTAATAGTTACTGAAAAGTTACCAGAAATATCCCAAGTGTTTGAGGAACACTAAGGATAGGTTCGTGGTGAACTGATAAAGTGACGAACCAGTTGAAAGTAGTTAGACGGACAAAGACGATTCCCGGTTCCCACCTGGTTATGTCTCTTTGTCTGAATGACGGTGCTATCTGTTGGAAAGGCTCCAAGCAGTGGACCGTAGAATAGTGCTTTTATCTGAATAGCGGTGTGGTTTGTTGGAATTATTTCAAGCAAAAACACTGCAGTCTCTCCCACAACCTAAGCACGAGATTTATTCTGTTGATGTAGGTATAAGATATCTGAACAGATGATCTTGATTCCAGTGGGAGTTATTTTAGTTATGTTATAATCTTTATATAAACATGCTATGGCAATGTTTGTGTAAGTTGAAACTGACATCGGTATTATTTAACTATTGGATAATTAAGTAATGGTCCCAAAGTATTTTATGGTCATCATATAGGTCATCAAGTTGAGGACTTGATAATGAAACCCTATAAGTAAAAGATGACATAAATTATGATTGTCCCTAGTCAAGGTTGTTGAAGTGGGACACCAATAACCGCAAGAGGCTAGCATGTGAGGTGACTGTTGGACTAAGTTTCATGGAGTCAACGATATGATTATCACAGTCAATCACATAGATATATGTTGGTGAACATATGATCGGACATGACCCGCTAATGAGAACTCCACAGGATAGTTATATCAGTGTCATGGGAGGTTCTCATTACGACTATAGAGTATAGTCCTTAGACCTGAGTTCATCATGCTTTCTAGCATATGAATTGGTGCGTTTTGACCTTGTCAAACGTCGTTCCGTAACTGAGGGCTATATCGGCATTGCTTATGCGTATCATGAAGTATGTGTAGAAACAGGGATGGAACAAGATGGTATTTGTCCCTCCTGTATAACGGGAGATAAATATCTCAGGGCCCATCGAAGACTTGATACTGAGAAAATGCATGGCCGTGCTCAAACGAGGTGATTGTCAGTCGTTTGTTATATAAGTATAGATCAGGAGTTCGATGAACATGATATTGGCTATAATAAGGATGACACAGTCTCTTGCCTTATGCCATATCGAGATATAGAGACGAAGGGATTATAGGAATAGGTGATTCCAGTACAAGTGGGAGATTGTTGGGATTATGTCCTGAAATCACATTGTACTTACTCTAGAGATAGTTGTATTGTCGAGATCGGACAATTCATGTGATACTAGGTAGTCATAATGTTTTGCTAGAAACCGCTTATGACAAATGAGTTGTAACTCATTTCTGGTATCGTGTGAACCTACAGGGTCACACACCTAAGCAAGTTGGATACACTTGGTATGGGATTGATCATTGGCATATGATCCGATCAATGTGTATTGGATACACATTGATATCGTGTTTTAAGAGATGTGTCGATCGATGCCCTTGGTGCATCGATCGATACAAGATGTGTGTCGATCGACACCAATAGGTGTGTCGGTCGACACGAGGGCGAAACCGAAACTGATGTTTCGGTTTACCTCGAGGTCAATATATAAACGAGTTTTATATTTCGACCTAGGTAAGCGTGCCGTCGCAGACAGTTTTTCTTGACAGAAAAACTGATCCTCTTTCTCCAGAAAACACAGAAATCCCAAGAGATCCGATTCCCGGCGCTAGCATCCCGGCGGATTCCAACTTGTGTGCGTGTGGACTACGATAGAGGCGCAGCGATTGAGGCGCTCCAGATCTCGTTTACCTGCTCATTCTTCCGCTGCCAATCTCCAGGTAATCACGAGGTCAGATCTATGATTCAATTAACTAGACCCTAGATCCTAGGCTTCGGGAACTTGACAGCAATTCTGAATCTGCTAGAATTGGCTCCAAGTTCCAACACGATGCCCCTCGTAGATTATACTATTTCTGTTCTTCCATATTTGCCAAAGGATCCATGGGAATCGACGACTATTAGCTTTTGGTAGAGATGTCTTCTGCATTGATCTCATCAGATAATGAATATTTTCATAGACCGAGAATGAGTCAAAGCCTCCATCAAGAACTGGAAAATTTGACACCGCCCAAGTTTGACGAGCCACAGGACATAAGAAGAGTACATGGTTAATTGATTCTTCGTCCATTCCACAGGCCTGGCATCGCCTGTCCATCTTAATACCTCTTTTGATTAGCTGATCTGAGACTGGTAAGGCATTGCTCAAAGCTCTCCAGATGAAGGAACGAATCTTAGGAGGACATTGTAGAGACCATACCTGCGCTTTAAGGTCATTAAGATATGGCATCATTGTTGCCTGAGTTATTGTAACATTGAAAGGCTAACCAATAGCCTGATTTGACGGAATACTCTCCACTCTTATTGTGCATCCATCACCAGTAGTCTGCGTGATCAACAACTGGCTGATGAGCTAAGATCAGATCAATGTCATTGGGAAAGAAATGGTATTCCAAAGATGCCTTGTCCCATCTTCTATTCGGACCATTGATCAAGTCACTCACGGGAAGATCAATGTTATCAGTGATCCAAGGGTCCAGCCAAACCCTCAGACAATGTCCATTACCTACACGGCTCTGTAAACCTTTGGTTAGTAAGAGACAGCCGTAAAGGATGTTGCGCCACGCATATGATGGCCTGGCTCCTGCTGATGCCCATAAGAAGTCATCGTTTACATAGTATCTGCTCTTGAAGACTTTGGCAAAGAGACTGTCCGGACAGTGTAAAAGCCTCCAGGCCTGTTTAGCCAAAAGAGCCTGATTAAAACACTGGATATCCTTAAAACCTAAGCCTCCCAACTGCTTGGAGAGACAAAGTTTATCCCAGCTTACCCAATGGATTTTCTGCTTGTGCTCCAAAGCATTCCACCAAAAATCCGCCATTGCTCTGGTCAGTTTCACACAAGTGGTTACTGGCAGCTTAAAACATGACATGGCGTGGACAGGAAGAGCTAGAGCTACTGCCTTAAGAAGGATCTCCTTCCCACCGAGAGAAAGACTCCTTGCAAACCAACCTGAGAGGCGGTCTTTCAGTCTGTCTTGGATAAAATTCAACAAAGCAATCTTAGAGCCACTGAAACACTCAGGAAGGCCAAGATACGAACTTGTACCTCCTTCATTTGAGATCCCAGTAATGACTTTGATACGCATCCTGACATCATCTGGAACCTTCTCCCCGAACGTTAAGGCCGATTTGGCGATGTTTATAAATTGACCCGTAGCTCTTTCATACACCTTCAGGATCTCCATGATAGAATGACACTGTAAAGTTGTTGCTCGGAACATGAAGAGGCTGTCATCAGCAAATAATAAATGATGTATTGATGGCCCTGCTGCTGAGAATCTGATGCCTTCAATGATGTTGTTCTGCTCTACTATGTTGAGGAGATGAGATAAACCTTCAGTGCAAAGGACAAATAAGAAGGGTGATAGAGGATCACCCTGTCTTAGTCCTCTACTTGGAGAAATGAGACCATATTGCTGGCCATTGATCAGAACCGAGAATGTAACCGTGGTTATGCAGAACATAATCCAAGCAATCCAGCGATGATGAAAACCGAGAGCTGAGAGCAGAGCCTTGATGTAGCTCCACTCCACAAGATCAAAAGCCTTAGACATGTCTGATTTCGTTGTCATAAACTCCTCAGAGATAGTGGTATGAGTCCGCAAGGCATGTAGCGTCTCATGAGCGACCAGAATGTTATCTGAGATAAGTCTAGCTGAGACAAAAGCTGTTTGGGTTTCAGAGACCAACTCAGGCAGAAGAGGCTGAAGACGATGAACCAGAATGCGAGAGATGATCTTGTATAGAACCGTGCATAGACTGATTGGTATAAGGTCAGACATGAGGCTCGGATTATCTATCTTTGGCAGGAGGAACATCAAAGTGTAATTCCAGTCAGGGGGGAAAGAACCTGAAGAGAAGAACCGCAAAACTTCAGAGGTAACCTGGTCCCCTATTATGTCCCAATAACGCTGATAGAAAAGTCCCGTCATCCCATCTGCTCCAGGAGCACTAGATGGTTTGATTGAGAAAACTGCTTCCTTAACCTCTGCTTTGGTAACCTCTTGAATCAGGAGATCATTCATTGCAGGTGTAACCTTTGGCCTGAAATTGTGGAATAACTGAGAAACCCCTTCTGCATTACTTGACTGGTAGAGAGACTGAAAATAATTGACTGCTACATCTCCCTTGGCTGCCTCAGATCTATGGGTAAAGCCAGTAGCGTCTGTCAGCATATCCAATCTATTTCTGTTCCTGTTGGCCTTCGTTTTGTCATGGAAATACTTGGTGTTTAGATCACCACTCTTCATTTCCTGGTCTCGACTTTTTGTTGCCAGAAAGTGTTCTCATCCTTATAAGCTTCCACGAGAGATAATTTCAAAGAGTTGATCCGACGAAAGCTCGGTCTGTTGGCAGATTGTTCAATTTCCAATTCCCCTTGAACTTGATGAATTCTGTCAAGAGAGTGCATTGGGTTCCTTCTTTTCCAAGAGCTCAGAGCTTGCCGACATTTCCTCAGTTTATCCGAGACTGAAGCTTGAGAACCTGAGGGAGGATTTCTCCAACTCTGAATAATAGCTTCTTTCACCAACGGCCTGTTGAGGAATGTTTTGTCAAACCTGAAACTTCCTTTATAAGATGCACTAGAAGCAACCAATTTTAGGAGAACTGGTCGATGGTCTGACCCCCGTTTTTCCAAAAAGCACTGATTTGTAACAGGAAACAACCGTAACTAAGCTGCATTGATGAAACTGCGGTCCAATCTGCACTGCACATAATGCTCACCTCTAGTACCACCCCAAGTTAAGTTGATGCCTGAGGAAGGGGGCTCCGTAACCTTACAAGCAGAGATCATGTTGGAGAATTGAGAGAATGTAGAGTCAGCCCGACGGATCCCCCCCCCCCCACTTTCTCTCCATTATGGAGGAGATCGTTGAAATCTCCTATTAGGCACCATGGTTCAGATCTTGCTACCCCAATCCGAGTGATACGTTCCCACACTTGCATTATGTTCTTCTGAATAGGATCACCATATATACAGGATATAAAACAAGAGGAACTACCAAGTTGTACACTAAGATCCAACAAGTTTTTATCTGCATACTGAATATTCACAACTGCACTACTCTTCCAGAGAAGTGCTAAACCTCCACACTTACCCCTAGGCTCCACAATATATATCCTGTCGTAACCTAGCCACTCCTGTAAATCCACTAAGACATCCCTAGTATTCATAGTCTCCATAAGAAACAAAATCTCAGGGAAATGTAGTTTACGCAATTCCTTGAGATGTTGAACTGTCAAGTCAAGGACCCGGCCCAAGCCTCAACAGTTCCAGGACAACATGCTCATTAATGAGTGGACAGTCCCTTCTCCGGGACTGCCTCTGGTGGACTACACCTCGCAGTTTTGGATGCTCTTTCAAGATCACATGTGGCTATGCGCTTCTCCACATTTTGATTACTGATAGAACCTATGATAGCCTTTCCGGAATCTCCAACAGAACCTAACATCGGCTTCGGATTCCTCTTACTGATATAAGGACGTCTGCGAGGTTTGCCAGATTTCTTTTTTGTCCCGGAAGAGCCTGCCTCAGAGAGACCAGCTCGATAAGCCGTTGGACAAGGATGATCCGAAAGAAAGACCTCACTGAAACTGTTAGCCATACGCTCAGAGTGGGATGAAGGAGGAGAAGATTGTAGCGACCAAGCCACTCCTGATCGGATAGCAGAAGCTAAAAGCTTTGGCTCCGAGGTACTTTGAATAGGTTCACGCCAACTGGCTGCTTGTTGAGAAAAATCAAAGATAGGACCCTTCTCCTTTCCAACGTCTCTGGTGAAGATCGGAGCAGGCTCCAGACGCAACATTGATACTTGGCTGATTGGATCAATGTCCAAATCTCCGATTGAAGAACGGATTCTACCTTCACGGATAACACGCTCTGGACCCGAGGCTGCTAACAAGTAGTTTCTCATTTCTTCCAAGACCTCTGGAGCGATGCGGGGACGACCCGTGAGTGGATTAATCCCTACCTGGTCCTCCCGTAAGACACCAAACAAGGGATCAGAAGCTGTCAGAACGAGCTTAACAGGAACCTGGGCCTTAGGTATCTGAGAAGAAGCTAAGCGCAAAGGACAAACTTCCTGAGAATAGGTTAATCGATTGCAGTTGAAGCAGCGCTTTTGGAGCTTCTCGTATTTGTAGATGATCTTGGTAGAGTCACCATCCGGGAGGTTAACCAGCTTGGAGACTCTCAAGGGATTAGAAACATCAAAAAGAACCTTGACACGAACAAACAAACTCCTGTCTCTGGGCTTTAGTAGGATCAAAGGCCACTTCTTTTACGACGCCAGCGAATTCACCCAACAACGTGATGGAGTCTTTGGTGTTGTAATTAACCGGAATATTACTCAGCTGAACCCATACCGTGAAGTGCTGAAGATAATCTAGAGGAGGTTTAGGAACCCAGCGATCGACCACGATACTCCAGTTCTGGAAGGTCTGAGCTCCTTTGTTGAGAACCATCTCCAGATCATGCTCATACTTGAAGATGAACTAGAAACGCTCACGGGTTAAGGCTATACCACGCATCCTATCATAGAGTTGCCATTTCTGAGGCATATCAAGGATGAGATCGGCCATTTTCTGGCAGTCAGGGTTAAGAAGACAACCTATTAAGCTGAGATGGTTCCTTCTGAGGAACAGAACTGAGGAAGATCAGGGAGATTAAACGGCACATCCTCCTCCGACAAACGCATCGAGTCCAGAGCACGGGCTAAGGACGACATCAGAGGCGGATTTTCAAGAGAGGGTTGAATTGAGATGAAAGATGGACTTGATTGTATCGGATGACTTGAGGAAAAGCGGTTGAGATTTTTGTGGAAAGAGGAAATTTCAGGAGAAAAAATGAACAAACCCTAGAAAACACAAGAGATTTAGGCCAAAAGAGGCTAGGAAAGCCCTATTCTCAATAAAGAAAATACTATTTGAGAAAGAGAGTACTGAACTTAAAAGAGAGAGTTTTTGTTTGTCCACAAGACCGAGTTCGGTGAATATTTTACCTATTTGTAATTTTCTTTACATTACAACTATATATATACACATACATATTCTCACTAAGTTTTGATATATTTCAATTTCTACATGATCAAATAAAACAATATTTGGGGTCATTTGTATAAGGCTCCCTTTACACACTCAACTCAATACACAGGAAGATTTTTTTTTTTTTTTGGACTGCACACATAGGAAGACAAATACATAAAACATGCATATACATTATATTTATCTCCTTTTAAAATGTTCCTCCTATGTTCTCTTCTGTTTTTGTTTTTGTCTCTCTCTGTTGTATCCGAGAATCAACCAATGGTCATGGGTTGAACACAGCACCTGAACCTGGCTTTACGAATGTTGTTCATTACTTCTGCCTCGGCTCGCTCGAGCATCATCACAACCTCAGTGAATGGCGGACGCACTTCAGGGTTTGCGTCCCAACAACGAGTCAAGATGTTTCTCAGTATGGGAAGGCAATCGTTTGGGATCGCTGGTCTCACTCCTCTGTTCACAACCGCAAATGCCGCTTGTACAGCTGTCATGTTCTGAAACGGGACCATACCGGTCAATAACTCCCATAACACGATCCCAAAGCTGTACACATCAACCTTCTGGGTGTAAGGCCTGTGCTGGATCATCTCCCTGCAAATACCATCAATGGGATTAACATGGTGATAAAGAATGATTACTTCATTCCATATCCTTCAGCATATGCCATAACAAAGCTGGTAGACAGTTGAGAGCAATTGTGTTATATATATTCCAAGGAAAGCTGGAACACAATTGGATTCTATTCTCAGAGGTTGACTCTAATAAGGGTTTGGCAAAAACAATAACGTAATAGCATATGCTTAGAATACAGAATCTTTCTGGTTGACTTACACCATTAGTATTCACTTTCCATTATAGTTTTGACCTATGATGGATGCTAATATACCGACATGATCCAGAAAGCATTAAGGGCGAAAATGACTCATAAACTACACTAAACAGATTAGATATCAAAGCAAGATAGACACGGTTGAGAAGAAATAGATTATGTTTTTATGGGTCAAGATATGCTATTTTTGCCACTAAAATTTCCAAATCAAATTATACTAGCATTAAAATACTCCCAACTTTTTAGTGGCACATAATCTAAATATTTCATCATCCGTGATCTTTGCCTCTAGTTAAAAGCTGACGCTAAGAGTCTTCAGTATTACTGAGTAGCCAGAAGTGTGGACCAGTAAAATACTCAAAATGAAAAAGGTAAGTTTATGCCAAATCACATTCATGATGCTTTTCTCAACTTGGTTCAAGATTCATATCCCTGAATCAACATAGCATGGTTGACTATCACCATTGCTGGGAAACTAGTGGATTACACTATTTACAAATCAAAACTAAATTTAAAAAAAAAAAATACTCAAGTGGAGAAACTTATATCAGGAAACAGTCTTGTCCACAATCAATGCCTTTCTTTTTACGAAAAGACAGAATCTGCTTAAGGTCCTATGATACGTTTTAGAATTTATGAATTGGTTTGCATGAAATTAGTAGTCCTAGAGACCAAAGCTCATTAACCGCTTCAATAACATAGCGTTGATTACACAAAATAGCCAACAGCTATCGTGCTACAGTGTTTAGGCAATGTAATTGAAATAGTGGACACTGTACCTTATAATACATGAACTTTTGGAATAGCAGAAACTTTATGCATCATAGAAGGTAAACACTATTGATTTGTACGCATATATGTGCACTGTATGCATGTCAGGTGATTGATAACATGAAAACTTAGACATAGATTATGCACAGGGAAGTATTTCATATACTAGCAATCAGCACGTACTATATTCAACTGGAGTTGATTAGATGATGTGGACAATGTGCTTATCTATCAAAGGAAACGCATGCTTAACAACTAGAGAACTATCTTTTCTTCACATGCTTCAAACACGCATATGTTTTCAAATTATTTTAAGAAGTTAACCAAAGAAAAATGTATAGATTAGGGTAGCAGAATGTATAGACTTACGGGGCCATCCAACGGTAAGTCCCTGTCTCTGGAGTCATTCCTTCTGTCTTGACCTCGATCCTAGCAACACCAAAATCTGCAATTTTGATGGATCTATCCGCGGAAATTAGAAGATTGTCTGATTTCAAATCTCTGTGAATATACCCAAGCCCATGCACATATGCCATTCCTGTAGCCACGTCCAATGCCTGCTTAACTGCCAACTTTAAAGGCACTGCTCGGTTTTGTCTCTTAGTCAAAAACTGTCTTAATGAACCTCCCTTGGCATATTCTGTAACAATACACCAGACCATTGATCTACGGCAGGCACCGATAAACCTGACTATATTGGCGTGCTTCAGTGTTGCAAGCATCATCACCTCTTGATGAAACTGTTGCTCCATCAGCTGCGCCTTCTCCGGGTCATTCTCAGGCCTCTCAAGTATCTTAATGGCCACATCCTCCCCGTTGTATGTTCCTCTATAAAGCTTACCAAAGGCTCCTTGAGCAAAAGCTGGACCCATATGGAGTTTCCTTAAATCAATTGTCCATTCATCGAAATCCGCCAATCCCTCAACAGGGTATCTACTATCCATCAAAGCTTGTTGTAGAGCATCATCGTTAAGATTATGGTTCCCTGGACGGTAAACACTGTTTTCTGCAGTCCCAGTGTAATGTTGGCGCACTGGACCTAGACCAGGGTGGCCTAGAATGTGTGTTTTAGAATCACAGGACCCAACACTGCTGTTATCCCTCGAGGTTGCTACAGAACCACCAACGGTACTTGTCTGTAAACTATCAATAGACATGTTAGAACCTTCAAATTTTTGGTAGTGCTCATAGTAACTGTTATTGTGGTGATTATTTCCTCCGATGAACATTGGTGCGTCGATCATTTTCCCAATCATTCAACAACTTTGTAATCACTGATCGAAGAAAGATTCAAAATTGTTCCACCAATCGTCTTAATCACAAGGTGTTGATTTCTGTATATTCTGTAACATCACAAAAAAAATTACAACTTTATTAGACATAAAGACAAGAAGACCTCTCTAATTTGGATATATCGCAGAGACACATATCTCAAGTACTAAGCAACTTCTATTTATAGTTATGTTAGAATATTACCCTAAAAGCAATGATCTTTTAGGCTCTTGTCTAAACATTAGGATAAACAAAAACACCCTAAAATAGAAAAAAGGTCTCTTCATCATCAAGAACTTGAAGCAAAGAGATTTGCGGGTAAACAGTAGAAACACAAGTCAGATCCTTCTAAACCACTTTCGATTCATAATCGATCAACCAGTATTGGGTCATAATCTGACCAAAAGAGTTGAAAATTCACCACAAATTTGTTTTGACTATTCCAAGATGATGATGATGACGACGATGACCAGTACGGAGAAAGCGAAGAAGAATAAGAGAGAAAAGAAGCAAGGAGCTACTGATTTCGAAAGCAGAGATATAACATCAGAATGAGTAATTACCTCGTCCAGAAGCCCAAGAGAGAAGAGGAGACCAGAACGAGGAACTACGATGAGAAATAAAGAGAGACAAGTCGTGTCGGTCTTCGCTCTTTTTTTTTAATAAAAGAAAATCATTTCAATTTCTATATTGTCACATAATTTATTTATTTTTCCATCTCAAATTATACAAAAATCCACACAAAACAAAACATTCACCAGCCGAGAGAAGACGATTTGAAAAAATTAGAAGGTTCCTCGCTTTCCACAATCGCCAAAGGATCCAGATCGGGAGCAGACGTTGATGATGTGGTATAGACGTGTTTGTAACACATTGTAAAAGCCAGGACACCTTATCTTCAACGGATGGGAAGTTGGACAGATTGACTAAACCCACAAGTCTCCACACAGTTTGAGCGTAGGAACAGTTAAAGAATAAGTGGTCGGTAGTCTCGGATTCAGAGGAGCATCGAGGGCATGTAGCGTCAGAAACTATATGCCGTTTACTAAGATTATCACGGCTTGCTAATGCTTGGGACAACATTCTCCAAAGGAAATGTCGTAGTTTTGGCGCAATAGGGGCATTCCAGATTAACTTCGTAATTGTCTGATTATGATAGAGCTTAGGAATCTGCGAAATATCATCAGCCGTTTGAAACGTACTAAACGCGTAGCCTGACTTGACCGAGTATATACCGTTCGCTGTATAAGGCCAAACTACTGTATCATGTGCTGGTAAGGGGGGTAAGTAGACTTGGTGAACAAGATGATGATCCTGTGCCTCAATAAGGTCAACAATATCAGGCGCAGACCAAAGGTTCGTATTAGGGTCAATCAGAGTCGAAACAGGGAGAGTAGGGTTTGTGTAAGGAAGGAGGCTCGGAGCTCTAGGCGGTATGGTAGGGAGCCATGGATCAGAGAGTTTAATCGTTTGACCATCTCCCACCAATGAATGACAGCCTTTGATAAGTAATTCTCTTCCAAAACATAGTGATTGCCAACCATAAGAACTTGTTGTTCCTTTCTTGCCTGGCTGAAGACACAAAAGCAAAGGCGGATGAAGATGTTAAAGAGTGGATATCATGTATAGACCCTACTGGTGATAACTCTCAGCCTCCTGGTCGTCGTATTAGTAACGTAACATCATGGCAACCTCCGGCGAATGGATCTTTAAAATGCAATTTTGATGCTACTCATTCTCCCCATGCCACCATCTCTGGATTGGGGTGGATTATTCGTGACAGTCGGGGTTCATTTATTGCTGCTGGTTCTGGTAAATTCCAGGGACGTTCTACCGCTTTAGAATCTGAATGTACGGCACTAATCTGGGCTTTGCAGTCCTGTTGGTCTCTTGGGTATCGGAACATAGACTTCGAAGGTGATTGTGAAACACTAGTTAAAATAATTACGGGACATCAACAACATCTCAAACTACAACATTACATCACCACAATCTCAGCATGGTTACAACTCTTCGAGAACTCTAGACTCCTTTACCAACGAAGAGATGGCAACAAGATTGCGGATGCCTTAGCACACAAGGCTGTGCTTATGCAGGACATGTATATGATTTATAATTGCTGTCCATTTTTCTTGAACAGTCTTGTAATAGCGGATCAAAATTAATAAAGTAATTGGTTGGCAAAAAAAAAAAACAAAACAAAACATTCACCAAAAATTAAGTCCAAAATAAAAAATTAAACACGGAGAATAATAGAAAATCCTTGGAAACAAATCCTATAAAAACAAACAAAACCTACAACTAAACAAAAAAAATAATCGATAAAATCTAAAACTAATCAAAGACAACTCAAACTTACATATCTTGACTCATGCTGAAAAGCTTGCGCGATATTTACCGATGTTTCTCACGGTCTACCAATGATAACATCAGCTATACAAACAGATGCTGAAAGACTTTCTCTCAGACTCAAAGAACCAAGACTCCACAACCCGATAAGAATAAACCCATACAAAGACCACTACGACTCTTTCGGACATGGATGCGAGGCATTTCTATATACCCATAAACACCTAGATAGAAGTCTAAAAAACTCAAATCTCACCAGATTTGAATCAACCAAAGCTAAATCAACACAAACTACCCCGAAGTCAAGATTAGCCCGAAAATAAACTAGGTTAGAAAACACTCACAACAATCTCCCACAACGAACAAAAAAACGCAAGATTAGATGACAAGACCGAATTGTGAATCAACGAAAACCTGACTAGAAGAGGGAACAAAGCTTTATATTTCTAAAACTAATTAACTCACATCTCAAAAACAAACCATAACCCGAATACAACACTAAACCAAATCTAAGCCTAAAACTCGAACAACCCGACACATTAGCAAATAGATGGACTCCACAAAACTCGACCTACACTACCTAAATACACCGGAAAGCCAAAGATCAGAAGCTAAAGCACAGACTCACCAACAGAGGCGAATAGGCTATCTAAAGATGGCAGAGTAAACAACGACGACGACACCGCGGAAGCACGAGCAGCGAACCATGTACAAGCTGAGGCGACCGACGATAAGCGGAGGAGACGGCGGCACCCAAAGGGAAACGACATAAAATGTTAACGCAATAACAACCGTTAGAGATGGAAAAGAAGTAGGAGATAGGGTGAACTAAGAGAATCGGCAACCTGAGACCCTCCCCAGCACCGGAAAAGTGCGCCATCCGGGGAGAAAGCAAAGAAAATTTGATGAGGCAGCTTCTTCTTCGTTAAGGGATCATTCGATTATAAGCAATCATACTTTATATTTCGCATTTGTAATCGCTCTTAAAAGCTAATTTTTTGTAATCACTCTTATTCGGTCAATTCAGATCCAATTCATCGATCGAAGCCTTTGTTATCGTTGTTTAATCGAGAATCTAACCCACATTTCCTAAAACTTCTAACTAAAGAATCTAAATTTCGAATGTGGGTTTTAACATCTAGAAGACAGGACGCTACACATTTTTTCTCGTTACATAGATGATACATGGTTACTGCAATTTGGAACTGCTATCTCAATTTGCCAACATCTCTCACTTTTCAACAAAATTGATTTGTAATAAATGAGATATTAAATAAAATGTTTTTACTGTAATTTTTTCGAGCGTAAATACAAATTTCTAGCTCTAATTGTTTACAGTGTCATATTTGATTATTTTTGACAATTTTATGTCGTTAACTGTTCAATGTTGTAGTTGGAAGATCTTATATTGTTAAAAAAAAAGTTCACAATCTATGTATAACAAAACATTTTGTTCTCAACTCTTTTTTTTTCATGTGTTTATATTTTTCTGATTTATATCAATATAAATGGTATATTTGTTTTCATGCCTGCTTTTTCCCTTTAAAGGCTAGTTTATTGTTGTCAACAAAACTAAGACATAATAAAAAAATATTAATATATAATTTATGGAGTGTAATTTTTTTTAAGTGTGAATACAAATTTCTATAATTGCTTGTAGTAGAAATTGCTTATAGTGTAAATTTGATGATTTTCAACAATTTTATGTTGTTAACGGTTCACTTTTATAGTTAGAAGATCTTTAATGTTAAAACAACTCATAGTCTTAGTATAACAAACATTTTAGTTTTATCTTTTTCTCAACTATATTTTTTTAGATTTTCATGTATGTATATGTATCTGGTTTATATCAATTCAAATGGCATATATTTTCACAACCTGTTTTTTTTTTTAATTTCATTTTTAAACAAAATTAATGAGTGATTTAGAAGATATTAATAAATATAGGATTTAAAATGTTTTATGTGTAAATACACTTAATTGCTTATTGTGTCATATATCATGATGCTGGGCAATTTTATGTTGTTAAGTTCTTTTTTTTTTGAATGAATGTAAAATTAATTCAATCAAATACATGGTACATCTGGTGCTATCGATTGTTTAAAGCGTGTAAGGAGAAACAAATTTAATCAATCAAGAATATCAAGAAAGTAAAGCTGGACTGGTCATCTTGTGAAGCTGTTGTCCAAGCTCTGGTCGAAAACCAGACTGCCATTGCATCAGTATGAGCACTTCCAATGGTCGAAATTCGGTTATGTACTGTCTTGTCAATGAACCTGCTAATAGCTTGCTCGTTTGACTGAGTATCTCCATGTCTTCTAGCATTTCGTTCCCTCCAGATAGAGTGGACTGTAGCTTGAAATGTATACTGTAGCAGTGAAAGAGCATTAAAAAAAGAGATGCTTCTTTGATTCCAATTGACCCGAGCAAAGTATGCAGGAAGCATCAGCCCTCGGGTTCCATGCTAAGATCCGATCCCCAGTTGCTAAGCGGTTATGCATAGTGGTCCAGAGAACAAACGCATACCTCGGAGTATTATGTCTAAACCAGATCGTCGAGGACCATTGACACTGTGGATGGACAGCTCGGGTTTGCTCCCATGTCAGTTTCGAAGAGAAAGACTTATTGAATTTATCTTCCTTAACTTTCCACATATCGGAATCAGCTGCTTCTGTGAATCCAAGAGCTCTTATTTCATCGATACAATTCTCTATCTCGTTCAGGATATTAACCATGTGCCTTCTGCGCCGGTGGTTACTTAGGACCACAGCCATAGTTGCATACTGATCAATTCCCATATCAATTGTTCCATGAGGTCCAAGGAGGTCGAATAATCTTCCTTGATTAGACCAATGATCAAACCAGAAAGAAGAGTCCATACCATTATGTTGTTAAGTTCACTGTTGTTGTTGGACAATCTTTTATAGCAAAAAGCTAACACGGTTCATAATCTTAGTATCACAAATAATATGCCTTTTTTCAACTCTATTTTTTTAGCTTTATATGTAGTTATATTGATCCTGATTTATATCAATACAAATGGCATATAATTTTCATAACTGTTTTTTTCTTACTTTTAGATGCTAATTTATCATTTTCCAATAAATTTAATCCTTTGTAAGATATTAATAAATGATTTGTGGAGCTTTACACTCTAGGCCATCCACTATCCAGAAGATGATTAATCACATGTGCTTCTTAAGTTGGTTATAAAGAGTGGTCACTTCTTGGCCTTGAGATGCCTCATAATTGTCAGGAGCTGTCATTGTCATTCATAGACCACACATCTCTCTCTCTTCTCTTGATTATAAATTTGAATCAGTGACAAAGTATGTTTTGTCTCTCTATTAATAGTTTACATTACACATTGTCCAGAACCTAACATAAGAAGTTTTCGCACCTCCATCGGAGGCTTTTAGAGCTTTTTTGGCTCCAAATCCTAGACAAAAAGAATAAAAAATAATAAATTTAAGAACCCTTCATCAAGAGTTCTTTAGCTAAGAACCGGTTCTTGTACTATAGCGCTGACGTGTTCATCTCTGATTGGTCCTTTTTTATTTTTTATTTATTTGTAAAACAAAAATATATTAAAAAATTATTTTAAGAACCCCAAAGGGGGTTCACAGCTGTTTTTGCTTTTATTCTCTCTCTTGTTCTTATTCTCTTTTAAACTCTCTCATGCTTCTACATTTCTAACGAAGGAGGCGAAAAAAAAGACCCGACGGAAGTGCGCGGCTCTTTACCTCTATTAGCTAATACTCTATGCTCCACACTTACAAACTTGTCACTGGTTATAAGCTGCAAGAAAAACAAAAAGAATTGATGAATGTTTCTTTTTGTTCTTCTAATTAAATTTTTAACTTAATTATAGACCTTTTGACTTCAAGTGTGAACAACAACTTGCATGTAGGAGATCTCCAATGTTAACGATAGAGCACCCTGAGTAGGAGGAACATCAAATCATTCTTGCCTAACTTGAATAACAGTATATATTTTACACTACAGTTTCGTGACAAAAAAAATATATATATATATATATATTACACACAGTAAGATTTCCACATGTTAAGTTGTCTAACGAAGCCAAAAATGGAAATATCTTATTCAATTTTTAAATAAGCAACTTTGATAAGAAAAAAAAAAATAAAAATAAAGGAACTCTTTGAGCATTTACATTGAAGGTTTTTAGGAGGTTTTTGGCACAGCTTCTTAGACAAAAATAAAATAAAAAAAATAATTTTTTTAAAAAATCCTTTAAGGACCGATCCTTATATAAGGATTTTAAAGATCGATTTCTTCACTGTTCACCCCTACGTGGCACTTTCTTATTCGTTCCTTTTCTTTTTTTTCGTTTTTTTTTCCCAAACTTTCCAAAAAAAAAATATATAAATAAGATTTAAGAACCCAAAAAGGGGTTCATTGCTGTACATGATCTTATAAAAATTGCAAAACAAAATTTTTTCTCATTAGTCGAAAACAGCAAGCTTCGTATACTCTTTACCTTTAATGGCTAACCACATGACATCTTCAGGATTCAATATCCCTCCATTCTCAAGAAACAGGGTCAATAGGTTCTTCGAAAAGCCGCTAACCATAGCCACACCTTTCTGGGTTGCAACTACAGGTGTAGACGACGAGTCCCTCAGGTTCCAAAATACGATTTCTGGAACATTCTTAAAACCCTTGTCCTTATACTTCCGCTGAACCACCTCATAATCCGTTTCCCATTTCTTTTTGGACCGTTCCTTGGACTTCTTCGCCCGTTCTTCATATTTTTTTTGATAATCGTCGGACTCCATATCGCTGTTTTCTGTTGCATCATCGTACTCTGAGTCGCTGCTGTTCACTTCATTATCGTTGTGCATGTAGCTGTTGCCCTTTGCACTATCGAACTCCATGTCGCTGAATACAAACAACCGTTTGACCATCTGGTCATCGGTTAAGTTATTCTCGATAGCAACCTTCAAAATCCGATCAAACACCTTTTGGAAATCCGTGTTCATTCCTCAATCCATTCTCTTGACAAACTCAATCTTTTCTCTAAGACTCGAACCCCTGACTATATGAAGTTGTGGGTTCTGACTAAAGGTGATAACTTTTCCTTTCCACGGTTCTTCATTGAGTTCAGAAACCAATAAACCAAGCGCCACACAAACCTCCATAGGAGTACTCATCATGCTTGCAGAGACATCGCAAATCGCCAACGAATTCTTCAACTTCTCCTGCTTAGCAAGATCATCCACCATTCTTGTCCACTGAAGCTCCGCAACTTCTGCACCAACATCCTCCAACTGTTTGATTATCTCATGAGGGAGCACCGCATCAGCCGCCATCTTCGCCTTCCCAGACTTCACATCCTGCAGAAACTCCGTAAACCTCTCTCCATCATGTTCCACAAATAGCTTCTTGTAATTCTTCATAGCCACAGATGCAACCCTATTGTACTTTAACGAATTCCATTCCTTTGCACTCATAGACACCTCAGGCAATTCAAGAGCTTTATGCAACGGCACAAGAACTTGTTTCCTCAACTTGTCTCTAATCCTATACGCATAATGAGCTTCTTGGATTCCTTCGTATTCTTCTCTAGGGAAAATCCTTCTAGCAATTGCCTCACATATCAAACTAGTCTTATCATATGAAGAATCAACAGAGGGACACCACTTAGAAGCTAACCCAATCTTATTCAGCTCATTCGAATTCAAATACTTCAAATCGGACTTTAACAAATCAGCAAACAAATCCGCTATTCGATCAAAGAGTAATCTGTAATTAGCATCTGAGTTATACCTTTCTAGGGCTTTCTTCGCCTTCTCCAACTCTCTCTGTTTCCGCAAAGCCCTAGCCTTGACTTTATCAACAGGACCACTCACCTCCTCCGCGTTTTCCAGAATCCGATCTTCCAATTTCCCGGATACTTTGGATCTTCTCACGCTCTTCCGCTTGAATTTCCTCTGCTCCCTTTTCCTCCATGACCCTTTCTCCATCTGCTGACCTTCGAGTATCCGAAACAGAATCTCAGGCAAATCTTTCAAATACCCAAAATTGACAAGAGCAGGGAGATTCAGTGCTAGCGTTTTGGGGTGATTCTGGTAAAGCCAAAACGCAGCCGTGTAAAACCCTTCTTTATCTGATTTTCCAGTGCCTCTTACTCCTCGGAGATTGCAGACGAGCTTCAACGTTGTCAACGGATCGTGAGACCACGAAATCCCCAGCCGTTGGATCAGATCAACTGGACTAGTATCTGGAACGACGTGGAAGAAGAAATTGAGACATGGGTTTCCGGAGGAGAGAAAAGTCGGCGAGCAGTTTTCCGTCAGACCCATCGGCGGTTCCTCTCCGAGGTTTAACGCAGTAGTCTGGGAGATCAACTCGTTGTCAATGGGAACAGGTGTTTCCGCCGAATTGATGAGAGCTTGATTGACGAGCGGTGTGTCGGCGGCAACGGAAGGTGGGCCGAGAAGGATCGGAGTGGAAGAAGCCATTGTAAAAGAGAGGAGCGGTGGTTGTAAATTTAGAGGCGAGGCGTTAGAGAAGGATTGATTCAAGTTTAGATGCTAGGGCTTAAGGTACGGTATTTTATAATCTACAAGGCTTGGGGATCAAGTTACAAGTCTTTGGGACCAAGTTTTATAATTTCTTAGAGCTTGTCCATCGCGGGTTTCTAAGCCCAGGCTCTTAAAAAAAAAATTAATAATTTATTATGGGTCCTACGTGGACCCCACGTGAACATTATACATACCGAGTCTTAAAATCCTTATATAAGGATCGACTCTTCACTGTTCACGCCACGTGGCGTGTAGCCATTGGTCCGTTTGTTTTTTTTTGGGGCATCTGAGAAAATAAAAAATATTAAAAAAAAATTTTAAGAACCCCTAGTGAGTTACACGAATGTACATGCTCTTATGCCTCTACAAATATCTTAATTAACATAATCGATATAGAATATCTAGATAAAGAGGGGGATCCGTGGTGCACACAGGAAGCTTCTCAGGTGGTATGTTGTTGCCGTAGTGGATCCGTGGTTGGATTAGTGCCGGTCAAGTTTTAGATCGGTTTGGTTTATCTATTTTACTGTCGATTGGTTTTGGATATGGTTTAAAGAGCTGGTTTTGGTTTAGTCTCAGGTCATTTGGGCTTGAATCTCGTCGTTTAGAATTTGATGTGCTAATCGTTTGTGTTAGTGTATTAGTGTATGATTGGGAGTCTAGCATACAGATTCCAAAATCTACTTATGGATTAGAGCGGTTTCCGATAGGTCTGTGCTATTATGTATTTTCGTGGCTTCACTAGATTGGAAGTAATATAATGAGACATTGTTGATCACCATGAAGTTATTCGTGCCATTTGTTCGCTTTCAAAGGTAATTTGACCTTATCGATTGGTTCTTGTTTTTAGTTTCTGGGGTTTCTATAGTTATAACCGCTTGCTTTTGTCTTCTACTTGGTTTATGTATTGTATTTTAGCCTTTGTTTTTGGGATGTTCGATCTGTGAACTTGCCGGATTTATCTCTGGAAGGATATTAATCCTTATCGAATATATATACCCTTAATTTTTTAATATAATCAATCAGATGAAAAAGAAGAAAGATCGTATATATTTAGATCCAAAAGGATATATCGCATATATGATAGGACATTTTATTTCTAAAATATAACTATGAATTTATGATGTCTATATATTTAATTAAAACCTAAAATGTGGTCAATTCCCCTTAACTTTATTTCACTTTTAAGTAATTTACTATTAATTACTTAATTTAAAACTTAATATCTAAAACGTACCTCAGAATAGTTATTTATTTCTTTTTCTTTGCTTTTTTGAAAATATGCAAAAAAATATATAAAAAACCTTTTAAATGTTTGAAGAAAATTGTAACTGTTAGAAGATCTGAAAACATAGAGAACACTCTTATACGAATACTTTCAAAACTTTATTAGAGATAACTTGAACCGTTACAAGAATCCAGTTCAATCAGTTTGACCCGACTTCACAATAGTGAATTGAGACTGACCAATTCCTAATCTACCTAGTTCCTTACCGTATAGTAGCAGTTGCACACACTTGTATGATCACTCACCAAGAACCCTTGTGTTCTTCTCAACTCGTGTGTCACACCACTTTTACAAGTCCAAAAATGGCTAACTTAATTCCCTTAGGTCTTCTAACTTATATACTCATGCCACTCGTGTATCTTGCGCCATATAATCCCTTTTCCCATATTTGAACATCTTTTCCATATCTCGCTTCAAGTCCACGTCATGAGTCGTTGACTTGTATCCCACGTCATGACTTGCGTTATCCTTGTCATCACATGTAGCACTCTACATCTTTGAGCTTTCAATCTCCCCCTCTTTATCTAGATGTGTGCACCATCTCACCAACTCTACCTGTCAACAAATATCGAACACAGACACAGAGTATCCAGAACAACAATGGCATACAAGATCATGATTCCAGGATAAATAAAGCTAGAAGAAACCAAAAAATTAAACATCCTTAGTCTAAAACCAAGAGCCGAAATATCATATTAAGTTCACACACACCGATAGACAAAGACTTTCACAAACAAGAAACACACATACAAAACTGTTCTTCAAAAAGAAACAAAACATTCACTCCTTAAAACACTCCGCTCCTAACTCTCAAGTCATCAGTCGTCATGCTCAAAGTGTGCATCACCATCATAACTGCTAGCCGAGTTACACCTTTTTGTCAACAATAAGATGAAACTTACAATCTAATCATTCACCCAAGTTGGTGGCTCTGGTCCAACATGGACAATATATGACGGCTGGACGCGGGCAGATTTTGCTAACTTGCCCACCCTTGAGTTATGTGCGCGTACGATAAGTTTGAGGGTGAATGTTTTGAAAAACATCTTGCTACTCTCGTACTCCTCTAGATGGATCGAAAAAACTGGTCATTTCTTTGGTGCTGGCACAATCTTCACCAGCTCAAAATAATTTGTTGCAAGTGACATTCGTTTGTTGTAGTACCTTCATACACTTCATAGCCCAAATAAGTGCTTTGAATTATGCATTTAATGATATAAGACTATGCCTCTTCATCATCCCCATCATCTCATTCATGCTTCCTTTGTGACTGTTATACCATCTTTGTCTCGAGTACCTATCACCCTCTTTCCAAGATCCATCTACAAAACAACAATATATATATATCCTTGTTGATATAGTAATGCCTCCCCTCCCTTTGGTGATTGATATTCATTTATCATGTGTTGAACCATTAACTACCAATTGTGCCTCTTTCCATATTGGTGATTATGTTTCTACCATTCTTAAAATGTCTTTTGGATCTCGGTTTATGTTATTATATACTATATCATTCCTGATTTTACAGATATATCATAAAATCAATAGGAATTGGTTATTTAAAATCTGATATGGAGTCCTCCAATATAAATAATCCATATTAGTAAATACTGATGTGAATGGGAAGATTCATGGGTTTGAGGGAATTTTAGAGAATGTCCATGTAGAGCCGAGATCATTCAAATAATGCATGATTAATTGTGTCTTCATTTGCTCCACACCAGGTACAATGTGCATCATATTTTATACTTGTTGATCTCAATTTTTTTGTAACCGATATGCATCCAGAAAGAATTTGCATACATAGGCTTGTAGACATTTAACATCTAGTCTCGTAAACCCCTTTGTAAAAAATGACAATGGTTCTTGTTAAAAATCCTCGAAATTAACATCAATGTTGGGTCCGATTAGTGAACAAAAACGAAACAATTATATTAACGGTTAGCAAAAGTGGTAAGCGGTTGAATAGTGCAAAACTGTAAGTGAAAGCTGTTAGCGAAAACGATAACAAAAAAGTTGAGAGTAACCGTTTTTACACTAGGAGTTCGCCCTAAAACAGATTTCTCTCGGGCACGAGACCCAAGGAGCCGCACTTCACCATCCTCAATCGCCATGGCATCTCGTCGCCGATCTACCTCCGCCGGATCTTCTGCCTGAAGACTCATGCTTCTCACTCTCGGGTCCTCACCGAGGATCACCCGAAGAATTGTCTCACCGTCAAGTGAAGAACCTCTGCATATTTGGAGTCTGCGTCGCTCGGCCGTACCACTTCCTCCGCCTCGTCCCTCGTTGCCGGCGAACAGTCTCTCCTTCAATGTCATAGATCCCATTCTCAGTCTGATAACGGAGACCCCTTTGAACCTCCCCTTGCCGGAACCGCCAGATCTGCTTCCTCCAGAGCCGTGGGAGCTCTCTCAACCGCCGAAGCCACCGAAACCTCCACCGAATCTCATGCTTTCACCGTTCATCTCCTCAGTCAGATCCAGCACCATCGTGAGTTTCGTCATACGA
This sequence comes from Orychophragmus violaceus, assembly GCA_030180135.1. Taxonomy (NCBI): domain Eukaryota; kingdom Viridiplantae; phylum Streptophyta; class Magnoliopsida; order Brassicales; family Brassicaceae; genus Orychophragmus; species Orychophragmus violaceus. Next base: position 27,362,730 of record CM058235.1, read on the forward strand.
TGCAATCGAAGGATTTCTGCTCTACAGTCTGGTAGTTTGCCTCCTCCATCATCGCTTGTTGCTCACAGTCTGTCACAAGTGGTTCTGGTTGACCATCGGAGCTGCTCTCGCCGGAGTTTCCTGTCCCGGTCAAGGACGCGACGCCACAGTCCGTACAAGACTGATTATGTGTGGCTTATCTTATTGGGCCAGTCCCAAGAAAGTTTGTCAATGGGCCAAAATGTTTTTTGGTGCCCAATGAATAATCCCAGCGCTTTTTGTCGTAACATCTCGCCAGTCAAGGGGTTTTCTTTACCGATATCATGTCGGCAGGCTTTACAAATTTCCTCCTTTGCCTGGGAGAGATCATTTTCACCCTCTTCTCATCTGAGAGAGAGATCATTTCAATCCTTTTTTCTTTTTGAGAAAAGATTGTTTCCATTTTCATCCCTTCATAGGGAAAGAACCATTCTAGCTTACCTTCTTTCTTTGAAAGATGGGGTTTTCTTGATTTTAATATCAAGTAAAATTTTCAACTTTCTCTTTAGTTTCAGATCCGTTTCGGCTGAAATTTTTGGTGAGGGTTGGTTTTCAAAATCACAATGCAAAGTGATCCAATTTCAACTTCTCGGTATTGCCGTGAAGCTTCAGTCGACACATTTGAACTTTGTCTCAAATTCGCTGTCAAGATTTGAATATCTATCTGCTTTTAATGCTGTTGTTTTTCTACATTATTGTTCTTGTCAAAGAGGATGGATAATTCCCTCTTTATGCTGTATCTTAAAAGTTTAAGTTAATGAAATGAAGGTTGTGACAAAAAAAAACCGTTTTTACACTAGATTTTGATAACATTTTCGTGATTAGTAACAAAAAAATCGGTATGCCTCTGTAGGAACTGTTTAGTTGATCCTGATTCAATTCACAGATTCATATCAACCTAAACATACAGATCTAGGTTCTCTTGATTTAGAAACATTAGATGATCTCACCTTTTACCTGTTTGTTGCAGCGGAAGGAATAGAACAGGTCAGAGATCAGAGAGATACACCGAGGGATGAATCCTCCAAAGGTTCACACACGCGATCACAGAAAACGGCTGCTAGACCGAGCTGATGGGAGGCGCAGGGAGAGAGGATTTTCGGCGCTGGGGGCTAGGGTTAGGAGAAAGAGATTTGGCCTTTTAGTTTATTAAAAGCCTTCTCTTTCCCTTTTGGGCTTATGGGCCCAAAACACCAATCTGATTAAATCCCATTTAATCAGACCCATTAATCTTTCTCTCTTAGTACGACAAATGCCTGGCACTTTTGTCGTACTTCTGCTAAGCCGTTCCAACACATTTTCCTGTTAGCTTAGGCGTGTGACCCATATGGGATCATATAATAAAGGCAATAAGTCCAAGACTTATAGATCATGAGCGGACTCTAGCAAGCCATCATGACCCCCAGTATTATATGACTTATGTCTGATCATTGACATACTCTTACTTTCTAGAGACAGTACCGAGATTACTGGACACAATTCCAACAATCTCCCACTTGTACTGGAATCTCTCTGTATTCATAATCCTTTTGTCTCAATATCTCGATTAGTCATAAGGCAAGATTAGTGTCATCCTTATAAAGCCTAATCTTGTTCATCGGACTCTGATTTGATACTGACAATCCAAACGACTCGGGAAAGTCCGTTTGAGCATGGCCATGCATTTTCCAGTATTCAAATCTCCGATTGGCCTAGAGATATTCACTCCATTTATATTGGAGGGACAAATCCCGTCTTGTTCCATCACTGTAAACTACTCATTTCATAATGTACCCAAACAAGGTCCTTATAACTATCGCAGAACGATAGCGTTAGACAATGATCAAAGTACATCAGTCCATGGGCAGTCACATGCATGTGAACTCAGGTCTAAGGACTATACTCTATAGTCGTAGTAAGAATCTCTTATGACACAGATATAAATATCCTGAAGAGTTCTTATAAGCGGGTCTTGTCCGGTCGTATGTTCCCAAACATACACCTATGTACTGACTTTGATGCCGCGCATCTATGACACATTGAGACTTTGTCATAAGTCACGTACCAATCCAGTCTCACACGGTTGTTGGTGTTCCAATTTCAACAACCTTCGACTAGGGACAGGGTGATATAAAACATCTATCAAATATAGGGTCTCATGATCAAGCTAAATGACTTCGATGACTCAAGATCAAATCATTTACTTCGATGACCTATAAAATGGTTCATATCATTTTGGAACGATTATTTCATCACAGTTAAAATAATCTTGAAATAATAATTTCATTAAAACATAAAACAATGTTTTACAAGAACATATCAAATAACTAAATAAGGCCCTTTACTAACTCCCACTGAAATTAAGACTACATCTTAATTTCACTTATCCTACAACAACAGTCCGCGACTCGTGCTTAGGCCTAAGGAGTGGCTTCGTTAATAGATTAGCAACGTTCTCATTCGTTGAAACTTGCTGATCTACTTAACATCTCTGTCATTTATCTTACGGAATAGGTTATACCTATCCTCAAGGTGTTTGGACCTCTGATGTGCAGCTAGTCTCATCTATGCTGGGAATCACATCAAGTTCAGTGACGAACTCTTCTTTCCAAACAACCTCTTTCGCCACTTCCCAAGCTGCGAAATGTTCAGCTTAAGTCATTGAGTCAACTACAGTGCCTTGCACCGCCAGATAGACACAAGATATAACCGGACTGTGATCGGAAATCATCTTTGTCTATTGGAAACTTGCCTTTCAAACTCTACCGACTCGTAGCACCTCACTTTCTCCGTAACTCTAGAATTTATCCTTAGTATTCCTCAAATACTTTAGGATATTCTTTACGGCAATCCAGTGTTTCTTTGCTGGATTTGACTGGTCTTTACTTGTCTTGCTTAATATTAAAGCATCATCAAACAAGTACGTTTCATGGCATACATGATAGATCCAATTGCCGACGCATATGGAATCTTATCCATGCATTTAAGCTCAGCAGTTATCGTAGGATACTGTATCTTGCTTAACTTTGTGCCATGTGACATTGGCATAAAACCCTTCTTGGATTGCTCAAAACGTGTAGGACTTTGTCAATTTAATAATCCTGACTTTGTCCTACCAGCTCTTTTGGATCTCTATCTTTAGATCCAAAATCCAAGAACTACGTGGCTTTACCCATGTCAATCATTAAACCAACTCCCAAGCTAGTCCTTTACCGACTACAGCGTTGGGACGTTATATCCGAGAATCTGTATGTCTTCGACATACATTTTGAGAAATGCAATATCGCTCCCACTAATCTATTAGTAAACACACAGTTCCTTTTCGTTCCTGTTCAAGTCAAAACCTTGACTATTTCAACAGAACGAAGATTCCAACTCCGATATGTTTGCTTCCATCCATGAATGGATCGATGAAGCCAACTTACACAAAATGTAATTCTTCGGAGTCTGGGCTCACTTTCGCTTCCTAGGATTTCGCAGATTCGTCGCTGTCAATGATCATCAGATCATGCGAACATTCAATGATCATCAGGCTGAACTAATGACGAGAATTCACTCTCGGATTAGTGACTGATTCTTTCATATCTGCGAACTTCAGGCTCCACAGGTGTAGATTCTACAGAAATCTGTAAATCCTTCCGCTGCTCTCCCTCAATAGGTTAAGCAGCCTCCTGTATTTCTCGAATTTCTTCGAGTTGTACTTTTACTCCCACTGTTCTTCTTGGAAAGTAACTTCCCTTCTTAGAAAACAGAATGGTCGTAAAAGTACCGAGCCTTGGTTTCCCTAAGAAAACTTCGAGTTATACTTTTACTCCCACTGTTCTTCTTGAAAATAACTTCCCTTCTTAGAAAACAGATTGGACGTAAAAGTAACAAGCCTTAGTTTCTCTAGGACAACCAGCGAAGTAGCACAACTACAAATACTCAGTAAAGACAAATTTGGATCGATTCCAATCCACATTAACGTGGTGTCTTTCAACTGATATTTGTGGAACTAAATTCAGCGTAAACTTAGATATTTTAGAGCGTTATTCTTAAATAATATCATGGAAGATTCGTGTGACTCATCTTTAATCATTTCTAATAAGATCTGATTCTTTCTCACAGAAACACCTACAGGTTTTTCAGGAGAAATGAGCTGTGAAACGATTTCACACTCATTAAGATGATCACACAATCAATGACTTAAGTATTCTCACTCGTGATTTAATCCAGAGTCTTAATACTTTTTGTCATTCAGATCCTATACTTCATTCTGGAACTCTTTCGACCATGTCAAAGAATTCCGACTTGTGTCTCATCAAATGAACACAGTCACACTCACTGAAGTAATCAGTAGAGACAATGAAGTACAGGAAATTTTCTCTGGCATTACTGCTCATTGGGCCACATACATCAGTATGTTCTAGGTCCAATAAGCCTTTGGGCCTTTCTCTAGCTCGGCTAAGATAGGCCCCTTACCTTTTGGTCTAGTAAAAGAATTCAAGTCTCATAAGATATTATATCAAATGAGCCCAACAGTCCATAACTATGGGATTTCTGAATCCGACTTACTCTATGTGACCAAGACTTTTATGCCAAGAAAAATCAGGTTTAATTCATTAGATTTAAACCAATTCGGTATTTATGTTACATTTAGGTACTCTTTGGTTTAAGATATAAAACCCATTCCATGAATAGGGTGCTACAATTAATATTTCATTAAGATCAAAAGAACAAAACTTGTCTTTTATCAAAATGAAAAACATTCAAATTCTTACAAGAAAATGAAAGACAATTCTGCTTAAAGCAGGTACATTGTAGCAATTACTTAATACATAACCAAGCCTAAAAGGGATCTATAAGTGAAAACCCTACGGCTGAGGCAGCATCCCAAGCTCCTTCCAGACATGTAGTTTCACTTGCCCTTCCTTCAACGTTCTACTGTTGCTTAGGTTCTGCATATTATCACAAATATCAGTGCCACAACCAGTATTCAATACCTTTAAGGTAGAACTTGAAGTAATAACATGAATACCTGAGGAAGTAGTCTCATACATCAACTTCAATTCCTCATCATCTTCCATGAATTTAATGCAATTTCTCTTCCAATGCCCTGTCTCCTTACAGTAGCAGCACTTACCAACGCAAGAGGTATCTGACTCGGGCTCAGAAGACACACGCTTGCCATGATTCAAAATCTGGACAACTTTGTCTTCACCCTTGTCAGCAGTAAACCTACCCTTCTCATTCATGAGATTGTACAGGGTACTCTTCACGTTTGGCTCAACTGTCTTGAGCATATCATGCAGTTCAGTCAGCGTCTTCGTTAAGCCTTTCTTGATATAGTTCCTTCTGAACTTATCATAGCTTGACGGCAGTGACTGCAGAATGATCTCAGTTGCCAATTCTTGGCTAACTGGATAATCCAGTTTCCTCAGGTTATCAATGTAACCCATCATTTTACTGACATGAGGACTTACTGGATGATCATTTGGTAGCTTGCAGCTAGTGAGAGATTTAACCAACTGGTATCTCTCCACTCTTATCTGCTCCTGAAATTTCAATTTCAGGCTGCTGATCATCTCTATTGGCGACTCCATGTTCTCATATTGCTTCCGCAAGTCTGAGTCCATGGTAGCTAATATCAGACCACGCACATCTACCGCATCATTATAATGCTTATTCCAAGCATCATATACTGCATGAGAAGCATTGGACCCGATCCTCACGGGGAGAGCTCTCTCAAGAACATAGTCCTTTCTCTCCTGTCTGAGGACTAGCCTCAGGTTCCGCGACCAAGTCAAGAAATTTGATCCGTTCAGTTTGTCCATCTCAAGGACAGACCGGATCGAGAAAGTGTTTTGATTGTTTGTGCTAGTCATAACTGAAAATTAAGATAAAAGGATTTTAGTTAATATGTTCAATATGATTAATCTCGCATTCAATTTAATATGATTAATCACGCATTATATTCAATAACATAAGTTACCCTCAATAGAATATAATGATTCCAAGATCCACATATAACTAAGATCAAAGTGGGCCACTGGCCGTCACCCAACCTTAGCTTATATCGGTAAGCCCTATATCGGCTAATTATATCCGTGATATAACTCTTGGTTGTGAATCTGGGCCCGAGGCCCAATTCACTCTGATGTCTCAAGGCCCGGGACTCCCGATGGCCCAGTCAAGAAAACCGGACTATACAGTCATGTAATCATTAATGTCTGGGACTCCCAATGACATTTATGAATCACAAACCGTCTTACCCACGCAAAAGCAGACACCCTCACACTGTAAGGCCATGAATACAATTGAATGGGCTTTGACAGCTGACATAGCCTGGACAAGACATCCAACGCTTGATATTATTTGAGGTTCGTAGGTTTATTAAAATTCATTCCCAAAATAGAAGATTACTATTTCGGGAAACTTTCCATTTCTGGAAACCTACTATTTTTGGAAACTTTCTAAAATTGGAAACTTTCTAAAAACGGAAACTTTCTAACTTTAGAAATTTCTTAAAATCCAAAACATGCAAATTCAGAAACTTCTATTTTAAGAAACTTTCTAATTTCAAAATTTCGGAAACTTTAATTTAAAATCGACTTTATAAATTTATAAAATAAATTTTAAATTGATCTGAAGAAAGACTCAAATAATTGGCCCAATTGTTTTAACTTCTTGGCCCGAGGCCCAAGAATTGGTCCATGTCCAAGACATGACCCAATTGTCCAATTAAATGACATAACCGGTCTGGTTCATTAAAATTGGTCTAACCAAATTTTAATTACTACGATGACCACAATTGTCAACCGGTTATTTACTAAACCGGAATTTCTCAATTTATTTGGTCCAACCAAATCAAATTAGAAATTCCTGGTTTAGGCACTAAATCCAATATTTCTTTCGACATTGGATTTCTTATCCCGGTTTAACCAGATTTAATAAATTTATTAAATCTGTTTATTAAACCAGAACGAATCAATTTTAATTATGTTTTGACCCGAACAACCTAACCGAAATCGAACCGGTCCATCACACCCAAAACCCTAACCGGTCGAGACTTGTCCAAGCCGCAAGCCATCATGCTTGGCCGAGACGTGATCGGGATGGTTTGGCTGCGTGATCGGGACGATCGTTCGGTATGCTCGGGACAGTGGCGGGACGATTCAGGCCGAGACGCGATCGAGACGATGCTCGGCTCTCAGCAGAATGCGTGTGGCTTCGATCCATGCGGTCGGGCCGATTGGATCCTTGCGATCGATCTCGGCCGAGCCATGCGATCGGTTTGCGCCTGCCCTTCACGGTCGAGTGATGCAACCGGCCAACGCGCGATCCATACGAACGGCTTGGCCATCGGTTCATCATCTCGGCCGATCGCAAAACCCGAGTCATATAGCTCGGTTTGCGATTTCTTTAGTGTGTTTAGGATTCAAATTTGTTTCTTAAGTGATTTATCTTATCAATATATGATTCAAAACACTTCTAAACAGATTAAAACAACCTAAACATGAATCTAAAACAAGAAATCCTAAGAACCAATGGCTCTGATACCACTGTAGGAACTGTTTAGTTGATCCTGATTCAATTCACAGATTCATATCAACCTAAACATACAGATCTAGGTTCTCTTGATTTAGAAACATTAGATGATCTCACCTTTTACCTGTTTGTTGCAGCGGAAGGAATAGAACAGGTCAGAGATCAGAGAGATACACCGAGGGATGAATCCTCCAAAGGTTCACACACGCGATCACAGAAAACGGCTGCTAGACCGAGCTGATGGGAGGCGCAGGGAGAGAGGATTTTCGGCGCTGGGGGCTAGGGTTAGGAGAAAGAGATTTGGCCTTTTAGTTTATTAAAAGCCTTCTCTTTCCCTTTTGGGCTTATGGGCCCAAAACACCAATCTGATTAAATCCCATTTAATCAGACCCATTAATCTTTCTCTCTTAGTACGACAAATGCCTGGCACTTTTGTCGTACTTCTGCTAAGCCGTTCCAACACATTTTCCTGTTAGCTTAGGTGTGTGACCTATATGGGATCATATAATAAAGGCAATAAGTCCAAGACTTATAGATCATGAGCGGACTCTAGCAAGCCATCATGACCCCCAGTATTATATGACTTATGTCTGATCATTGACATACTCTTACTTTCTAGAGACAGTACCGAGATTACTGGACACAATTCCAACAGCCTCTACCATTTTTATTGTAGGTACACCAATCAAACCCGTAAAAGTTTTGTTTCGACTGCAGTAAAACAATATAAAATAAATAGTATTTATAAATTTAACCGCGACATTTCAAATTTACGTGATGACACAGGGGTAAAACAGACTTTGACAAATTAGGTTTTCTGGTTGTCGACATGTTAGGGTTTAAGTTCATAATCTCTTCCTTATACCTGTCTGTTGTAGTTTCCTCGCCGCTCGTGAATCTGTACAGCAGAAAGTTACTCTCCGTGCTAAGTCCGGCTTCTCGGAGAAGAAGAAGAAGAGAGTAACAAAATGGCGACTAACGTACAGCTCTCCCAGAAGGAATCTGACATCCGAATGATGTGTGCCGCTGAGGTTCACCTCGGAACCAAAAATTGCAATTACCAGATGGAGCGTTACGTCTTCAAGAGACGCAACGATGGTAAATTCTCATCTTTACGTTTTAGAGATTTGTCTGTTAATTTTGATTTCATTTTTTTCAATTGATCCATTTTTTGTAGCGAATCCATTACTTTTGTGTTAAATTGATGAGTGTGTTAGTGTTTAGTCTTGTAGAATCTGATTGAGGTTTCACATAGAGAGATTTGTAGTTACTGTTGTGTCTTATATTGGTTACAATACGGAACTCAATGGTCTTGCTTCTAATGGAAGAACGCTTCGTTGTCAGGTATATATATCTTCAACCTCGGGAAAACATGGGAGAAGTTGTGCATGGCTGCTCGAGTTATCGTTGCGATTGAGAACCCACAAGACATTATTGTTCAATCTGCTAGACCTTATGGTCAGAGAGCTGTTCTCAAGTTTGCTCAATACACTGGTGCTAATGCCATTGCTGGAAGACACACTCCTGGTACTTTCACGAATCAAATGCAAACTTCCTTCAGTGAGCCTAGGTTACTGATTCTTACAGACCCTAGGACTGACCATCAGGTAAAGTAGTACCCCTCTTGATGGGTTCTTTTCCCTAATGTAACTGATGGGTCAATATGTCTGGATATCTTAATGTCTTTGTGTGTGTTGCAGCCAATCAAGGAAGGTGCTTTGGGAAACATCCCAATCATTGCTTTTTGTGACACAGATTCTCCCATGAGATTTGTCGACATTGGGATCCCTGCAAACAACAAAGGAAAGCACAGCATTGGGTGTCTCTTCTGGCTTCTTGCTCGCATGGTTCTTCAAATGCGTGGAACCATCCGTCCTGCACAGAAGTGGGATGTCATGGTAAGAGGAATGTTACATGAAGTAGATAATTTGTTTTGGTTGTTCTTATTTGGTATGTTTTGTTTTGTGCAGATGGACCTGTTCTTTTATAGAGAGCCCGAAGAGGCTAAGCAACTTGAAGACGAAGAACCTGCTCAGGCAGATTTTGGACTTGCTGCACCGGAATATGGAGTTGCTGGTGGAGAATGGACCACTGCTCAGATTCCTGATGCTTCATGGACAGGAGATGCTCAGCAGCCAATCAGTGCGGCCCCTGCAGCTGCTTCTTGGAATGATTCGAGTGGTAAGTTTGGACTAGATTTAAGCTTTCAGCTTCTGGGTTGTTTAATCAGAATCTGATGTCGGATGTTAAATTGTTTTTTCAGCTGCTCCAGCTGCAGATGGATGGGACACAGCTGTGCCACCCCCAGCAGCCGTTCCAACGGCTGGTTGGGATTAATTTTTTTGGTCAAGGGTTGTAGCTTCTTGTTTTCTTCTCAATTGTTTCTCGTTAGACCCTTTAGATACCAATTTTGCGGCTTTTCTTGTTGTTTTGAAATGAATTTCTGCTAATTTATCTTTTTGGGAATACAAAAAAACTTTGATGTTCTTATGATACGTTAGCAAAACATTACACATTTTTGTCAAAACCCCATTTTTGTGTCTGTGGTCTGGTGAAAAATGATACTTTATTCTAAGGAATGATCTTTTGATATATGGTTTTAAGTTAGATTATAAGAATGATCTATACAATTTTGAAACACTTTCTCTACAAGGGAAAGTCACTCTACTTACTGCATCTCCTTATACTACGAGCATGCAAGTTCTTGAGTTTCTCATTTTCATAACCATAATTAAAACCATCCTTGATTTTTATGGTAGAGCTCTTGTCTACATCAGTTAAAACTGTAACCTCTTCTTGTGTGTAGATCGATATTATTGAGGCACGGCGATAGAAGCACCACTCATTTGTTCCTGCAAATGTGTAATGAAGAATAGGACATAAGAAGCTGAGTATATCTATGGATTACAGTGTCTTTTTTCAGTTATTATCAGTTCTCACCAGTTTCACTGAAGTTTGGCTACCGGTTGGAGATGGTATGGGGCTATTGGCGACTAGTACAGATTGTGTTGATTCATCTGCAAGTGTTCTTAGTCTGTTTAGCTCTGGCATTATAACTTTAGCAAGATCAGGTCTGTCTTTTCTCCTTAGCTCTGCGCATTTCAGTGCTAACTTAGCAAACTCAGCGGTGTCTTCAACTGGCCAATCAGGAACAGCTGGATCGAGTAAATCCGACAAAGTCCCTTTCTCGAGCGCTCTTTCGACATAATGAGTTAAACCCATTGGTGGTTTTGCTGTTATCAACTGCAGAAACATAATGCCGAGCGAGTAGATATCAGATTTCACACCCAACATTCCTGTTTGCTGATACTCTGGGTCGATGTAACAGAACGTGCCAGCGGTTGAAGTCATGCGGTACTGTGTCACTGTGTCTGCAACTGATGGTGGGACTAATCTTGCTAAACCAACATCAGAAATCTTGCTGACGAAGTTACGGTCTAGCAAGATGTTTCCTGGTTTGAGATCACGGTGAACTAGAGGCTCTGGTTTAGCCTGGTGCAAGAACAAAAGTCCAGTGCCAATCTCTGCAGCGATTCTGAACCTCATCTGCCATGAGAGAGGCGGGCTGTTGCCTAATCTGAAAAGGCGATCATCTAAGCTCCCGTTAGCCATGAACTCGTAGACTAAACATCCACATTCAGGGCAAGCTCCAAGAAGTAGAACCATGTTAGGATGCCTAATGCAGCTCAATATCTCAACCTGTGTTTCAATACAAACAAACAAGCAAACTCTAAGATGATAAGAAACAGAGGAGTCAGGAGAAAGTTGAAGAATTGTTTCACCTCTTGTTGAAACTGAGATCGTCCTTGAGCTGCATCAGGACGAAGAACTTTAACAGCCACTGGTGTGTGATCAAGATAGCATTTGTAGACAGGTCCATAACCACCTTCTCCAATCTTGTATTTCTCAGCAAAAAACTCTGTCGCTTGTTCAATCTCTTCAATGGAGTACTTCCTATATCTGACATCAGAGTTTGCTAAAGCGGTAAGGGCCTTTGTTTTCTCCTGAGACTCCTGGAGAGCCTTCATTTCCGCGTTGACTCTCTTCTTAGACTCTAATTCAGCAATCCTTTGAGCGGCTTCAGCTGCCTCCATAGCTGCTTTCGACTTTGCTTTCTCTTTCTCTGCAATGGCCAATGCTGCTTCCTCTGCCAGTCTTGCCTCTTCCAGTTTTCTCTCTTCTTCTAACTTCCAACGCTGAAGCTCGGTCGCCTGTCATTACCAACACGTTAAGGAACAAAAACCGAAGACATACACACTTGTTTCGCAGGAATCGTACCTTCTGTTTTGCTGTAAGTGCTTCTTTGCAAGCTGTACTGTACATTTCCATTGTCTGCTTGAGCTCCAGTTTAAGCCTCCTCATCTCAGATTCTACATCATCCTGCTTTTGGTGATTGACAAAATTTCACCAACTCTAGCTATATAGATCAAACAAATGATTGGTAAGGTATGAACTAACGGTCTTACCAATGCTGAGGCAGATGAAAGTCTTTCGCCCTCAAACGAACCACATGAGAAATCAGTAGGTGAGCTTATATCCACTGATCTCCTTCCATAGTTGGAGGAGTCAAGGCTAGGACCATAGTCCATATCAGAGAAATTAGACAGCCTAGGAGGAGTTCGGTTTGGATCATTATTGTCATACAGATTAGGGAAGATACGGTCAATGCTCGGTCTACCAGAACTGACAAAGGATATGTCTGATTCCGGAACAGATAGCTCCCCATATGATCTCCCATTGCCTCTTCTTGTAAAAGGAGATCTGTTTTCATCCAATGGAGTTTCAGTTTCAAGGCTGTGAGTTTTCAAGATGAAAACACAAGAGAAATGTACCTGAAGGACTCTGATTGATCCTCCATAGACCTGCGATGTTGATCCTCCATGGACCTGCGTTGATCTTCGACAGACCTGCGTTGCTGAGACTCAAAAGACCGTCTATCAGCTGCACACAAAAAACAGCTTTTAAGGTGAAATCAACAAGTGAAAGAAGCGGACAAGAAGTGAAATTTGTGATTTCAAAATTTACAACCTCGCAAGTTAGTGGAAGTAGAAGGCACAGGTTGAGGTGGCTTTAAGCTAGGTGGTTGAAGCGGACTGCGTAGAGGAGCATTCGTGGGTGCAGAACGAGAAGCTGATCTCATTGTTGAAATTTTTCCTTTGGATATGACATAAACCGTGCAGAAATCAGGCGCGGTTTTCGTTACTGTCCCCGGAATATCTGCAAGCTTGTTGAACCTGAATTTTGACATAAGATTTACCTGAGTATCAAGATTTCAACAAAAGATGAAGAAGGCGAGGAAGCGGATTTGTTTTGTACCTGAGAAAGCCACCTTTGTTGGAGGAACCAACGACCAAAACCTCAACAGCGGCTTGGTTTACATATTCGACTAATGCTTTTGCCACATCGTACTCCTCAAGCAACACATCTTGGCATTGTATCTAGACAATTCTCATTAGCATACAAGAAGAAAGGAAACAAACTAAACGGTGAAACTCACATCTTTGCGCGTGCAGAAGCAACGGAAAGGAAGGAATATCTCCTTGGAAGCGCCTTCTGGATCTCTGCATACCAATGAAGAATCTTGGCTCATCTCTGAAACAAAAACACAAACCATCAGAAACAGAACAAGGGAAGAAGAAGAAGAAGAGAAAGGGTTTATTTGTTTACTTGCAGAGGAAGCATGAAGAGAAGGGGTATTGTTTAAGGGAGACGGTCGAAGCTTGACATGGACGAGAATAACAGATTGGCCTCTCTGCAACAAATGATCAACGGCCCATTTAAGAGCGTGTTGGCTACTTTTGTCCTTGTCTATAGCAACAGCCACAACTCCAGTCGATCCTCCTCCTTCCTTGATTCCCACGCTATTGTTCTTCGCCATCCACATCTTGTTCTCTCTTTCTCTTCTTCAAGATTATCAAGATTCAGGAAACTTAGGGAATTAATCGAATAGGATAGAGAGCGACAAGTTTTGTGGTCTGAAGATGGATTTTCTTGTTTGTTTTTTGTAATCTTAAATTTTTGGGTTTGTCTCTTCTCCTCCGAAATCTGCTGAGTTAATTTTTCATTTTGTTTAGTTTTGTACGAAAGAGAAATAAGAGGACGAAGAGAAAGATAGTTTCTATATGAACGCTTCTCCTTCTTCTCCGTCTCTCTTTCCTTTGATCTCTTGACTTCTCTTTCCTATTAACTGAAATTTTCTACCATTTTACCAAAATAAAATAAAATTGAAATATATCTCAATTGTGTATAGATTGTAGTGATATATCCAAACTTTAAAAATAGTTTATCTATAAATCAAGATGAAGAAAATTGAAGCTTTCAGATAAGTGAAGAAAGAAAAGAAAACATTGACTTCAACTCTCTACTTACTAAATTTACAAATGTTTTTCCGTAAGACTTTCTTTATTTACTTTAAAGTTCTAATAACTGATTTTTGGTTTTTTTTGTTATAACAGCTTATAATATTGATAACTATAAATAGTTGTGATTACAGTCATTATGATCATAAGAAACATTACAATCCTCAGTTAAACAATGAGCATAATAATTAGCTAAGCAATCCGCTTCCTTGTTCTGTTCTCGAAGGACATGGCTCAATGAACATTCAGGTAATTTCGTAATCCAATGATTAATATCATAGATCATATTACCCAACTCAGTATTCATTTCTCTATTGTTGACAATTCTTGTGAGAATGCTGCAATCGCTTTCGAACCAAACAAACCGAAAACCTCGAATCCACAGTAGCTGAAGTACGTAAAGAAATCCGATGGCTTCTGCTTGAAGGGAAGACTCTACTGGTCGTAATTGTGCACAGCCCGATGTTATACACTGTCCTTGATGATTTCGTAAAATCCAGCCAACCCCTGTGATTGCATATTGTGCTCTATGTGTACTGTCAAAGTTACACTTTAACCATCCCTCCGGTGGATGTTCCCAAACCGCATTCATATCCAATTGAGTCCGTGGTTGCTTGTCCAAACATAAACCCACATTGGCTTGAATCCATTCATGTGCACCATCTTGTGCACGTAATGCATCATCCCTCGGTGAAGCATTTCACTTTTGAAAAAGGAATTCATTCCTTGATTTCCAAATCAACCAAATTGTCCAGAAAGGTAACAACCGTATGTCAAGGGATAAATCCTTTTGTATGATAAATCTGAATCATTGTTGAAACGTTAACTTCCAACTCATCATCTGATTGATCAAACATAAGTAGTCCCACACTTCTCCAAATAGCCTTAGCATGTGGGCATAAAAACATGACATGATTGATTGTTTCTTCTTCTATGCAACACCGTTGACATACTGGATCTGCTTGAATACCACGCGATAGGAGTCTCACTGCAGTTGGGAGAGCTCCCGTTATTGATCTCCATATGAAATGTTGAATCTTAGGTGCAATTTTGAGGCTCCATATTGTCTTTTTGAGGATAGTTGATCCTGATGGTGGTACGATCTCCTCACCCGAGTATGTAGCCAACCAATATCCATATTTAACTGTATATTGTGAATCAGTTGTATATGGCCAAATGTACTTGTCCTTCAAAGCAAACCGAGATAAATGAACGCCTTTTGCAAGTACTCTATCTTCCATTGATAACATCGACGCTAATTTCTCATCATCCCATTCCTCCTTCCCCTGTTTCCATAGCTCACAAACCTTAGTTACTTCACTCATGCTGCCATTGTTATCGACCAACCTAGGCGGTAATGTAGGAATCCAATAATCATTCCAAATGTATGTGTCTGAACCATCACTTAACTGCACACGTAACCCTTGTTTAAGTAGATCCTTGCCTGCTTGAATCGATCGCCATCCGTAGGATACATTACCCTGACACACTGAATTTAAAAACTTCGATGAAGGATAATAACGACCCTTATAAATCTTTGCTAAAAGTGAATCTGGGTTATGAAGAATCCGCCAAGCTTGTCGACCAAGTAATGCAATATTAAACTTATACGGATCCCTAAACCCGAGTCCTCCTTCTGTTTTAGGGAGTGATAACCGTTGCCAAGAAATCCATGATATCTTCCTCCTGTCATGCTTTTTTCCCCACCAAAAAGCTGAGACCATAGAAGTTATTTCTTCACATAACGTTTTGGGAAGCAAGAACAATTCATAGCATAAATTGGTTTCAACTGAATCAAGGATTTGATTAGGACTTCTTTGGCAGCTGGAGTAAGAAACATGTTATACCATACGTCTACTTTACTCTTCACCCCTTCGAGAATATACTCAAATTGCTCTTTTTTCTTTCGACCAAACTGCTCGGGAAGACCCAAGTATTTTCCATCACCTCATGTATGCTATATTCCCAATATCTGATGCAATGCACGTCACCTATGAACATGTATATTCATGCCAAAGATCAATGAAGACTTATGATAATTTACCTTCTGGCCAGAAATAGTTTCATAATCTCTTAATATTATGGTCATTCGTTGAACATCCTCAGCAGTAGCACGACAGAAAAATAATGAATCATCTGCAAATAGTAAGTGGCTAACCGTTGGACACTGTCGAGCCAATCTCATTCCCTGAAAATACCTTTGATTCTCCGCTTGAGTTAACATATGACTTAAGACTTCCGCACAAAAAAGAAATAAGTACGGTGACAATGCATCACCCTGTCGTAATCCTTTGGTTGTTTTAATCTCCCATATTGTGAACCATTGATCACAACTGTGTAGGAAACCGTAGTAATACAAATCATTATGCGCTGAATCCATTGCAAATCAAAACCCAACTGAATCATCACTTTTTATAAAAACTGCCATTCCACTCGATCCTAAGTCTTGCTTATATCAGTTTTGATAGCAAGATACTGTTCTGCACAATCCTTTTTCGATTTCAGGCCATGAAAGAGTTCATGAGCAACAAGAACATTATCATGAATATTTCGCCCTGGTACAAAACAGCATGTGAATCAGATATCAGATGACCAAGAATTGGTTTCAATCGCAACACCATAATTTTGGAAATCAGTTTATAACTCACTATACAGAGACTTATCGGCCGATAATCAGACATCCTTGATGCATCTGTTGACTTAGGTATTAAACAAATAGCAGTTTTGTTAATCGAACTATTCATAACTCCAGTGTCAAAGAAAGACCTAACCACTGTACAGACGTCCTCTGATACAAGCTTCCAAAATCGCTGGAAAAAACCTGCAGTATACCCATCATGTCCAGGTGCCTTATCACTACCAATCATGTGGTTAACTTGATCAATTTCATCATCTGTCACTGATTGTAATAACTCTCTATTCATTTGATCAGTGACCCTCCTCTCAATTTAGTTATGATATAAAGTTATCTTCTTTGCGTGTGTGATTTTTTTTTTAAAAAAATTTTGATCAAAAAGAAGAAAAAATGAGAGAGAGTGCGATTTTGCGATTCTTTCTGCGAACGTACCCCTTCCCCTATCATTCTTCGGAAAGTTCTGTCCACCGTTTGCTGGCGGTTTCTTCAGTGCGGTTAAAAGGTTTCCGACTAACTACCTCATTGACGGTTACTCAGATATCCCTATATAAGCCATGCATCATGTCTCTGTGTTACGGTGTTGACCAAAGTGTAACAAGAAAATTTCCTATGTTCTTATTGATAATGGAAGAAAAACTTGACAAGAAGATGCAAGATGTCAGTTTAGGCATCGATGACGAGATTATAACATTGCCAATTGATCTGTGCGAAGAGGCACGAGAGGAGAACACAATACAATTTGATCGCAAAACCAGTCAACCCCACTCGACAGAATCTCTGAGTGTTAATGTCCACACTTCCAAGAATCTGGGGTGTAAGCGACGACGTGGTAGGCAGAGTAATGCCAAATAAGATGATCCGGTTCATTTCCCGACAGAGGAATCAATGCTTTCTATTATGAGAAGGGGACCGTGGTCATTCAATGAGTGGATGATGTCTTTACAACGATGGCACCTGAAACAAATTGATGATGAATTAAAGCATCTCACATTTTGGGTACAAGTGAAGGGAATCCCTCTTCAATACTTAACTTAGCGTATGGTGGTCCACATCGATCATGAAATTGGACAATTCATCGAGACTGGTTTCCAAAACGAGGGTGCCATGAATGTAGATTACGTGAGAATAAGGCTTCTTTGTAACACTGACCATCATTTACGCTTCCACTGTGTGTTTCAATTTGGTGACAAAACCGTAGTACTCAAGTTTCTCTATGACAAACTTCGTGGTTTTTGTACAATCTGTGGTCACATGACCCATGATGTCTCGGATTGTCCCACCAACAAAAATCGTCCCATTGACGGCCCTCCGGACGATGATGATCATGATGGCGCGAGGATGATCACCCTCCAAGGTTTTGACCAGAACATACTGAAGCAGATCAACGACATGATGAGGAAACTGAGAAAGAACCAATCGAAGATGAACAAACTACAGAGCAACAAAGCACAAATAAGAAGCGTAAGACAGAAGCAAATACCACACACGTACCTATTCCGTTTTGTTGCGAGCTGAGACAAACATTCATATTGGACGATCATGATGAGCAATTGTTATCAAAGCGGATAAGGACGCAAGTTAATATACGTGAAATGCGTACATCGTTTGGGATAACAAGGGAAGATGGTGAAGGCTCACCTCAACTGTCACACACAAACAACGATCAAGGTCAACATCCAGAAAACCGAGAAGGCACGGTGGACCAGAAGCCATCGGAGCCATAATGAATACAACATTTTGGAACTACCGAGGGTTGAAGGGGTCCCTAGTAGTTCGACGGCTCAAAGGGATTAAGGAAACTTACTCCCCGGACATACTCTTTCTGGTTGAAACGAAGAATCCTGATAATGTAATCTGAGATATATGTGCTGAGCTAGGCTATGATTATGTTAAATGTGTATCTCTTTTGGATATTGGGGGGGGGGGGGGGGGGCTTAGTTTTTTTTTCTTGAACAAGAATATTGATGTTGTGTTTCACTCTGTGGACGAAATTGAGAGAATTTTGTTTTTCCAAACACTACAGTCCGTACCAGCAAACGCTTAAGAAAAAAAGCTTTTGACTTCCAATAAAAAATGACTCCAAATGGTAAAAAACAATTAGAACTGGCTTGAAATGGTCACCACAATTGGGGAAAGGAATGAGAAGGAACATTACATTCCCCTTCATTCTTAATTTTTTTTACCATTTGCAAGAAATATTTGTTACATATAATTCTTCTTCATTCCTTACTTATTTTTAGATGTAATTAATGAACAAATACATTTCTTATCAAATTAGTCAAGGAATAAAGGGAATTTTTTTCATTCATTTTCTACGTTTATTCCGTGTAATTTTTTCCATATCAATCTTTCTATTATTTTCCTCAATGTTCCTATTATTCCTTAAGTGGTTACCAGTTGGAGCATTAGTTTGATGATTTTATTATTTATTCCATTTTATATTTGAGATTGTTCTATTGGTTTTATAATATTTTTTATTTTAATTATTTATATTTTCTGTATAAAGAGATTTAATTTAATTTTTGGATCTACACACTATAAGGTATTTATTTTTTTGGATTATATGGCTTATTTTTTTTCATATTTTTGTATATCTTTTTTCAATTTATTTTTATGTAAATGTTGTTGAATTTATATATTTTGGTTCTACTTTTGTTTTTGTTACCTAGCCCATTAAAAAAATATATAAATGAAAAGATCAGACAGTTTATATTTATGATTAGGGTTACAAAAAGGAGCCTTTTGTTTTCTTTCTGTGACCTACGTTTTCTAGAAGAATTTCAATGAGTTCGTCACAGCCGCTTTCCTTGTCGTCGCTGCCTTTTGAGTTAGTAGAAGAGATACTTTATAGGACGCCGATCATATCTTTGGTACGGTTTAAATCGGTATGCAAACAATGGTACGCTCTCTTGAACGACAAAAGATTCATCTACAAACACTTTGATCTCTCCCATGAACAATTCACACGAGTTTATGATAAATCGGTTCAATGCTTCAATATGGAGACCAACGCTCCTCCCTTATGTGTACCAGCCCCAGACGAGTTACACAATTATCCTTTTTACTATAAGTCACTAGAAAAAACTCACATAACTGACACTCTATCCTTTTGACATCTGTACTTATCCTACGTGTCTTTCTCTCAAATTTTCGGCATTTATTTTCATTTTATTTATTCTAAATTATAATTTCTAATTTACATCCAAAACTTCCATATTTTAAATATCTAAAAATATTTTCAGTAGAAAACATTTTCCCCAAAGCTCCACAAACCCACGATCCTTTCTCTTCGTTCAACCTCCTCCTGAATCCAATCCATAAAAACGATGAACCTTTTCTTCAACCTCTTTTTTCTTTCTCAAGTCTTACTGAAAGCAAGGTTTTCCCCAATCAATTCTTGGTAATTTCTCACACTTTCAATTTCTCTCTTTTCTTTTATTCAATATAGATGCATTATCAACTCAAATTTCTTCAAGTTCTCTATGGATTTTGCAGGTTGAAGCAACATGCCGCTTGAATGTATTCCTATTTCCGATCTAATTCCGACGAATGAAGTGTGTAAAATCAAAGTTCCGATCGTTGGTCTTTGGTGATTTCCCAAGAAATATAAACCTGAACAATTCACTGCAATAGATCTTCTTCTCGATACTAAGGTACAAAAAATTGAAATATCTGTTTAACCGCAATGACTGGAAATATCTATTTCTAATTCACCTTGCCTTTTAATGGCCTAATCTTAACTATGGTGGGTTTTGTAATTTCAGACCATTTAATTCGGAAGAGACGAGGTTACAAACGCATGCGGTTCTTACTTGCAATGACCGGAAAAAGGAAGTGGCGGTAGCACAAAATATTGCTGGGAAGCATATTGATAAAACATTTTTGTTTGACAAGGTTTAATCTCATTACGTGCTTTTCTTCAACTTATTTACAAGTTTTTAGTTTAATCTTTGACAAGGTTCAAAAGTTTGTAAAGATGGGGAACATTTCAATAGCATCTTACTTAGATTTTCTTGGAATCTGTTAGGTTTTTGGCCCAACGTCCCAACAAAAGAACTTGTATCATCAAGCAGTTTCTCCCATTGTTTTTGAGGTTCTTGATAGGTATAATTGCACCATCTTTGCATATGGGCAAACAGGAACTCGGAAGACATACACAATGGAAGGAGGAGGAAGAAAAAAAGTAAGTCTTCAATTTCAAGAACATGATTTGAAACGCATCTTCACTGATGTTAATTGAGTCCTCATTTTGATGTTCAGACGAGAACACTTTTTTTTCACTAGCCTAATGTTAAACATGTAATATATCTTTGTGTTTTATATATGTGCTTATTTGTTGAATTTATGGGTTTTCAGGTATGATGTGTTTTCCTTCGTAACTTATAGAGCTCTTTGCATTGGTGAATTGGTAAGGTTCTTCTCATTTGTTCGATTTTTATTTGTTTGCAACTGAGAGTGTATGCAACAGGAACTGCGTGTACCATTTTCTAGATTCAACTACCAACACGATGAGTGAGTCAATGTCAAAACGTCAGTGCGTGAGCGGTCTACTCCTGTAGAACCATATGAGTGTAGGAGAGTGAATGTTGGAGACCTTCTTCTATGTTTCCAGGTAAAACTGACTTTGTTATAATCATGAGACCTTTAGCCAAAAAATTAGGCATAAGAACAGAAACATTGGATATTTAATGAGCAGGATAGGGAGGATCAAGCATTGTACTGAGAAGCTCATGTTCTGAATATCAAGCAAGGGAATCATGATTACAAGAGTTGCCTAAGGGGTTTTACGGTAAACAAATTTGAAAAGAAACAAAGCTCAAGGTTCATTGCTATACATGGAACGGTGTTTTGAAGATCTTATACTTAACGAACGGGGAAGTACAATCTTGGAGATACGACGATGCAATTTTTTATGAGACAATCTTTAGGTGCATTTCCGAAAATTTGAAGCTTACAAGTCGGGATGGAATGGTTAGCCACAAAAAATGGTCTTTACCATATCTGGAATCATAAGACTCCTAAATTTATGTTATGTCAAAATTATTTGATCAATAGTATTATTTTTTTTCTTATAGTTTTATTTTTATTTATACTATGACATAAATTTTTCATTAGAAAATAGGAAATAAACAATTAGCCCGTGCAAACGCACGGGCCGAACACTAGTACTCTTATAAGAAAGATGCACTGTGATGGATTATTGCTATGTGAGTGTACTGAGAGAGATACGTATGGTGATATCATTAATAAGCTTGCAGTCTGTAATCCGTTTCTGAGCCAACTCAAATGGATCGAATCCTCGAATTCTTACAAATATTTTGATCTCTGCGGTTTAGGATACGACAATGTATCCCGTGGCAACTACAAGATATTGAGGATCGATACAGATCCCGAGGAGGGTATTGAAGGCAAATCATTCGAGATTGAGATATATGAGTTTAAGTCTAAACTCTGGAGAAGTGTTGATGCTCCCCTCGAGAGCTATGCATTCTGGTGGAAGCCTGTATCTGTGAATGGAAGCATTTATTGGATTGCTAAAAAGGAGATGGTTAACTCCAAAATCGAAAAACTCGTCCAAAGTTTTGACTTCTCCACAGAAACATTCAAGGATGTATGTTATCTTCCAAAGGGAACTGATTGCGTCCCTTGGCAAGATAATAATACATTTTCATTTTCAGCCTTGGGAGGAGATAGGCTTTCTTTATTACATCAACAACATAAACATTTGAAGATTGATGTGTGGATTACAAACAAGTTGACTGATGGGGATGTCTCGTGGAGCAAGTATTTTAGTGTAACTCGCCCTGATGTCCCAATATTATTCTCCGACTACATTTCCACCTTTCCCACATACTCATTCCTCAAGACCAAGAAGATCATGTTATGGTTCAAAGAAGTAGATGTCAAGGAGAAATATGTTAACACATATGTTTGCGAATTGGGTGAGGGTGAGATCGTAAAACAGATTGAGTCGATAGGACGACGTAGATTGGATGATCAATCTATCAATCATGTGTATGCTCCAAGTCTAGTTCCGGTTCCAGAATAAGAGGAAGAGGGTATGTACTCACATAATATGAGATATTTGTGAGGGTTGCTTTTGCTAGACTTTTCATGCATGCTCTTCTTTCTATTAGATATGTACTATGCATTTTTTATCTTATATAACTAAATGTTTCAACAAGTAGACTTTTGCAGAGCATATTGGTAGACTGAGAGAGTTTAAATCTTGAATTGTTGTAAAATTGTGCTTTGTTTTTGGTTTTGGTCATGAGTTGTTACACAGCAAAGAGTCAATATACATTAGTTTAAATTGGGGTTTGGTGTTTAACTTTTGAGATTGTCTTAGTAGAACAAGGAAAATCTGATCCCATTGTTCAAAGTAAAATGAAGATCGAGATGTATAGAAACACTTGATGAGTTGATCTCATTTAGCTCTCTGGTCCTTAATTAGTTTGTGGACTTTGAGCATATATAATTAAGTAACATTCGTGTCTGTTTAGCCCTTATCGGATTAATTCCATCAGTATGCATGCTTTTTTATACGAAATTTATATATGCGTTAACCTTTTGCTGTTTACTTATAACTTATTTTTCTTCTGACAATTTGTGTAATTATATGGTCTCCCTGTTAACTGTTGTAAACTGTAAGGTTATGAAATTATTGTGGAGATGATAGTATCAGCACTTATTAATCTACCAAACATTAGCATTTGTTTTTACCTAGATAACTAATGGGATTATGTCTCATGTTACATACATAAACGATGTCTGATCATACTTTGAATGGTAAAACGCAACATTGTGTATCCACGTCCTAACAACCTGCAATATTAATTTGTCACATAAACCGAACAAACCTTATAAACCTATTTCCTCGTACAACAATACGATCTGGTTTTTATAAGAGTTTTGGTGGTGCACTTGTGTATCTTGTGGCAATCGTCCTTTAGGCTTTAGGTTTGATCATCTTTGGAACAGCTTTGTTTGGTTTGAGCTAACTTCTGTTGAAAAATCAGGGCAACACTTACTGGTTTTGTGATATATCTTCAACCGAACAACTTAAGATTCGTATCAGTATTGGTGTGGTTCACTTTCCTGGACTTGAATGGGAAGATTGATTCTCTGAGCACTCATGTGAAGAAGCTATATGTTCGTGTTCAACAGACTGCTGGAGCAGCGCAAAGACAAAATGGAGCTGGAAGAACTGAGCAGAAGCAGTACATCAATGATGTCATTGCAGAGGATGAAGTGGATCTGATATATGAGTAAGAAGACATCATTGCTGCTTTCCTCGATGAACTCTCTATGTCTGCGACGTGCATCGATCGACACATTCCCAGTGTCGGTCGACACACCCGATACGAATGATGAACATATTTTTAACAAAAAGCATCGATCGACACTCCTACTGAATCGATCGACGCTAATCGCAGACGAGACCAGAAACCTGCAACAGTCCATTAGCGAGTCTATAAGCCTCCCTTGCCCTATCCTAAGGCTCCTAGGAGGTCAAAACAAGAGTTAGATGAAGCTAAATGCATGACAGTGATGGATAAGAAGTTGATTAAGATCTCACTGGTTGATGCTTTGAAAAAACACCCTTCTCTCGAGAGATATGCGAAGAAGATGATCTCTGTAGATGGAGATTTGAAAGAACAAGTGTTGGTGCTATCTAAGCAAGTCAGTGCAGTGCTACAGAACCAGATTCCAGAGAAGCTTCCAGACCCCGAAGTCTTTGTGCTAGACTGTTCCATCTTTAAGGACGGCTTCAAGCGTTCTCTGTGTGATTTAGGATCTGGTGTGAATCTCATGACATACTTTGTGGCTGTGAGATTGGGACTAATGAATTTCCAGCCTACTAGGATCTCTCTTATCCTAGCTGATCGATCGAAGAGGATTCCAGAAGGAGTCCTAGAGGACATTCCTATCAGGATTGGAAACTACTTGATTCCAACAGACTTTGTGGTGCTGAAGTATGAGGTTGAACCTGATGATCCTCTATTGCCTTGTAGATCCTTCTTAGCTACTGCTGGAGCAGTGATTGATGTAAGACATGGTCTGATTGATCTCCACCTGGGAGATAAGCCTTTGCTTTTCAAGATGGAAAAGATGCATAGATCTATCATTGATGGACAAAGCTTCAGTGTTGAGGTGGAGCCTGAGATTCCGATTGGAGAAGAGAATATGGCAGTTCATCTTGAGCATGCTCTAACATCTTCAAAGCTTGCAACTGCTCATAAGCAGAAAGCTCCAAACATCTCTCCTCCACCCAAGCAAAGGTATGATTCCTCTAAATTTAAACCTCCTAATCCATTGGCTGTGAATGCAGGAGAACGCAGTATCCCACCCACGCTTCGCTTCCACCCTGGTTCTATTTCCTCCTTTCTTCGGAAATCTCATGATCCCACTGCTTATACACCACCTTGGATAAGGAGACATTCAAAGAGACACAAGACACTCATTGTCTCTGTTGAATCCTCCATAAGTCTGATCTCCTTCCCATAGTCAAGCTAATGACTTAAAACAAGCGCTGAGTGGGAGGCAACCCACTGGTGAGTCTGTTTTTACTTTCTTTTTCATTTTGATTTTGGTTGCTTTGATTCTTGTTGTTTTGGTGTGTTCAAGGCGTGCGAACAGGTCAAGACGATCTGCGTCGATCTACACGGTCCTGTGTGTCGGTCGACGCAGAGGTCATACACGGGTTATTCAATATTCTTATAGTATGTATTGCGGTTTGGTCAGTGGTTCATTCAAAACCGCGAGCAAATACGAGATGCATTGGTCGATGCGGTCCTAAGCGTCGATCGACACAATCCCGCGATAGGTAAGTGTTTTGCCCTTTTCCATTTTGTTCAGTTGATTCTTGTTCTCACCGAGTCCAAGCTTCTATAACACTGGGGACATTGTTGTTTAAGTGTGGGGGAGGTAGCTACTGACGCACTGTTTTCTTTTTTCTTAGAGTCTGTTCAGTTGTTTTATTGAGTAAAAATTGAGTAGGAAACAAGGAATTTTTGCGAAGATCACTACACTTGCAAGAACATAAGTGACCATTGGATGAGTTGCAGATGATCTCTGACTATTAAAAACCACACACATATCTACCTACTGAGGACACCCACATCACTTCAGGTATTCAGAGAATCCATTACTGACTTCACCTTTAACTTGACTTAATTTTTCTCACCTAGGGGCTTGGTATACTTTGAGTAGGATTCCTCTGTTAGTTCTGATACATCTTGTAAACCTGTCAAAGTATGGTTCCCTTCTCCCCTTCCTTAAAAAAAAATAAATAGATAAACTGCGGATAACATAGTAGCTTCGAAGTGATCACGGGAGTGGTAGAGACGCCTATTACCTCCTGTGCATTCATGGAATGTGTCCAAAGTACATCCCAATGCGGGAAGTGTTGGAATTGTGTCCAGTAATCTCAGTACTGTCTCTATAAAGTAAGAGTATGTCAATGATCAGACATAAGTCATATAATACTGGGGGTCATGATGGCTTGCTAGAGTCCGCTCATAATCTATAAGTCTTGGACTTATTGCCTTTATTATATGATCCCATATGGGTCACACGCCTAAGCTAACAGGAAAATACGAAGGAACAGTTTAGCAGAAGTACGGTAAAAGTGCTAGGCATTTACCGAACTTAGAGAGAGATTAATGGGTCTGATTAAATCTAAGGGATTTAATCAGACTGGGAATTTGGGCCCAAAAGCCCAAAAGGAATTAGAGAAGGGTTTTATAAATAAAACCAAGTCTAATTCTTTTCCCTAACCCTAAGCCCCTGCGCCGATTTTAGTCTCTCTCTGCGGCCTCCCTCAGCTCGGTCTAGCAGCCATTTTCTGTGATTGCGTGTGTGAGCCTTTGGAGGATCCATCTCTTGGTGGTTTTGCTGATCTCTGACCATACCTTCCCTTTCCGCTGCATAAACAGGTATAAGGTGAGATCCATAATGTTTCTAAATAAGAGAACCTAGATCTGCATGTTTAGTAGGATGAATCAATGGGAATTGAATCAGGAAACACTAAACGATACAACAGTGGTATCAGAGCCATTGGTTCTGTGGTTTTTCTTGTTTAGAATCATGTTTAGGATTGTTTAAGAAGTGTTTTTGAATCAATCTACTGATAAGGAAAAACACTTAAGAAACAAAGAATTAAAAACCTAAACAAACAAGAAATCGCATGATCCAATCTATATGAATTGGTATGCGTCGGAGTGTTGATCAGTTTCGGATCACACGTCCGGATCGTTTTGACGAACGAACCGATCATGGATCGGATCGTGTCGTCGACACGATCATAGGCACGGCGCAAACGATCGTCGATGGACCGAGAGGAGTGATGGATCCGATCGTGTTATCGACCACGATCGTCGCTTGCTCACGTCCCGATCGATCGACCGTGAGGCGCGAGAGACCGATCGCATGGACTGCGTCATGTTGTCTCGGCCCGATCACGCGTCCTGCATCCCGATCACTCGTCCCGACCATCGTCCCGTTCCGTCCCGATCTCGGCTTGCGGCTGCGCGATTGTTGCTCGATCACGTGAAGCCGTGATCGGTTCGTGACCTAATGTGCCGGTTCGGTTCATTTGACGGTTCGGTTTAAAATTTTATTAAAATTAATCGTCACAGTTTAATAAACAGATTTAATAATTTTATTAAGTTCTGGTTAAACCGGGATAAGAAATCCAAAGTCGAAAATTGGATTTTTTGCCTAAACCAGTGATTTTCTAATTTGATTTGGTTGGACCAAATAAATTGAGAAAATCCGGTTTAGTAAATAACCGGTTGACAATTGTGGTCATCGTAGTAATTAATTTTGGTTAGACCAATTTTAATGAACCAGACCGGTTATGTCATTTAATTGGACAATTGGGTTATGTCTTGGACATGGACCAATTCTTGGGCCTCGGGCCAAGAAGTTAAAACAATTGGGCCAATTATTTGAGTCTTTTCTTCAGATTAATTTAAAAAATTTATTTTTATAAAATTATAAATCGATTTTAAATTAAAGTTTCCGAAATTTTGAAATTAGAAAGTTTCTTAAAATAGAAGTTTCTAGATTTGCATGTTTTGGATTTTAAGAAATTTCTAAAGTTAGAAAGTTTCCGGTTTTAGAAAGTTTCCGATTTTAGAAAGTTTCCAAAATTAGTAGGTTTCCCAAAAAGGAAAGTTTCCCAAAATAGTAATCTTCTATTTTGGGATAAAATCTTAATAAACCTACAAACCTCAAACAATATCAAGCGTTGGATGTCTTGTCCAGTCTATGTCAGCTGTCGAAGCCCATTCAATTGTACTCATGGCCTTACAGTGTGAGGGTGTCTACTTTTGCGTGGGTAAGACGGTTTGTGATTCATAAATGTCATTGGGAGTCCCAGACATTAATGATTACATGACTGTATAGTCTGGTTTTCTTGACTGGGCCATCGGGAGTCCCGGGCCTTGAGACATCAGAGTGGATTGGGCCTTGGGCCCAGATTCACAACCAAGAGTTATATCACGGATATAATTAGCCGACATAGGGCTTACCGATATAAGCTAAGGTTGGGTGATGGCCAGTGGCCCACTTTGATCTTAGTTATATGTGGATCTTGGAATCATTATATTCTATTGAGGGTAACTTATGTTATTGAATATAATGCGTGATTAATCATATTAAGTATAATAAAAGATTAATCATATTGAACATATTAACTAATAACCTTTTTATCTTATATTTCAGCTATGACTACTACAAGCACACAAAACACATTCTCAATCCGGTCTGTTCTCGAGAAGGAGAAGCTGACTGGAACGAACTTCCTGACGTGGTCAAGGAACTTGAGGCTGGTCCTCAAGCAGGAGAAGAAGGATTATGTCCTTCGTGATCCCCTTCCCGAGAGGCCTCCTAACAATGCCGCCAGGACTCTGCATAATGCTTGGGAAAAGCATTCGTCAGATGAAAATGATGTCTATTGCCTGATGTTGGCGACAATGACTGCTGAGCTGCAAATGCAGTTCGAGAGTGTATTGTCACCCATCGAGATAATGGCAAGCCTGAAATCGCTTTTTCAGGAGCAAGCAAGGACTGAGAGGTTTCAGACAGTTAAGAACCTCTTAGACTGTAAGTTGGCTGCGAATGCGGCAGTGAGTCCTCATGTCTTGAAGATGATGGGTTATCTCGATCATCTTCAGAAACTCGACTGCCCTATCAGCCAGGAACTTGCCTGCGACATCATTCTGCAGTCATTACCTGCAAGCTATGATCAGTTCATTCTGAACTTTAATATGCATGGCTTGAGTAAGACATTGCCTGAGCTTCACGGAATGCTCAAGACTGCAGAGCCCAACTTGAGAAAAATCGCCAAGGACCCCAATGTGCTTATGGTACAGAAGGGCAAGGGCTTTAAGAAATCCTCTGCTAAGGATAAGGGAAAGGCTAAGGCTGTCCAAGTCTCGGACAAGGACACGCCAAAGCCCAAGCCCAAGTCTAAGGCTGGGCCTACTGACATCTGCAGGTTCTGTAAAGAACCAGGGCATTGGAGGAGAGAATGTAAGAAATTCCAAGAAGGTCTAAAGGAATTGAAGAAGAAGACTCTCGAGACTTCTTCATCAGGTATTTTTGTTATAGAAGTTAATACAACTACTTCTGATAATACCTCATGGGTTATGGATACTGGTTGTGGGGCTCATATTTGTACTAATATGCAGGCACTCAGCAACAGTAGAAGGCTGAAGCAAGGACAAGTGGAGCTACGAGTTGGGAATGGAGCGAAAGTTCCTGCACTAGCTGTAGGCACATACTTGTTGTCTTTACCTTCGGGATTGATTTTAGAACTCAATAATTGTTATTTTGTACTTGCTATAAGCAGAAATATTATTTCAATTTCTTTGTTGGATTTGGAAGGTTATGATTTTTCAGTTAAGAATAAATTATGTTCCTTCAATCGCAACAATTTGTTCTATGGTTGTGCCCCTCTTACGAATGGGCTTTACATACTCGATCAATCCGCGCCAATTTATAACATTAATACCAAACGGTTCAAACCTAATGAGGAGAACCGAACGTTTCTATGGCATTGTCGTTTAGGGCACATCAGCGAGAAACGCATCAAGAGGCTCCATTCGAATGGACTTCTTGGCTCATTTGACTTTGAGTCATGTGAGAAATGCGAATCCTGCATGATGGGCAAAATGACACGGGCCCCCTTTAATAAACCTAACGAGAGGGCCAGTGACTTATTGGGCCTGATACACACTGATGTGTGTGGCCCAATGTCCACAAATGCAAGAGGAAACTATCAGTACTTCATTACCTTCACTGATGATTTCAGTAGGTATGGATATGTTTATTTAATGAAACATAAGTCTGAATCTTTGAGAAGTTCAGAGAATTCCAAAATGAAGTACAGAACCAACTTGGCAAAAGCATTAAGGCTCTTCGGTCCGACCGAGGAGGAGAATACTTAAGCCAAGAATTCAGTGATCATCTAAGAGAGTGTGGGATCGTGTCCCAACTCACTCCTCCTGGAACACCTCAATGGAATGGTGTGTCTGAGAGGAGAAATCGGACCTTATTGGATATGGTTCGATCTATGATGAGTCACATAGACCTTCCAATATCCCTTTGGGGATATGCTCTGCTAACAGCAGTGTTCACTCTAAATAGAGCGCCATCGAAAGCAGTAGCAAAGACACCATATGAATTATGGACTGGAGTGGCTCCAGTACTGTCTTATCTTAGAATTTGGGGTTGTGAAGCCTATGTCAAGAGATTAATCTCAGACAAGCTTACACCAAAGTCTGATAAATGCTACTTCATTGGTTATCCGAAGGAAACCAAGGCTTATTACTTCTATCTACGTTCCGAGAACAAGATCTTTGTTGCCCGGGATTGTAACTTTCTTGAGAGGGAGTTTCTCTCTAAGAAAGACAGTGGGAGTAAGGTACTGCTTTAAGAAATTCAAGATGAACAGGATACTGCTCAACCTAATGAGGAAGAGCAGCAGGAGGACCTACAAGAAATTGTAGAGCCTGAACCTGTAGTACCTGAAGTTCGAAGATCCGGGAGGATCCGTCACGAACCCGAGAGATATCAAGGATTCCTCGTGACTGACTGTCATGATCTTCTGATCATTGATGGTGATGAACCATCGAACTTCAATCAAGCCATGATGGGCCCAGATTCCTCAAAGTGGCGCAAGGCCACTGATTCCGAAATGGACTCCATGTCGGTCAACCAAGTGTTTTCGTTGGTTGACTTACCCGCTGGTGTAAAAGCCATCGAGTGCAAATGGATCTTCAAGAAGAAGATTGACGTGGATGGAAATGTCCAGATTTATAAAGCCATGTTGGTGGCAAAAGGTTTCAGACAAGTTCACGGTGTGGATTACGATGAAACCTATTCCCCAGTGGCTATGATGAAATCTATTCGGATTCTACTAGCAACTGCAGCTTTTCATGATTATGAAATTTGGCAGATGGACGTGAAAACCGCTTTCCTGAATGGAATTCTGGAAGAGGATGTGTATATGACACAACCTGACGGTTACATAGATCCAAAGAATGCTGGGAAAGTATGCAAGCTTCATAAATCCATTTATGGATTGAAGCAAGCATCGAGGAGCTGGAATCTTCGTTTTGATGAAGCGATCAAGCAATTTGACTTCATCAAAAACGAAGAAGAACAATGCGTGTATAAGAAAACTAGTGGGAGCAAGATAGTATTTCTTATTCTGTATGTCGATGACATACTGCTTCTCGGAAACGACATTCCAATGCTAAAGTCGGTAAAGGACTGGCTTGGAAGTTGTTTTTCCATGAAAGACATGGGTGAAGCCGCATACGTTCTTGGAATCAGGATCTACCGGGATAGATCTTAAAGACTGATAGGCTTGTGTCAAGATTCATACATTGACAAAGTCCTACAAAGATTCAGCATGAAAGATTCCAAGAAGGGCTTCACGCCAATGGTACATGGCACAACGCTAAGCAAGAAGCAGAGCCCTACGACGGCTGCTGAGCTTGAGCGCATGAAGAATATTCCTTATGCATCTGCAATAGGATCTGTCATGTATGCCATGATCTGTACTCGTCCTGATGTTGCTTATGCATTGAGCATGACGAGTAGATACCAGTCAAATCCAGGTGAAAACCATTGGATTGCCGTCAAGAACATCCTGAAGTATCTAAGACATACTAAGGACAAGTTCTTGGTATACGGTGGAAGTGATGTGCTTAAAGTCAGTGGATTCACGGACGTAAGTTTCCAGACAGACCAAGATGATTTCCGGTCACAGTCCGGTTATATCTTTTGTATGAATGGCGGTGCAATCAGTTGGAGAAGTTCCAAGCAAGACACCGTTGCTGATTCCACTACAGAAGCTGAATATATCGCCGCTTCAGAAGCTGCGAAGGAAGCTGTTTGGATACGAAAGTTCATTATTGAACTAGGTGTGATACCAAATGCGGCTGAGCCTCTGGCACTGTTTTGTGATAACAATGGTGCTATTGCTCAGGCAAAGGAACCAAGATCACACCAGAAATCCAAGCATGTTCTAAGAAGATTTCACTTGATACGTGACATCATTAATAGAAAGGAAGTCAAGATCAGCCGAGTTCAGACAGATGATAATGTCGCTGATCCGTTGACAAAGCCACTCCCAAGGCCTAAGCTCGAGTTCCTGACTGAAGCTGTAGGCATTAGAGACATTGAAATGTAATCTAAATTTGAGTGGGAGTTTGTGGGCTTTATTTAGTTATTTGATATGTTCTTGTAAAACATTTTTATGTTTAATGAAATTATTATTTCAAGATTATTTTAACTGTGATGAAATAATCGTTCCAAAATGATATGAACCATTTTATAGGTCATCGAAGTAAGTGACTTGATCTTGAGTTATCAAAGTCATTTAGCTTGATCATGAGACCCTATATTTGATATATGGCTTATATCACAATGTCCCTAGTCGAAGGTTGTTGAAATTGGAACACCAACAACCGTGTGAGACTAGATTGGTATGTGACTTATGACAAAGTCTCAGTATGTCATAGATGCGCGGCATCAAAGTCAGTACATAGGTGTATGTTGGGAACATACGACCGGACATGACCCGCTTATGAGAACTCTTCAGGATATTTATATCTGTGTCATAAGAGATTCTCACTACGACTATAGAGTATAGTCCTTAGACCTGAGTTCGCATGCATGTGACTGCACATGGACTGATGCACTTTGATCATTGTCTAACGCTATCGTTCAGCGATAGTTATAAGGACCTTGTTTGGGTACATTATGAAATGAGTAGTTTACAGTGATGGAACAAGACGGAATTTGTCCCTCCAATATAAATGGAGTGAATATCTCAAGGCCAATCGAAGATTTGAATACTGGAAAATGCATGGCCATGCTCAAACGGACTTTCCCGAGTCGTTTGGATTGTCAGTATCAAATCAGAGTCCGATGAACAAGATTAGGCTTTATAAGGATGACACTAATCTTGCCTTATGACTAATCGAGATATTGAGACAAAAGGATTATGAATACAGAGATTCCAGTACAAGTGGGAGATTGTTGGAATTGTGTCCAGTAATCTCAGTACTGTCTCTATAAAGTAAGAGTATGTCAATGATCAGACATAAGTCATATAATACTGGGGGTCATGATGGCTTGCTAGAGTCCGCTCATAATCTATAAGTCTTGGACTTATTGCCTTTATTATATGATCCCATATGGGTCACACGCCTAAGCTAACAGGAAAATACGAAGGAACGGTTTAGCAGAAGTACGGTAAAAGTGCTAGGCATTTACCGAACTTAGAGAGAGATTAATGGGTCTGATTAAATCTAAGGGATTTAATCAGACTGGGAATTTGGGCCCAAAAGCCCAAAAGGAATTAGAGAAGGGTTTTATAAATAAAACCAAGTCTAATTCTTTTCCCTAACCCTAAGCCCCTGCGCCGATTTTAGTCTCTCTCTGCGGCCTCCCTCAGCTCGGTCTAGCAGCCATTTTCTGTGATTGCGTGTGTGAGCCTTTGGAGGATCCATCTCTTGGTGGTTCTGCTGATCTCTGACCATACCTTCCCTTTCCGCTGCATAAACAGGTATAAGGTGAGATCCATAATGTTTCTAAATAAGAGAACCTAGATCTGCATGTTTAGTAGGATGAATCAATGGGAATTAAATCAGGAAACACTAAACGATACAACAGGAAGAGCACTGATAGAAAAAATAAAATGATACCGGTGGGGAAAAATCAGTTGCTAAGGAAGGAAAAGGAAAAGAAAGGAATCAGAAAATGATAGTATGGTGGTCAGGTGCTAACATAGTAAGAGTCCATGTGTTCTTTGATCGATACTCCCTAGGTGAGACCGCAATTATTAGCTTATAATAGTCAGTATGTTGAATTTGAATGCTCCGAATGTGATTGTGGAGTTTACTCAGGATATTTTCTAAGTGTGGGGGAAGTACATGTTGGTCTTGATATCTGCAGGTTCATTTTTCATGTGGTTTACTAAGGAGAATCTGAGTGTAATACTTCGACGATGAAACGATTTTTTGAAGTTTTCAAACTTCTTCTCCTGATTTTGGTTTTATGTTTGTTTGAGGGCAAACAAAGGCTAAGTGTGGAGGAGTTGATATATCATGGTTTTAAGGGTTTTTAACCATGATATAAGTCTTTGTTATCGAATCTTTCTATGTGTTTTGGAGTCTTTTAGAGTGTTTTACAGGTTTAGGTATGTTTGGAGCATATTTGGACATTATGGCGCATTCTAGAGCTATTTGGAGCATTCGTGCGAGAGAGAAGAAATCATAGGCGAAACAGAGCACAACATCGATCGACACAGCCTTGGCGTCGATCGGCACAGATCGTGATCAGATGTCTCGCGAGTTTAATGAAGACTTTGGATATTTTCAGCTTGGCCCAGAAGTTTCTCATAGTTACAAATAAGCCCAAAACATGTTTAAACTATTATATTAGTGTTTTTAAGCCATTGTTTAGGCTACGCTTTACTTATAAGAGATTGAGAGATTTTGGGGCTGGTCTTGTACTCGAGAGAGAAGTGATTTCGAACCCCTGTTTCTTTACTTCTTTTATGATATTAATTATTCTATTCATCATGTCTTGTGTTTCATATGCCATGTCTGAGTAGTTTACTTGTTAGGTTTAGGGATTCTCATTAGGGATTTCATGGAATATTAGGTTAATCAATATGTAGGGATTCATACATTCTATTTCTTTATCTAGGGTTGTTCTTAATGCTAAATCTGAATTAGTTGCCTAGATTATTGTTGTTAGGTTGATTTTCGCAACGACAGTTGGTTAATTAGCTAGAAAGAACCTAGATGAGGTCTATTTGCAAAGAAATTTTGCTTAGGAAAATTGTGAACGAAAGAACCTGAGATTAATGCATGTTTAGGATCTCTAGAAATCGCAATGAAAGTTGGTTTGCTAGGTTGCTAGATATAGATAATACTCGCAACGAAAGTTGGTTTCTTATACTTATGTGATTCTAGTTCTAGATCCGTACTTAATTTGATCCCGAGTGATTGATTTGCATGTATTTCTGATTTCCTGAGAACTCCCTTGACTTGACGCTTCGCTTGCCTGCTTACACCATTTATTTACCTTTTTCTTTGTTTACTGCTTATTCTCTGCTGCTGCTTAGCTTAATTCGAACCTCTATAGTCTATCGTGAGATTCTTGAGTCTCTGTTCGACCCCTATATACTACTAGTCACGTCTATGCACTTGCAGTGTAGTTCTAGGGATTAAAACACGAGCATATAAAAGCGCAAGGGCAAGCAAGAAATGTCCGCCAAGGCTGAAATGTCTCCTTCCCACAATGCCAACATGACTGAGTACAAAGGAAAAGGCAAGGGCAAGGTAAAATCATTCCGAACAAAGGTGCACCTAAAAAGATGGCTCCTCAACCATCCACTTCCTTTAAGAAAGAATCTCCAGCGGGCATGTTTGTTGGGAAATGCACCTACTGCAGCAAAAAGGGACACAAAGCTACAGAATGTTGCAGCAACGCTAAGGATCTCAAAGCTCAAGTCAACTTGACTGAAGAAGACATGTGTGTGGTGGTCACTGAAGCAAACGTGGCTGAAGAAGACATGTGTGTTCTTTTCCGAAGCTCAGTTCGCTACATACATCCTTGTAGCAAGAATTTAAAAGTCCTGATTTCATCAATTCCTCATATTCAGAGTCAAGCGCAAAAA
The DNA here is from genome assembly GCA_030180135.1 of Orychophragmus violaceus. Taxonomy (NCBI): domain Eukaryota; kingdom Viridiplantae; phylum Streptophyta; class Magnoliopsida; order Brassicales; family Brassicaceae; genus Orychophragmus; species Orychophragmus violaceus. The sequence goes on from CM058235.1 coordinate 27,398,458, forward strand.
GAGTACAAAAATATAATCACACCAATACGAATCTTTAACAAAATTGGCTCAAACCAAATGATGATGTTTATGTTCCATTTTGTATTTTTACACCCAAACTAAGTCATCTAGTTCAAAAATTAATTCTTGTCGCCTAACATCAACTGATTCTTTATACTTTGCAGCCGATGTCTCCAAATTAGCCTATGCTTGACGATGAACGACTTGAAGATCTGCAACAAATTTCACAGCCTCGCCATGATGCCGAGTTTTATCTGGAACAGTAGCCAAGTCCAAAGGACACCAATGTACCAAACCATAAACCACACGAAAAGGGGAATAATCCAAACTCATGTTAAGAGCGTGATTATGAGAAAATTCGGACTCACACAACTTGGCATCCCATGACTTAATCTTATCACCCACAAAACACCGCAAAAGGTTTCCCAAGGATCGATTGGTTACCTCTGTCGATCTGATTAGGGGTGATACGCGGAGCTCATGCTAAGTGTAGTGCCCATAAGTCTCCATAATGAACGCCAAAAATGGCTGAGAAATCTCGTGTCCTTGTCCGAGACGATCTAAAATGGCAGTCCGTGCAATCGATATACTTCGCGAAAGAAAAAAACTGCAACACTGTCCGCGTATGTAGTCTTCTTACGAGCGATAAAGTGTGTCATTTTTTAAAACTAATGCACTACGACAAAGATCGAATCATTACCCATTTGTGTACGCAGAAATCCGAGTACGAAGTCCAAACTCACGCCTGTCCATGGCTGCGTCGGAATGGGAAGAGGAAGGGACATACCCGCATTAGACGCCTTACATTTACCATGTTGGCAAACACGACAGCGTTCTACAAAGCGAGTAACATCACGACGCAAAGTTGGCCAAAAGTATGACGAAGACACTAGCTGAAGAGTGCGATCACGACCGACGTGGCCCTCAGTGTGTAATTCCATGATTATTTGTAAGCGCAAGCTTCAGTACCACACAAGCATAGACCGTGAAATAAGAAACCATCTTGAATTGTATACTCTCCCCTTGCTATTGTCAATGCATCATGATAGATACGAGCAAAGAATGAGTCTGGTGGGTAGAGCTCGGCAAACGATTCAAATCTTGAGACTAACGTGTGAATGGTAGTCATCAGTGTGTGGTGACGGCTGAGTGCGTCTGCAACATGGTTCGTCTTGCCCGATTGATGCCGAATAGAAAATGTGAATTGCTGAAGATAAGAAATCCTCATGCATGTCGTGCCGAGACCTTGGAGTGACTATCGAGAAGGCACAAAGCATCATGATCGGTGAATAAAAGGAACTCCTGGTGAACAAGATAGTGAAACCAATTTTTTATTTCCTGAACAATAGCTTAAAACTCAACGTCGTAAGTATTGTATCAACCGCGAGCACCAACCGTTTTTCGCTAAAAAAATGCAACCGAACAATCTTTCTGACTTAACACAGCTCCAATACCCAAATTAGATGCGTCACAATGGATCTCAAACGCCTCGGAGAAATCCGGTAGAATAAGAATTGGCGCTGAGGTGAGCTTCTCTTTGATACACTCAAACGCAATCGCTGCTTCCTTTGTCCATTCAAATTTCCCATCGCGCATAGAACTTGTGATTGGTGCCATTATCAAGCTAAACTGGCTCACAAATCTCATGTAGAACGAGGCTAATCCGTGGAACTACGAACCTCTGTAATAGTGGTCGGATTTGGCCATGATCGGATTACTTCGACCTTGGATATGTTAACTGATAAGCCCTGATCAGGAACGATATAACCCAAGGAAAGTACCTCCGATACGCCAAATTCACACTTTTGTTTTTCTGCATAAAGTTTTTCCTCGCGCAGCACAACAAGGACTTTTGTAAGTGATCAACTTGATCTTCGAGGGAGGAACTAAAGATCAGTATGTCATCGAAATATACGACAAGGAAGTGTTCAATGAACTGCCGCCAATCTTGTTTCATTATCCTCATGAACGTATTAGGAGCGTTGGACAAGCCATACGACATTACCATCCATTCAAACAATCTTTCCCTCGTCTTAAAAGTTGTTTTCCATTCATCTTCAGGCTTAATATGAATTTGATAGTAGCCACTTTTTAAATCGATCTTGGAGAAAATCGTAGCTGAATAAATCTAATCCGAAAGATCATCCAATCAGGGAATCAGAAATCGATACCTCATTGTGATCTTGTTGATTGTGCGGCTATCAACACACATTCGCCATGTCCCATCCTTCTTGGGAATGAACATGGATGGTACTGCGCAAGGACTGAGGCTTTCACGGATATGACCCTTGCATAATAAGTCTTCCACCAGACAACGCAATTCCTCATGCTCCACTAGACTCATGCAATAAAGTGGTATGTTAGGGAGTGTCGCCTCTGGAGGAAGATCGATTTGATGATGAATTTCTCGCAGTGGCGGTAACCCCTCAGGCAAGTCAACCAGAAAAAAATCCTCAAACTTGTCAAGCAATAAAACCAAAGAAGAATCTGGTGTGGTTGATAAAACACGCTCTGTTACCGTTGGTAGCAACGCAAATGCTCGACCCTCCGTACGAAACTCATTGACGAAGGTCGCGTAAGAACAGATCAATGCGTTGTAGCGCGCTTGTATGTGTTGTTGCGGAGGTTGCTCAACCGTTGGTGGAGAATTAGGGGCAGGAAGCTTTATCCTTTGATGGAACAAGTAAGATTGGTGTGCTTCCCAAATGAAAATGTATGTGTTTTGGAAACCATCATGAATGATCCGACGATTGAATTCCCACGGTCGTCCCATTAGCAAGTGACTAATGTTCATTGGTGCAATGTTACAGTACGTTCGGTCCTTATAATATGGGCTTATGGAGAAAAGAACAAGCGCATGTTGAGCGATGCGGGAAATAACGTCCTCACATAGCATCCCAAGGTGTACGGTGCAGGATGCACCTCTTGCACTATCCCCAGTTTGTCAACAGCTTCCTCTGAAATGACGTTGCACCAACTTCTAGAATCTATCACAAAGCTACAAACTCAGCCTCGAATCGTATAAGAGGAGCGAAAAATGTTGGTGCGCAACCACTGTGCATCATGTTTTCGTGGAGTAAGGCAAGAACGCCGAACCACTAACATATGTCATGCATCTCCTTATGTGCAATGTACGACAACTGCCTTATCGTCTTCATCCTCACAAGAATCATACACTTGCACTTGATCTCCCATCGTACCATCAGCCAACAAACCATGACGTGGTTAATGCGGACAAGCTGTTTGTCTGTGTCCAGGTTCCCCACAAGCAAAACGCTTAAGTGTATTAGGGTGTGAAGACCGTCGCAGCGAGGGATCCTTTACTGGAGCTGAATTGCGACCCGCTAGCTGCTGCGTATCGTCATCTTTGGTCGCTGATGGTAAGAACTGTTCATGGCTACGTGTACGGGAATTCTGGTTACCCCAAGACGAAGACCGTTGATGTTTTTCAAACGCAGATGCGCACCTATGAGCTTCTGCAATCTTAGATGGGTCGAATTGAGAGAGGGATACTTTTAGTTGCTTACGTAGTCCCCCAATGAACTGTGACACTAGTTGCGACTCACTGTCATAGATCTTTGTCCGCGTGAGCAGAAAGGAAAATTCCTCTGCATACTCGTCCACCGATAGCGAACCTTGCTTAAGATTTTGTAGGCGAGTGAACATCGTACGATTGAAGTTGTGCGGTAAGAACGTCGCACTCAGATGTTTCTTATGCTTATCCCAAGTCGAGATCGGCTCTTTGCCATTACGGCGTCGAGTCGCTTTGACATGTTTCCACCAAGAAGCTGTGTGATCCCAAAACTTCATCGCGATCAAGGGTACACAATGCTCCTTAGTTTGGCACATGTTTGAAAGCCAGAATCTCATCCACATAGACGATCCAATCAAGGACTGTCTCTCCTCGTGCACCTCCATGAACTCATGAATCTCAAATTTGAAGCTAGATTCCCAATATTTTTTTGAGGTTGAGGGTGAAAGGCATGATTGCCATTATTTCCTCGTTGATGCCCATTATGCTGATCAACATAACTTGCTCCACCCCCAGTGAACGAGTTATCTGCCTCCTCTGTTTCCTGCTCTTGAAACAAGGGATTATGGCCCGATAAGCATTGAGCCAGAGTTTCTCCCATCTCCAATATCGATGCATGAATGGCCTGCTGCATATTTTCCTGCATCGCGAGAAGAGTGACAGATTTATGCCCAATCGTCCTAGCAGACTCGCCTGGAATAGTATTAGATCCGGCTGGCTTTTTAGGCGGCACTGAAGAAATTCCCCGAACATTTTTTTATACCAACTGATATAAAAGCGGAAGTTTTAGAAATAAGAAATGAGCAAATCGTGAGACAAGTATCCCAGATAAGTTCTTTACGGCGACGATATTCTCGACGATGGAAAAATTAGGTTAAGAGTACTTTTTTAGTGCTTACGAAAGCTCTGAAATTGCTATTACATAAAATATATCAAAGGTGATTTGTTTACAAAGCCTTAAGTCCTATTTAAACTCCTAACTAGATATTGTTTATAAAATCCTAATAGAATCTCGTATGGGATTTAAAATCACGACGGCAGAGAGGCCATTGATATATTTTCAAGCAAAGTCTTAGGATCTTGTCGGATTTCTTCATGGTAAAGAGATTCTCGATCCAACTGTTGGAATATTGTGTGTCTTGCTTTTTATTGATTTTTGTAAGAGATAAATCTCGTTGAATTGGATCGAAAGGGAGCTCCATTGGAAGTTATACACGAAAAGGAAGAAGGGAAACTCTCAGTTACGGGTGTAAAAAATCCTTTTACTGTCAGAGACAAACACTGTATCATTTCTCTCTTGCTGATCGTACAAGATTTTTACCAAAAAAAAAGATAATGGAAGATGATGATGATGAGTCCGTGATAGAGAGGAAGAGATAAGGTGATTAAAACAAATTTTATCGACATGATAAAGCGGCACATTGGTTGATAGACTTGTGGTTTGATAATAGCTAATGAGTTCAAATCCGTTCTCTTACATAAATTTTGTTTTAAAAAAAAAAAATTCAAAACAATGTCATTTTGACTTAACGGAAAATTCAAACGGAATTTAACGCCGTTAAATAATTCTGTTAATATGCTAACGGCGGATTTAATTGGCGAATCAACGTAAACATTGTTAATAAATTGAAAAGTCAAATAAAGTTTTGTGTTTTTTTGACCGGACCAAAAGTTTGTGGTTCTTTCGGCAATTCGTGCAAAGTTCGGGATTTTTGGCTGAATTCTGTTATAGTTCTGCAAGTTCAAATGGTATGATACCAAGTTTGAAAGGAGTGCTTAAGTTTGTCAGTTATGGATGTTTCCACGTAGAGATTTGGCGGTTGTATGGGCTGAGCTTATGCCTTCTTGTGGCGATGAAACAAAAAAAAAAAAAAGATAATTTGAGGGAAGGTCAAGTGGTGTGTACAGTACCCAGCCATATCAATCTTGAGTATACTCTTGATGCTACTATCTGATGAATCTTTACTAATTATGTATGATCATATATATAATGGCAGACATATTTCCTCTCCATCTAAGGTGTCCACGTAGGCAACACATTTTTATATTTTGTGGGTCCCGATAATAAACATATATTTTAATTTGTAAGCAACGCATAATCATATATATAATGTATTACAATGTGAAAAGGAAAAATTTTAACGTAAGATGTGCCCCATTTTTTTCCTCTCGAATCGTTTCTTCATTTCTCTTCCTCCTCTCAGGTTTTTCATTTTCCACAAGGAAATCAAGTTTGGGTTTAGACGGCAGAGGAGCTTTCCCGAAAAGCGGTGGTTCTCCGTGTGGCTTGAAGATGGATCATTACTTCTCCTGCCTGACTCTCAAGCGAGCCTTTACCGGATAAGAAGATCGGCAGATGGGTTCGAGACACTAGGGGTGAATCTCTCATAGTTTTAACTTTTAAGTAATAAATTATAAAGAGGTGGTTTTTTTAGCATTTGATTTCGATCCATGATTTTTGCTCCTTTCCTTTGAATCCGACGAGAAAATCTGTCATAGCTTAGAGTTTTTTTTTTTCCTTTTTTTTTGGGTAAACAAGCTTAGAGATTTTTCTCAGTCTGTCGATTACCCTCTTGAGTCTTGTGATGGATCTGATCTGATTTCATTTGGTTGAAACCAAATTTTAGGCCTTCTTCTGTGGATCAAATATGAATCATTGCAACCTTCATCAGAACGCCTTCATGTCTCGCGAGGACATGATGGTATTGGAACGAAAGGATCTTGTCGTTTGTCCTCAGCCCCGTCGTGTAGGCTTACTGGCCAACAACGTCATTCGCCCTCTCAGATTACACATGAGGTATAAAAAGCATCCTCCTTTTTTCCTTTTTTTCCCTCAAATTCTGGAGTGACTGCTATAACCTAACATTTATCCAACTTTGTTTTGTTCTCTATTTGTAGTCAAGCTGTTGCTGATTTGTGTGAAAGTTGGTGCAGAGCTTTTGGACATCATTCCTAGAAAGGTATGCGTTTCGGTTCTCGAGGTTTTGATTCACTTGATGTCCATGTATTATAATTACAATCTTTTGATATGCCTCAAAATCTTTCCTTGAACTCATAGTCCTTTCCTTTTGTTCTTACCTCTCTCAGGAGGATAATGGAACAGTAGGGCAGTTACTATCTTCATCGCCACCATATATTCTCGGTTCAGCTCCAAGTAGAGTAGTGAACCCATTAGCCCAAGATGCTCACTTTCAAGATGAGAAACTCAAACCAGTCTCACCCAACTCTCCTTTCCTTCAGCCCAATTCAGCAACCGGTTTTCCATCTCCATCGTCGTCGTCTCATTCGTAGCTGGTTGTCAACTCATTCGTAGGATGCAGTGATTCAGTGAACGAGTTTCTTTGTGGTTTTTCATTTTTACAAGTCCAAAGATTTCAAGGGCACTGAAGTTGCAGAATGTTAAGTGACAGTAGATATGCAAGAATTGCTATTCTTCGGAATTTTTTGTTTTTCTTTACACTGAAATAACTATGTCGTGATATCCATGGGAAGTTCTATGACATGATGGAGCTTTTCAGAGTTGGCGGTGATTGCCCTAAGACCAACTATTTGTTTCTTGGCGATTTTGTTGATCGTGGATATTACTCAGTTGGGACGTTTCTACTTCTACTCGCTCTTAAGGTAACACTTGGTCATGTTTCTTTTCGTAATATCTTTTGCTAAATGGGTTTTAGAATGGGTTGCTTTGATATCCCTCCGGTTAGATATCCTTACCGTATAACTCTCATCAGAGGAAACCATGAAAGCAGGCAAATCACACGGGTGAATGCAGTCTCATTGAAAGTTTTGGTTTTTGTGTTTATATTTACATAGTCTGCTTTTAGTAGGTTTATGGATTTTATGATGACTGTGTGCTTAAATATGGCTCTGTACATGTCTGGAGATACTGCACAGACATTTTTGACTACATGAGGTACTCACTCACCGCACGCATTCGACCTTCTTTGTTTCTAGGCTAAAATGATGTGACTCTTTATATGTACACAAGTCTTTCAGCAGTTGTTGAGAACAAGATATTCTGTGTTTTTAGGTCTTCATATGATGATTTGATTGTGTGACGGTATTATCTGGTTCGTGATTTTAACAGGAAGAACGTGTGCATACACGGGTAAAGCAGTTGTAAACCACTCTCTGCTCGAGCTACTATCAAATTTGGTTCACAGAGAGCTCTGCCCATCCATGTGATGTCAGTGGATAAAAAGAGATCTGAAGGTGTTTGACTCTTGGCCGACGAGTACAAAATCCAGGTTAAACCGTATTACTCCTTTGAACATTCATTGATTCGCTCCAATCCTCGAAATGCTCAGTAATTTGCCACGATTTGGCAGATAAAAATCAGTAATTAGATCCATTATTTGGTCGGTTTGTCTGAAATCAATAGTGTTTGCTCACAGGGATTTTAGAGCTCAGGTGGAAATCATTAGTAATTTGATGAAGCTAATTGGGTCTGATGATTGGGTATTATTAAATCTCTTTAGAATATGCTATTAGTCAATGTGATTGATCATTATAGATGGGTCTGATTGTGAGCTTTAGGTTGTGGTTCGTGACGAGAGAGGCGGTGACATTGAATAAGTGGAGCTTATAAACACGGAAGACAAGCGAGGAAGCGAGCTAACGTTACCATCAGACTTTCCTCCATGGTCCTGAATCATCAGATAGCTCTTATGGTACTTATGGAACAGCTTTACATGTAACAACATCGGGCCTTCTGTGTATTTTATTTGTCAAACTTATTTATGTTTGCCGCATACCTGTTTTTAATAAAATAAATTGTAGTAGACGGTTCACATATTTCTCCGCGTTGTATCTGGTTTTAACTTTTAGATGATTGAAACCAGAAAAAAATATGATGAAAATCTCACTTCCCAGTTTTGAGTAACCACACAGTCACGAACAAAAGCCGAGATAAACATATATTTCTCATACAACCCAATTGGTTTCGTTTCCAAAAGGTGTCAGAGATGTTTGATCGAGTTCTATATCCTCGATCCATAGAGCATAGTTAGACTAAACGCCTTACAAACATTTCAAAATCCCCTTGGAGGGAAGTCGGGGTACAGCCACACCAATAGTTTGGAAACCGGCTATCTCCACCCCAAAGTTTGACCTCTTCCTTCAGTTACACAAAATTGTTTAGACGGTTTATAACTACACATATTGTTTAAGTATGGGTAAAACCACATAACCGTCTAATTTTGACGGATTCCGTTTAATTAACATCTAAACCGGATTAAAATCGATCCTAATTAAGATGGTTTGCATATAATTATCCTAATCAGTTCACAATAAACCAAACTTTCGTTTGCGAGAAGTTTAATTGCTCAACCTAATCAGTTCAGATTCTTGCATATTCATTGCTAATTGATTCCACCGTTTACGTAATTATTTTTCTCTGCCGACTCCTATGACGTTGTATTGTTTATGGAGCTAGAAGAACGGGAAAGACATTTACATGATAATTGAGTTGAACATATTCACGGCGAGTAAACCAAAAATACAACTAAACAAATAACTATCACAAACCGAGCCCCCCGCGCATACGCGGGGGTGAAGATTACTATGATTTTGTTAGTTACATACTTGAGGCAATGACTACAAAAACATAATCAAGGGACCATTTAGATTTACACAAATGACTCAACTCATAAGATCGAAATGATGAGTCAAAGAGTTATTAATGGGCCTTGACTTGACCCATTATAGGCCCATAAATTGTTGCAACCGGAATTTGTGTTGAGAATCAACCGGATGTTGGATTGGGGAAGAAAGCAAAAATGGCGACTTGGATAACGTTACAGCCTCCAAATTTACGGTTCTTGCCATCATCGCCGTCGCCTAATTCATCTTCGTCGCGTCGACATCACCGTTCTCTGTTTAAACCCTTTCGATGCGTTCCACTTGAGCAACAAGAACGCCAGCTCGAGCAGTCGCAGGTACCAAATTACAACTGGAAAAAATCAAAATCGATGAAACTGCTATGATTTGACGATTTTTTTCGTGAAGGGAGATGAAGAGGCTGTGATTTTGTGTGAGGACTGTAACGGGAAAGGATGGCTACTCTGCGATTTCTGTAAAGGTCAGAAAACAAATGTGAAATCTGAGAACAAGAGAATCTATCGTCGGTGTCCAACTTGTCGAGCTGTAAGTAGTCAACACAAAACCTAACTCATTAGCAATTGTTTGTCCTCAAATTTTATGGTTTTGTTGACATAAGTGAAGGTATCAAAATGGTTAGTGAAGTTGAATAATGGTTAACAGGTGGGATATGTGTTATGTAAAAGATGTAAAGTATTCAAGTGTGTCACATTTCCTAATCCAGAAGATGGCGAGGAGCTTTTGTTCTAACATCTCCTTGTCGTATCAAACACTCTTCTTCTTCAAGTACCCATTTGAGTTTCACTTTCAGGTTCCTTTCTTGTTCCCATTTTGTTATATATAACTCTTCTCTTACTAGCCAACCTCGTATATCGAGTTTATGTATAAGCACATTTGTAATTGTAACATTAATCTGATAAGTGATTCCATTGGCTTATCTTTATGTCCATGTGTGAAGCTGACTTTTTGAACCTTTCCCTGTTGATTTTTGTCTTCAATGTGTCTCTGTATATATTTATATGCATTCATTGATATAATGCCTTAAAGAGAATGGGATTCCCTTGTCGTTTACCTTGAAAACTAAGAGTCATGGAACAGATTTGATGATTCCAAGGCATATGGTTGTTCTTATTAATCTGCTGCTGGATCTTGCTGTCTTTTTATAGATTTTGCAACAGTTTCTTTCTCCAACGATATCATGTTCAGGAGGTACTAAGCGCAGGCTTTTAGTTTAGAACTTTTATGTTACAGATGTCATGTGCCCTTTTCTGAGTTATCGGATCTCGAAATCTCGATGTTTATGTTTTGACTTTGACCCTTTCATTGATCATATGGTAGAGAACCAACTTATGATTCCATCAACATATTTCTTTTCTCTATTTCTTGAATCCTGATTGGTTTAGGGATGGTTAAATTAATCCTTTTGATTTGCCGTACCCTTTAGAGATGAAGGTATATATGCATGTGAACATAATAATGGAGCTGCTGCTTAGTTTACATAAGAATATTCATTTGACTCTGTCATTATTATATTAGGATGCCGTACTATTTGCCTTTATATAGTTTAACAACCACATTCCAGTTGGTGGTGATTAATAGTACAATTCCGTAATAATTATTGTGATTAAGTTATTTATTGATTTTTTATTCTCTGATTATTGTAACATAACTGTAACTTCAATTCACATGGTTGTTCCGGAAAGAACGCAAACTGCACAAACAGCAACATGAACCATTCCTTTTTTTTTGTTCTTAATCAAGATATCATTTTGGAATCTTGTGAGTTTGATTTCTGCTTAAGAGTTAAAAAGACAATATGCAGATGTTTGATCTCCTCCTGTTTCATTAAGTTCTATCTGATGAGACTGAAGTCATATGTCAACTTGTATGATTTCCAAACTAATAGACATTCAAACTCTTTGATCACATCATGAAGGTCGTGTCATGAACTTGCATGACATGTTTGTACTGATTTGTGTTGCAAATGCAGTCGACTGGATTACTTACGATTATAATCTTGTCTATGAAAACTCAGATATTGTTTTTGCTTGCTTCACGTTATTTGATTAGTTATTGTGCACGAGGCTACTGCTTTTTCATCAGGAATAGGTGGTTATATCAATGGCCTGGTCGGTTCTTGTTAGAAATTCCAGCAGAGAATCTGACAAATTCATTTTAAGTTTTCATCAGTCAGAGCCAGTAACAGCAACAAAAATGGGAAACAGAGTAGTAGAGAAAGAACAAAGAGTCACCAGGAAGAACAGTGTTTTCATTTCAGTTTCAATGATCCGTTTGTACATTCCTTTATTGAAAAATCTCTCTTGTCTCTCTCGGAAGTTATAATAAGCACACTAATCCAAATCCCTAAAGAAAAAGTGGGGAGATGGATTTGAGCAGAATGGCTCAAGTCAACAAGAGAGGAAGAAGATTCAGAAGCAAGCATTAATCAACGAAACTATATGCACATTGGGCTGTGAGGTTAGTGTGAAGGAGTCCGAGAGCAATCCGATGGATGCCAATAACTCGTCCTGTCATCTGCTGCTCCATTGACTTTACAATCCTGGTTAGCTGTTGTTGTCATCACCAGGTAGCCTTTGTTCTTCTCCTCCATTATTTTCAATATGCTCTCGAAAACAGCAACTTCACAAGGAATCCTCAAGACACCGGCTTGTTGAAACCCAAACTCTTCCTCTGCCTCACGTAGAAGAGCATGGAAAGCTTGGTGGCTCAGGTATTCTGTTGGTATTGTGTACCTCTTCTTCTTCTCTAAGCCGACCGAGACAGCTAGATACCCTTTAGGCACAGTTGTTGCATCTGTAAATGATAGTGTCCTCTTCAGAAATTGGATGCTCTTGCTTCCTCCGCCATTGTTATTGTTGTTGGCTGTTTTTGATGCATTTGCTTGTTTCCGCCATTTCTTGAGGAGCTGTTGAAGCTTAACGATCTCTCCAATTTTATTGGACTTCTTGGCTTCCATGGCTTAGATAGAAGACAGAAATGTGTTATGTGCTCTGTTTTGTCTTATGTGATGGTTTCTCTTTGTAAGTGTGTGCGCGTGGTGGATTTGGGGATATATACGGGTGCCTTCGAATTCTGATTTAATTAATTAGATAAATAAAAGTTAAATATCTTTTGTAGTTGAAGTTAAAATATTGGGCTAATCATATGATTAGGGTATTATTAATTATTTATCTAAACCAACTCGAACTTGTTAAAACAAAACCACTAACTTCAGCTTTGAAAATGGTGATTTCTTCTTTATACATCTGAAATGAATATCAAGCATCTAATTGTATTAGTTTATATCCCTTTATATTGATAAATTCTTATGGATAATATTATTTGGTAGACTTCATTAAATGGTATGTGATATATACAAGATGTTCAAATAAATATTGTCGGGCTTTCTCTCTCTTCTTAGAGAGATGATTTTCTCTCAATTCCCTTTCGCTCTTCTTCTCGGATTCTCATCTTTCAGAAGAGGATACGGAGTCGATTGAATAGCGGATCTATCTTTTGTTTCTTTGTGTATACTCTCGCTTTGGGTTTTTTTTTCTTCTGATTTTAGTTTGTTCATCATCGTTTTCATCTCCGGTGCTAAAATCTTTTTTCCCCCAAAAGCTTTTTCCTCTTCTTATTTGCTTTGAATAAGCCGCAAGAATTTTTTCTATGGCTGGTTTCCTCTTCTGCTTTGTCGGATTTCGCCGGAAGTCTCCGGCTTTGTTTCGATTTGATCGGGTTTCTCTTCTCTCTCTTTGCCCTCTGTTGACTGGTTTCTCACTGCTCGGCTCTGGCTCCTTCGTTTCTCTTGAATTAATATCGCTTTCGTGGCCACCGCGTTAGAGGACACGCTCTTGGTGGCACCTGTTTGGTCTTCGACTCAACGGCGACGGCGTCTTCATGGCTGCGGCGGCTCTCTCGTGTCTTTTCAGTGACGGATTTTCTTTGATGCAGGTTTGGCAGATGGCGGCTTCGAGAAACTTTGATCGGCATGTGGTCCTTCGCCGCTTCAAGAAATTGGTCCGACAACGGCGGGCTTCGCTTTCCTCCGCGATCGCTCGTTTCTTTCCAGCGGTTTTCCCGATGGGTGACGCGTGGTGCATGCAGTCTCAGCGTTGGGGACGACACGTGGTGTCCCGCTCTACAGCTGGCTCGTGTTTTGGGTCGCTCTGATATTTTTCTTGTTTCGGGGTTTGGTCCATTTGTAATACACTCTGGCCCATGAATGAATTCTTGTTGACTAAGATATATATATACACAAGACTAGGTGGTGTGTCCGCACCCTGTGCGGACAA